>CALYLW010000009.1:101718-541171 GCA_944989445.1 Ampullaceana balthica | reverse complement strand
ATTTGAAAGACTACTGACCAACTGAGCTACGGTCATCTCCACCAGTTCCCGAAACTTGACCTTCTGATCTTTGTGGTTGTCATAGAGATGTTTCATGAGTTTGGCGATGACCTCGGTGTCTGTCTCAGTCTCAAAGATGTGGCCCCTCTGGATCTGTACACAACAGTCAACAAAAAATTCATGGACATTTAGCAAGTGAATCAATCAATCATAGACTTACTGCTGGCAACAAATATCATAAATCTAAATGAAATAATTAATAAATCAATTTATGTTATTTTAACAGTTATATATATATATATATATATATATATATATATATATATATATATATATATATATATATATATATAGGCCTGACAAGATGTCAGAAAACATTGAACGTTTCGGCAAAAAGCCTTCCTCAATGTCATGTCGAGCTTATACATACCCTGTTAAACTAACATATTTTTTTATCTAAAAGCCTGATTGCATCTCACTAATATTTTGTAAATAATATATAGCCTTTTGGTAAATAAGTCACAGATATGTGCCTATCTTCCTGAAAACTACACAAGAAATTTCTAATATTATCTCTTGTCACAGATAGTTGTTTAGCGTTCTATAATGTCACTAAATATTTCTAATATTATGTCATGTCCCTTGTCCATCCACAATTGTACTGAGACAAATAATTGGTTTAATTACCAGGAAAGACTTGATATCCTGATAGTTTGTCACAATGCCGTTGTGAACCAACGCAAACTCTGAAATGGAACAAAGACACTCATCATGAATAACATCAACCTGCCAGATATTCCTGCTGTTTACTACTTTAGGAAGGACATAATAGCAACATGGACTCAGTGATTTTCAAAAGCTTAACATTGCCAGAGAGGCAGGTCTGAGGGAGTGGCAGGGTGGGTGGGGAGTGGCAGGGTGGATGGGGAGTGGCGGGATATACGGGGGAGTGGCAGGGTGTCTGGGGGACCAACAGGGTGGCATTAAATTCCTGAGCTCAGAACATACTTTTTAAAACTTTTTTTAGTATGGCCAATCACATGGAACAGACTGCCAGCCACTTGTCATGGAGTTGATAGTGTAAGATATGTTATGTTAGTTTCAAATGTGCTGATATGTTATGTTAGTTTCAAATGTGCTGATATGTTATGTTAGTTTCAAATGTGCTGATATGTTATGTTAGTTTCAAATGTGCTGATATGTTATGTTAGTTTCAAATGTGCTGATATGTTATGTTAGTTTCAAATGTGCTGATATGTTATGTTAGTTTCAAATGTGCTGATATGTTATGTTAGTTTCAAATGTGCTGACTAATCATTGGACTTTGTCCATTTTACTTTGTCCATTTTGAAGACAAGCTCAAACATGTTCAGATACTGGATACAAAGTAAAGCCGAGGAAATCGTTTAGATATAATGTAGTGATTATCACTGTCTCTAATCTAATCCCACTGTTTCTGATGAACTCAGGTAACTACATTACATCCATGTTGCATACATGTCAATGCTGCTATTGAAAACAGATTTGCCTTAGATGAGATAAACCAAAAAGGACTCTCACTCACCGTTGTTGGGGTCTGATCTGTGGGGGTGTGCATTGGTTGGACTTGGCTCTCCGTGTGTGGCCCAACGTGTGTGAGCAATCCCCACATGTATGCTGAACTCTTTGTCAAAGTCCATCTGATCCTTGGATTCTGGTTTAAAAAAAATATTTAAAAAGTTATATGTCATTATGTGATAGTTTAATTGAATTAGAGAAATCATTTTAGACAAGTGCATCCCTTTATTTAAACAATCCAGTACATTTATTTATCAAGGGGGAAAAAATCCTCAAAAATACAAAAATCAAACATTGCTATAATAGGGTTTGTCGTTTCTAAAACCGAAAAACGTCATAGCTCAATGAGTAATGTTCTTTTTTTAGATTACATTTTAGCGGAACAATGTTTTAAAGCATAAATAAAGTCGAATCACTATGTTCTCAAAATTGCTATCATGGTAAAATTACGAAACTATTTATCCTTTTTCAAGTCCAATAAGATGTCTTAAATTAACGAAGGATCAATAAATAGCTGATAAGATACTCCCTTCTCAACATACCCACATGTACATATTGACTCGTATCTTTTATTACATTTTTATGAAATTTGTCCTTAAAAAATATTTATATACCCCCAATATTTCTATCAATAGGTTTCCACCTTATTATGACAAGGCCTATTGATAAATGCAGCTTACGTGCACAGTCATGTTATTATATGTTGTATTTAGGATATGAATGTTTGACATTGAAAGAAGTGATAATTATGTGAGTTAATATTTGTATGTGAGGCCCTGTGAGCCCAGCTGCTTGCTGCCGTACTGCGCTATATAAATGATCCAATTATTATTATTATTACTAAGACCAATTTGATCTATTTTACCATTACCAGTTCAGTCTTTCACAGGTGGACGTTTCTGTTTAATACAATAGCTGAGCAGATTAAAACATGCTGGGCATTTAAACACTGTCTCTTCCAAATTCTGAGCTTCCGTGCAAATATGACTGCCGGTCTTTCCCTCGTGTGTGTGGTTGTGCCTGGGTTGTGCGTGTGGTGTGTGATGAAGCAGACAACAGGAGAAGCGAGGAATGAGAAATAGGCAATGAGACAGGGGAGACAATATTCATTTTGGAATTATCAAAATACATTTACTCTCCAGGTAACATGTCCTTCTGTCCGTCAGACTAACACTCCTAAAATAACCCAGATGAAATGTCTGATATCTGGACCAAATTAGACTCTGAGAGCCAGCCCAGGTCAAGACAGCCTCTGCTAATCCAAAGGACACAGTGTTGGCCAGTGGGACTTGTCCCAGTGTCTGCCACCTATCACAACCCCTACGGTACAATGAACTGACCTTAAATGACCCCCAGTGGGGTCAAGTGTCCCAGTGTCTGCCACCTATCACAACCCCTACTGTACAATGACCTGACCCTAAATGACCCCCAGTGGGATCAAGTGTCTCATTAAGTCAACTAGAATCTTTAGATCAAATGGAAAGAGAAAAGGTGTGATAAAACGCCCCTCAGTAGTTCTCATACTTTTGCCCTGGGGAGCAGAGAGTTCAGTCGGCTTAGAAATTAAGCTTTTTGCATAATTTTCTGATTTAAAAAAACACTTGAGACTAATAAATTCATCAGATGTGCTGACTTGGCACCATTCAGTCAATGAGCAGGACACAGATCTTGTGATCAACTGTTCATTGTGAATTAACACAGATCTTGTGATCAACTGTTCATTGTGAATTAACACAGATCTTGTGATCAACTGTTCATTGTGAATTAACACAGATCTTGTGATCAACTGTTCATTGTGAATTAACACAGATCTTGTGATCAAATGTTCATTGTGAATTAACACAGATCTTGTGATCAAATGTTCATTGTGAATTAACACAGATCTTGTGATCAACTGTTCATTGTGAATTAATGTATTTACTGACTACAGAATGAAATGGAGAAATCTATTTTTAGTAATTCCAGGTGAAATCCCCAAGAATAATATTTAAAAAATATGTTAAATATTTAAGATGACAGAAGTTTGTTTAGTTTTAAAATCTTTCTTCTTGGCAAGATACTTAAGTAGCAATTATAAATTATATAGGAGTGCAGGTCATAGAAATTCAGAGTTGAATAAATTGTTCCATGAAATGATCTTTTTAATGACTCAGATGCTAGACTCACCTTGTACTGACTGACACAGGTAGATGCTAGACTCACCTTGTACTGACTGACTCAGGTAGATGCTAGACTCACCTTGTACTGTCTCAGGTAGATGCTAGACTCACCTTGTACTGACTGACACAGGTAGATGCTAGACTCACCTTGTACTGACTGACTCAGGTAGATGCTAGACTCACCTTGTACTGACTGACACAGGTAGATGCTAGACTCACCTTGTACTGACTGACTCAGGTAGATGCTAGACTCACCTTGTACTGTCTCAGGTAGATGCTAGACTCACCTTGTACTGACTGACACAGGTAGATGCTAGACTCACCTTGTACTGTCTCAGGTAGATGCTAGACTCACCTTGTACTGTCTCAGGTAGATGCTAGACTCACCTTGTACTGACTGACACAGGTAGATGCTAGACTCACCTTGTACTGTCTCAGGTAGATGCTAGACTCACCTTGTACTGACTGACACAGGTAGATGCTAGACTCACCTTGTACTGTCTCAGGTAGATGCTAGACTCACATTGTACTGACTCAGGTAGATGCTAGACTCACCTTGTACTGACTCAGGTAGATGCTAGACTCACCTTGTACTGACTGACACAGGTAGATGCTAGACTCACCTTGTACTGACTGACTCAGGTAGACGCTAGACTCACCTTGTACTGACTGACTCAGGTAGATGCTAGACTCACCTTGTACTGACTGACTCAGGTAGATGCTAGACTCACCTTGTACTGTCTCAGGTAGATGCTAGACTCACCTTGTACTGACTGACTCAGGTAGATGCTAGACTCACCTTGTACTGACTGACACAGGTAGATGCTAGACTCACCTTGTACTGACTGACTCAGGTAGATGCTAGACTCACCTTGTACTGTCTCAGGTAGATGCTAGACTCACCTTGTACTGACTGACTCAGGTAGATGCTAGACTCTACTTGTACTGACTCAGGTAGATGCTAGACTCACCTTGTACTGACTCAGGTAGATGCTAGACTCACCTTGTACTGACTGACTCAGGTAGATGCTAGACTCACCTTGTACTGACTCAGGTAGATGCTAGAATCACCTTGTACTGACTGACTCAGGTAGATGCTAGACTCACCTTGTACTGTCTCAGGTAGATGCTAGACTCACCTTGTACTGACTGACTCAGGTAGATGCTAGACTCACCTTGTACTGACTGACTCAGGTAGATGCTAGACTCACCTTGTACTGACTCAGGTAGATGCTAGACTCACCTTGTACTGTCTCAGGTAGATGCTAGACTCACCTTGTACTGTCTCAGGTAGATGCTAGACTCATATTGTACTGACTGACACAGGTAGATGCTAGACTCACCTTGTACTGACTGACTCAGGTAGATGCTAGACTCACCTTGTACTGACTCAGGTAGATGCTAGAATCACCTTGTACTGACTCAGGTAGATGCTAGACTCACCTTGTACTGACTGACACAGGTAGATGTTAGACTCACCTTGTACTGACTGACTCAGGTAGATGCTAGACTCACCTTGTACTGACTGACACAGGTAGATGCTAGAATCACCTTGTACTGACTGACACAGGTAGATGTTAGACTCACCTTGTACTGACTGACTCAGGTAGATGCTAGACTCACCTTGTACTGACTGACACAGGTAGATGCTAGAATCACCTTGTACTGACTGACACAGGTAGATGTTAGACTCACCTTGTACTGACTCAGGTAGATGCTAGACTCACCTTGTACTGACTGACTCAGGTGGATGCTAGACTCACCTTGTACTGACACAGGTAGATGCTAGACTCACCTTGTACTGACTGACTCAGGTGGATGCTAGACTCACCTTGTACTGACTCAGGTAGATGCTAGACTCACCTTGTACTGACACAGGTAGATGCTAGACTCATCTTGTACTGACACAGGTAAATGCTAGACTCACCTTGTATTGACACAGGTAAATGCTAGACTCACCTTGTATTGACACAGGTAAATGCTAGACTCACCTAGTACTAACTTCTCCAATGCAGCCACCTTCCCTGTCTGTTTGATGATTTTAATCTCACAGTTGCAGCCACTTTTAGCAGCAGATCCTTCGAATGCCACCCCTGTAACAATAGAGTCATGTTCAGGTTAAAGTGAGCTTGACTTTAACAAGGTTGCCGCTAACTCGTGTACTGTTAGTGCAACATAAACTAGAAAGTAATGGTGTAAGCAAGCAATGTTCCCTCTAAGGTTTAATGGTCATTGTGTTAAATAACAAACTCACTGGCAAAACTGCACATGCACAGCATCCATTTTTTAACAAAATTTTAACCCCCCACATCATTTTAATTTTATACTTGAGTTTTTCTATCATTTATGACATTGTCAACTGGAGAAGGTCTCTCAAAAAACTGACCGCTACATTGTCTTGTATTTTATTTACAAACATAAGAGTCACTATTTCTAGACTTGACATGCCTTGCTGTGCTATTATTTGTAGTGCTATCACTTGGCAAGTTATCAATTGTTGTGCTATCACTTGGCAAGCTATCAATTGTTGTGCTATCACTTGGCAAGCTATCAATTGTAGTGCTATCACTTGGCAAGCTATCAATTGTAGTGCTATCACTTGGCAAGCTATCAATTGTTGTTTTATCACTTGGCAAGCCATCAATTGTTGTGCTATCAATTGTTGTGCTATCAATTGTTGTGCTATCACTTGGCAAGCTATCAAATAATTGTTGTGCTATCACTCACACGAGGTTTTTTTTCACTTTGCACACAGACCAACGAACCTTAGAGGGAACATTGCTGGATAGTTGTAAATTCTAGTTGTAATAAACTAGTTGTAACAGCCTAGTCCTAAAAAATATTTGATACAGCCTATAATGGTGCAATCTACCAGTTCAAAGAACTATTTCAACCAACTCCTAAAACCTCCTACGTGAGGTCACATGACTATCACCAGTCATTGTGTTCCTGTGAGGTCACATGACTATCCCCAGTCATTGTGTTCCTGTGAGGTCACATGACTATCACCAGTCATTGTATTCATGTGAGGTCACATGACTATCACCAGTCATTGTATTCCTGTGAGGTCACATGACTATCACCTGTCATTGTATTCCTGTGAGGTCACATGACTATCACCAGTCATTGTATTCATGTGAGGTCACATGACTATCACCAGTCATTGTATTCCTGTGAGGTCACATGACTATCACAAGGCATTGTGTTCCTGCACCCGACATTATGATCAAAGTGTTTCACTGGGGTACGGAAATGTTTTAGGGCTGCTAAGATCAAATCTAAAAAATACTACATCACTCTTTTGAATAGATTTCTACACAACTGTGTATTAAACAACAACATCAAGGGACGTCATCGGTCCATCAGATTGATGCTTGATGATAGGTTAGGGTGAATCAGTTGTACGCTTGGCTGAACACAAGAGAACTTTATTCTAGAAATTAACACAACAGGTAAATATTAACACACTTTAGAAAAATAAACTTACTACATGTACAACTATACTGACAAGCTCATGACTCACCCCTTTGTTGAGCAATGATCTAGTCCATTGTGTAACCCATCCCTTTATTGACCAGTGACCCATCCCCTTTTTTGACCAGTGACCCATCCCCTTTTTTGACCAGTGACCCATCCCCTTTTTTGACCAGTAACCTATCCCCTTTTTTGACCAGTGACCCAGCCCCTTGTGTGACCTGTGACCCATCCCCTTTTTTGACCAGTGACCCATCCCCTTTTTTGACCAGTGACCCAGCCCTTTGTGTGACCTGTGACCCATCCCCTTTTTTGACAAGTGCCCCAGCCCCTTGTTTGACCTTTGACGCCAGCCCCTTGCCTGACCTGTGACCCAGCCTTAACTTTAAGACTAACCTGCTGAATCATAGCCTCTGTACTCCAACCTCTTGAGACCATTGATGAGTTTCTGCAAGATTTCTTGTCTGGTGGCTGGTACTTGGTAGTTGAGATAAGCAAAGATACCTGTCAACATAGAGGAACACAGTCGTGGTGCAAGTCTCGCAACATTGAGCTGGTTCGAATGTTTATTTCTGAATCAAACTATATGTTTGGAAGGTCTAAGTCTCTCAACATTGAGTTTGTTCTAATGCGGATTTCTGAATCAAACTATATGTTTGGAAACATTTTATTTTTGTAGACTTTGATAACCTAAAGTAGGTAGCGCCCATCGCCATTCCTCCCCCGACTAACACACAAAATTTGAACAAATTATGTATGGCTCAATTTTCGCGTGTAAGAGTATGTTTTTGTTATTACTAACTAGCGCCTTGCAGTTTGAAAGACTCCATAATCACTATATCACTTTAGCTGTGTGCTAAGATTATTGATTTTGTTAAAAACTATTTAACGTTCTGATGATAACATACTTTGACCTACATGTAGCCTAGTAACTTGCAAAAGTTGAAAAAGACTTCACCACCAACTAGCAATGGCAATCGTTTCTATGAGGCAATAGGTTTCCCTGATCTAAGCTTGAATAAATTAGACAATAGGTTTACCTGATCTATTCAAAGCTTGAATAAATAAGACAATAGAATTCCCTGGTCTAAGCTTGAATAAGTAAGACAATAGGATGCCCTAGATCTGAGCTTGTACGAGACCATAGTTTAATGCGAAGGCAATAATATAATGGTGGAGCAATAGTTTAATGGTGGGACAATAGTTTAATGGCGGGCGTGTAGGTCAACCAATCACAGTGTGCTGTATTGGTCAACCAATCACCGTGTGCTGTATTCGTCAACCAATCACCGTGTGCTGTATTGGTCAACCAATCACCGTGTGCTGTATTGGTCAACCAATCACCGTGTGCTGTATTGGTCAACCAATCACCGTGTGCTGTATTGGTCAACCAATCACTGTGTGCTGTATTGGTCAACCAATCACCGTGTGCTGTATTCGTCAACCAATCACCGTGTGCTGTATTGGTCAACCAATCACCGTGTGCTGTATTGGTCAACCAATCACCGTGTGCTGTATTGGTCAACCAATCACCGTGTGCTGTATTGGTCAACCAATCACTGTGTGCTGTATTGGTCAACCTATCACTGTGTGCTGTATTGGTCAACCAATCACCGTGTGCTGTATTGGTCAACCGATCACTGTGTGCTGTATTGGTCAACCAATCACTGTGTCCTGTATTGGTCAACCAATCACCGTGTGCTGTATTGGTCAACCTATCACTGTGTGCTGTATTGGTCAACCAATCAGCGTGTGCTGTATTGGTCAACCGATCACTGTGTGCTGTATTGGTCAACCAATCACCGTGTGCTGTATTGGTCAACCAATCACTGTGTGCTGTATTGGTCAACCAAACTATCCTGGTGTCGCAACACATTAAACCTTTGGTTGATTACAGATAGGACAGAAGAAAACCCACATTTGAATGGCATAAAATCAAAACAACTGGAGCGGCCTATTAGTGTCAATAGATTTTCTAGTCAGGGAGCAAAGCAGCTCTGTCGTCAATGCACAACTCGCGGAACGAATTCACAGACCATAAACTGCATTGAACAGTCACAAACTAGAGTCACAGATCAGGACTTGAGGGCGTAAGATTTGAGGACTGGTCTCCTTTGCCCACCCCCGTGCCTCGCATCGTTAGCAGAGAGGGCGTAACGTTGACTAAATATAGAATGTATTTAAACACGGACGATCCCTTACCCGTGAGAGTGAGGAACCACTGGACCGTGACCCGGCCTTAGCAGCGTATTGGTATGCAGAGCTCAGTGTTGGTGGGCCAGTGGCGTGGCTAGTTTAGTGCCAGTGGCGTGGCTAGTTTGGTGCCAGTGGCGTGCTAGTTTAGTGCCAGTGGTGTGACTAGTTTAGTGCCAGTGGCGTGGCTAGTTTAGTGCCAGTGACGTGGTTAGTTTAGTACCAGTGGCGTGGCTAGTTTAGTGCCAGTGGCGTGGCTAGTTTAGTGCCAGTGGCGTGGCTAGTTTAGTACCAGTGGCGTGGCTAGTTTAGTACCAGTGGCGTGGCTAGTTTAGTGCCAGTGGTGTGGCTAGTTTAGTGCCAGTGGCGTGGCTAGTTTAGTACCAGTGGCGTGGCTAGTTTAGTGCCAGTGGCGTGGCTAGTTTAGTGCCAGTGGCGTGGCTAGTTTAGTGCCAGTGGCGTGGCTAGTTTAGTGCCAGTGGCGTGGCTAATTTGGTGCCAGTGGCGTGCTAGTTTAGTGCCAGTGGTGTGGCTAGTTTAGTGCCAGTGGTGTGGCTAGTTTAGTGCCAGTGGCGTGGCTAGTTTAGTGCCAGTGGCGTGGCTAGTTTAGTACCAGTGGCGTGGCTAGTTTAGTGCCAGTGGCGTGGCTAGTTTAGTACCAGTGACGTGGCTAGTTTAGTGCCAGTGGCGTGGCTACTTTAGTGCCAGTGGCGTGGCTACTTTAGTGCCAGTGGCGTGGCTAGTTTAGTGCCAGTGGCGTGGCTAGTTCAGTGCACGCAAGGATTTTTGACGCCCCGCGGAATATAACCCGCGGTCCATTTAACAGAAAGTTCCAGGGGACCACCAACTCTTCCCGTCCCAATGTCATTGCGTCTGTCGGTCCAAGACAGAAGTAGGAAAAAGTATATTGTTACAACGGCATGAACTTATAAATGTTCTTGAACAAAGCTACGAGAGATGGCCTGATGAGTGGGGGAATGTGATGGAACAACGTGGACAAGATGAGATGGAACAACATGGACAAGATGAGATGGAACAACATGGACAAGATGAGAATGAACAACGTGGACAAGATGAGATGGAACAACGTGGACAAGATGAGATGGAACAACGTAGACAAGATGAGATGGAACAACATGGACAAGATGAGATGGAACAACGTGGACAAGATGAGATGGAACAACGTAGAAAAGATGAGATGGAACAACGTGGACAAGATGAGATGGAACAACGTAGACAAGATGAGATGGAACAACATGGACAAGATGAGATGGAACAACGTGGACAAGATGAGATGGAACAACGTGGACAAGATGAGATGGAACAACGTAGACAAGATGAGATGGAACAACATGGACAAGATGAGATGGAACAACGTGGACAAGATGAGATGGAACAACGTGGACAAGATGAGATGGAACAACGTGGACAAGATGAGAGGGAACAACGTGGACAAGATGAGATGGAACAACGTGGACAAGATGAGAGGGAACAACGTGGACAAGATGAGAGGGAACAACGTGGACAAGATGAGATGGAACAACGTGGACAAGATGGAACAACCCCAAATGTTAACATACTATGGTTGTAACTGTAAGCCCAACAATGAAACAAGTGCATGTGAACATTTGGTAGTTGAACGCGCTAAATTAAACATGAATAGATTCCCTACATTTAGTTTGCTATCTGCACACATTAAAAATCAATCTGTCCCGGTGTGTTCTAAATGACAGCAAATGGGACGGGGGGGGGGTAATTAAGGGGAAATGGGGGGGGAGGGGGGGAGACATTGACTCCTGGCCAAGATCTGTCGTAAAAATATTAATTTTATGTCTGCTTTTATTGGAATGTTTTCCCCAAGATATAATTATAAGTGATGAGGAAGGGGGGGGGAGGGCAGATGGGCGATGACCTGACCTCATGGCTTAGAATGATGGCCCCTCAACTGATGGGCGATGACCTTACCTCATGGCTTAGAATGATGGCCCCTCAACTGATGGGCGATGACCTGACCTCATGGCTTAGAATGATGGCCCCTCAACTGATGGGCGATGACCTGACCTCATGGCTTAGAATGATGGCCCCTCAACTGATGGGCGATGACCTTACCTCATGGCTTAGAATGATGGCCCCTCAACTGATGGGCGATGACCTGACCTCATGGCTTAGAATGATGGCCCCTCAACTGATGGGCGATGACCTGACCTCATTGCTTAGAATGATGGCCCTTCAACTGATGGGCGATGACCTGACCTCATGGCTTAGAATGATGGCCCCTCAACTGATGGGCGATGACCTGACCTCATGGCTTAGAATGATGGCCCTTCAACTGATGGGCGATGACCTGACCTCATGGCTTAGAATGATGGCCCCTCAACTGATGGGCGATGACCTGACCTCATGGCTTAGAATGATGGCCCCTCAACTGATGGGCGATGACCTGACCTCATGGCTTAGAATGATGGCCCTTCAACTGATCACCAAAACTCACACGTAAGTAAACATGAGCATAAAAGTTAATGAGTTAGAGCAGTACATAGGCGTGGACACACTGAATGAATGTCACGCCCTAACTGGACACACTGAATGAATGTCACGCCCTAACTGGACACACTGAATGAATGTCACACCCTAACTGGACACCCTGAAAGAATGTCACGCCCTAACTGGACACCCTGAAAGAATGTCACGCCCTAACTGGACACCCTGAAAGAATGTCACGCCCTAACTGGACACCCTGAAAGAATGTCACGCCCTAACTGGACACCCTGAAAGAATGTCACGCCCTAACTGGACACCCTGAAAGAATGTCACGCCCTAACTGGACACCCTGAAAGAATGTCACGCCCTAACTGGACACCCTGAAAGAATGTCACGCCCTAACTGGACACCCTGAAAGAATGTCACGCCCTAACTGGACACCCTGAAAGAATGTCACGCCCTAACTGGACACCCTGAATGAATGTCACGCCCTAAGTGGACACCCTTGATGAATGACACGCCCTAACTGGACACCCTGAAAGAATGTCACGCCCTAACTGGACACCCTGAAAGAATGTCACGCCCTAACTGGACACCCTGAAAGAATGTCACGCCCTAACTGGACACCCTGAAAGAATGTCACGCCCTAACTGGACACCCTGAAAGAATGTCACGCCCTAACTGGACACCCTGAAAGAATGTCACGCCCTAACTGGACACCCTGAAAGAATGTCACGCCCTAACTGGACACCCTGAAAGAATGTCACGCCCTAACTGGACACCCTGAAAGAATGTCACGCCCTAACTGGACACCCTGAAAGAATGTCACGCCCTAACTGGACACCCTGAAAGAATGTCACGCCCTAACTGGACACCCTGAAAGAATGTCACGCCCTAACTGGACACCCTGAAAGAATGTCACGCCCTAACTGGACACCCTGAAAGAATGTCACGCCCTAACTGGACACCCTGAAAGAATGTCACGCCCTAACTGGACACCCTGAATGAATGTCACGCCCTAAGTGGACACCCTTGATGAATGACACGCCCTAACTGGACACCCTGAAAGAATGTCACGCCCTAACTGGACACCCTGAATGAATGTCACGCCCTAAGTGGACACCCTTGATGAATGACACGCCCTAACTGGACACCCTGGATGAATGTCACGCCCTAACTGGACACCCTGAAAGAATGTCACGCCCTAAGTGGACACCCTGAAAGAATGTCACGCCCTAACTGGACACCCTGAATGAATGTCACGCCCTAAGTGGACACCCTTGATGAATGACACGCCCTAACTGGACACCCTGGATGAATGTCACGCCCTAAGTGGACACCCTGAAAGAATGTCACGCCCTAACTGGACACCCTGAAAGAATGTCACACCCTAACTGGACACCCTGAAAGAATGTCACGCCCTAACTGGACACCCTGAATGAATGTCACGCCCTAAGTGGACACCCTTGATGAATGACACGCCCTAACTGGACACCCTGGATGAATGTCACGCCCTAACTGGACACCCTGAAAGAATGTCACACCCTAAGTGGACACCCTTGATGAATGACACGCCCTAACTGGACACCCTGGATGAATGACACGCCCTAACTGGACACCCTGAATGAACAAGAATGAATGTCACGCCCTAACTGGACACCCTGAAAGAATGTCACGCCCTAACTGGACACCCTGAATGAATGTCACGCCCTAACTGGACACCCTTGATGAATGACACGCCCTAACTGGACACCCTGGATGAATGACACGCCCTAACTGGACACCCTGAATGAATGACACGCCCTAACTGGACACCCTGGATGAATGACACGCCCTAACTGGACACCCTGAATGAATCTCACGCCCTAACTGGACACCCTGGATGAATGACACGCTCTAACTGGACACCCTGAATGAATCTCACGCCCTAACTGGACACCCTGGATGAATGACACGCCCTAACTGGACACCCTGAATTAATCTCACGCCCTAACTGGACACCCTGGATGAATGACATGCCCTAACTGGGCACCCTGCATGTATGCCACGCCCTAACCGGACACCCTGAACGAACGTGAATGAATGTCACGCCCCATATGACATCCTGTTGCTATAATTCATTAAGTAGTGGGGGTATGGATACACTAACGTCATGTATGTTTCCACATTGCGTCAAAGACAGTTCCTGATATTCCAGTAACACGCGGGGATTGGTTTTTGAAAGAAAAGATCCAATCTCTTGGTACAATCGGGAAGATGAGGATTTCAACACTATTTCATTAATTTACAAACCAAGTCCACTACTTACAATAGGAACTCTCAGATACGGATCAGCTCACCTATTGCAACCCCCCCCCCAATGGTGTGTAGTACCTTGTGCTGCCCGGGAGCAATAGGCCAGTCCCCTACTCTCACATCTCAATTATTTTATTGAAATTTTTCAAACAGCGACCCTCCCCCCCCCCGGCCTCACCATTGTCTTATTGAACAGCTGGCTTATGACCGTATCTTTAAACATAATTTGGCTTTTCTATGTCTCACGTACCGTCGTCACTAAACTATAAACACGGGGTGAGGAGAAACTTTTAAAACGTGACCACTAGATACGCATATTTATTGTTCAACTAATATTTAACTTTCGACAATACCCGGTACAAGTCGACAATACCCGGTACAAGTCGACAATACCCGGTACAAGTCGACAATACCCGGTACAAGTCGACAATACCCGGTACAGTCGACAATACCCGGTACAAGTCGACAATACCCGGTACAAGTCGACAATACCCGGTACAAGTCGACAATACCCGGTACAAGTCGACAATACCGGTACAAGTCGACAATACCCGGTACAAGTCGACAATACCCGGTACAAGTCGACAATACCCGGTACAAGTCGACAATACCCGGTACAAGTCGACAATACCCGGTACAAGTCGACAATACCCGGTACAAGTCGACAATACCCGGTACAAGTCGACAATACCCGGTACAAATATGATAAACTGAAACTTGTTTGGAGTTTTGAAAGGTTTACATCAATTGTTGGCGATTTTATTTGGGGCTGGGTTAAATTAATTGATTTAACTGGTTTTTAATTTTCGTTTTTAATTAAGGTTAATTGTTAATCTACATAAATTTAAGCGATAATTTGGTGTGTAAATATATATAAATTCATTGAACTACTCAAAACAGTCGCAATATGTGTGAAAACATTGTCAAAAGAAATCCTCGTCTTTCTTCCCTCTGTTTAATTCCAAATTATTTTTAAGGTAAGGATGTATCTCTATACTCTATGTACTCAAGGTTATATCTATATGTACTCAATGTCATATTTCTACGTACTCAATGTCATATTTCTACGTACTCAATGTCATATTTCTACGTACTCAATGTCATATTTCTACGTACTCAATGTCATATTTCTACGTACTCAATGTCATATTTATATGTACTCAATGTCATATTTCTATGTACTCAATGTCATATTTCTACGTACTCAATGTCATATCTATATGTACTCAATGTCATATTTCTATGTACTCAATGTCATATTTATATGTACTCAATGTCATATTTCTATGTACTCAATGTCATATTTATATGTACTCAATGTCATATTTCTATGTACTCAATGTCATATTTCTACCTACTCAATGTCATATCTATATGTACTCAATGTCATATTTCTATGTACTCAATGTCATATTTATATGTACTCAATGTCATATTTCTATGTACTCAATGTCATATTTCTACGTACTCAATGTCATATTTCTATGTACTCAATGTCATATTTATATGTACTCAATGTCATATTTCTATGTACTCAATGTCATATTTCTATGTACTCAATGTCATATTTCTACGTACTCAATGTCATATTTCTACGTACTCAATGTCATATTTCTACGTACTCTATGTCATATTTCTACGTACTCAATGTCATATTTCTACGTACTCAATGTCATAGTTCTACGTACTCAATGTCATAGTTCTACGTACTCAATGTCATATTTATATGTACTCAATGTCATATTTCTACGTACTCAATGTCATATTTCTACGTACTCAATGTCATATTTCTACGTACTCAATGTCATATTTCTACGTACTCAATGTCATATTTCTACGTACTCAATGTAATATTTCTACGTACTCAATGTCATATTTCTATGTACTCAATGTCATATTTATATGTACTCAATGTCATATCTATATGTACTCAATGTCATATTTCTATGTACTCAATGTCATATTTCTACATACTCAATGTCATATTTCTATGTACTCAATGTCATATTTCTACGTACTCAATGTCATATTTCTACGTACTCAATGTCATATTTCTATGTACTCAATGTCATATTTCTATGTACTCAATGTCATATTTCTACGTACTCAATGTCATATTTCTATGTACTCAATGTCATATTTATATGTACTCAATGTCATATCTATATGTACTCAATGTCATATTTCTACGTACTCAATGTCATATTTCTACGTACTCAATGTCATATTTCTACGTACTCAATGTCATATTTCTACGTACTCAATGTCATATTTCTATGTACTCAATGTCATATTTCTATGTACTCAATGTCATGTTTCTATGTACTCAATGTCATATTTCTACGTACTCAATGTCATATTTCTACGTACTCAATGTCATATTTCTACGTACTCAATGTCATATTTCTACGTACTCAATGTCATATTTCTATGTACTCAATGTCATATTTCTACGTACTCAATGTCATATTTCTATGTACTCAATGTCATATTTATATGTACTCAATGTCATATCTATATGTACTCAATGTCATATTTCTACGTACTCAATGTCATATTTCTATGTACTCAATGTCATATTTCTATGTACTCAATGTCATATCTATATGTACTCAATGTCATATTTCTACGTACTCAATGTCATATTTCTACGTACTCAATGTCATATCTATATGTACTCAATGTCATATTTCTATGTACTCAATGTCATATCTATATGTACTCAATGTTATATCTCTATATACTCAATGTCATATTTCTATGTACTCAATGTCATATCTATATGTACTCAATGTCATATTTCTATGTACTCAATGTCATATTTCTATGTACTCAATGTCATATCTATATGTACTCAATGTCATATTTCTATGTACTCAATGTCATATTTCTATGTACTCAATGTCATATCTATATGTACTCAATGTCATATTTCTATGTACTCAATGTCATATCTATATGTACTCAATGTTATATCTCTATGTACTCAATGTCATATTTCTATGTACTCAAAGTCATATTTCTATGTACTCAATGTCATATCTATATGTACTCAATGTCATATCTCTATGCACTCAAGGTTATATCTCTATTTACTTGTACCACCTCAGGATTTTTGGCACTTCGACATTTAATAATTATATATTAAATATATATTATTTATTTATTATAATATAGGAAAAAGTCAATAAACCAGCAACTAAATATACGATGGATAATAAACTTCAATCATGCAAAAAACTATTGGAAGTTGGAAAATTATTAACCAAAGCGCAATATAAAAGCAGACTTACATTTATTAAGTTAATTATAATTATCTATGACTCTGTGAATTGTCTTTTCAGTGATTTCGTTTATGAGCAGCACCAGGATTATGACATTTCAATGACCAGCAATAGTCGGCCATCATATTCACATTCCATCGACCTTGGTATCGACTCTCCATTGCACAAATGTCCTGATGGAACCTTTCACCCTGCTCTTCACTCCATGAAATCTATGCACCAAGATTTGCAGGAAAGTAGTCAACGTGGGAGTCCAAAAAGTACAGCTTGACAATCATGCGGCAACCCAAAGTACAACTTGACACTCATGCGGCAACCCAAAGTACAACTTGACACTCATGCGGCAACCCAAAGTACAACTTGACAATCATGCGGCAACCCAAAGCCCGAAATTTGGATACCATGTTCTTAACAATATTTTTGTAACTGTCTGACTTGAAGTTACCTAAGAAATTGTTGACAACATCTTTGAAAGAATTCCTGGCTTCCGGTTCAACTGTGGCCAATTTAAATGTAAACTCATTACTTCTCGGATCTGCGGTCTAACAAAGATACCTGCAGTCAAATTTTCTTCAATTATATGTGGAAAATGTTCTGACAAATATAGAAATCCAGAGCCAGTATGGCACATACTCTTGACAAAAGCTTTCATTAACCCCAATTTTATAAGCAGTGGTGGAAGAAGAACTCGATGTGCGTCTACCAAAGACTTCAACTATACACTGTAGCTTCCTGGGGTAAATTCTTCTCTTGGTGGCCACACTTTCTTGGCATAATGCTCAGAGTCTTCTCTGCTATCCAAGAGCAACAAAAAACATGGACATTTTGCATACCTCCTTGGAGCCCTAATATGATGGCTATGGCCTTTAAATCCCCACATATAAACCACTTGTGCTGGTCATAATTCAAATACCCGAGCAACAGTTTTCATGTTTTCATACGTCTCTTTCAGTGTTACCGAGCGTGCCACTAGAAATGATGCTACTGTGTTTCCATTAAACAGAAGAACTGCTTTCATACTGCGCTTTGATGAATCAATAAACAATCTCCACTGATTGTGCGTGTTCTTCTTGTTGAATCCAACAACATTCGTCATGCAAAATAGCAGTCTGTCACATGATTTGAAGGTTCACGCCAAATCAAGGAACACCAAATGGCATACTTTTCATATATACTTTTCTTTTATATATATATATATATAGGCTTAAACCATGTAAACACATTTTTGAGGTTTTCTCAAAAACCTTATGTGATACACAAACGAAGCACATCAGTTTATCATTTTTTAACAAGCTTTCAGAAATTCATGTTTTACTTGCAGTTTTTTTTCACGTAGACCATATAATCAGCCTTATATGCTGTAACTATAGACTCAGCCCAAGATACATATACGTGTAATCAGCCTTATATGCTGTAACTATAGACTCAGCCCAAGATACATATACGTGTAATCAGCCTTATATGCTGTAACTATAGACTCAGCCCAAGATACATATACGTGTAATCAGCCTTATATGCTGTAACTATAGACTCAGCCCAAGATACATATACGTGTAATCAGCCTTATATGCTGTAACTATAGACTCAGCCCAAGATACATATACGTGTAATCAGCCTTATATGCTGTAACTATAGACTCAGCCCAAGATACATATACGTGTAATCAGCCTTATATGCTGTAACTATAGACTCAGCCCAAGATACATATACGTGTAATCAGCCTTATATGCTGTAACTATAGACTCAGCCCAAGATACATATACGTGTAATCAGCCTTATATGCTGTAACTATAGACTCAACCCAAGATACATATACGTGTAATCAGCCTTATATGCTGTAACTATAGACTCAGCCCAAGATACATATACGTGTAATCAGCCTTATATGCTGTAACTATAGACTCAGCCCAAGATACATATACGTGTAATCAGCCTTATATGCTGTAACTATAGACTCAGCCCAAGATACACATACGTGTAATCAGCCTTATATGCTGTAACTGTGGACCCAGTCCCATATAATAGTTAAATGTAAACAAAAGTACAAACTAATGTAAAATGTATTATTTCATAAAAAGCCTTATCTACATGAAATAAGACGCTGTATAACTGTATGCCTACTCCATGATACTTCCAGATGCATCAGATGTAAGATTTAAAGCCTAATTTGTATAATTATAATAATGGAGTTAAGTAGAATCCATTCTATGTAAGACATACATATACCCTTCTCTCCTCCCACACACACCATTTTCTAATAAAAATACACAGCAAAGTAAAGAGAGTACAGAGAAATAATTTATTTTTTTAAAATCAGGTGGACTTTAAATTATTCCACTCAAAATACCAAGGTCAGACCATCATTACGTCCATCACTATACAATAGCAGGTGGATTTGACAGGGATGTTTGACTGTAACACGATCTGGTACAATAGCGCTTGTCATTTCTAAAACCGGAAAACGTCATAACCCATTCGGTCATATGCTATTTTTAGAAAGTGAGGTAAAACTTTTCTGAAATATCCATGGCAACAGTGTGTTTTGATACATTGATCTCATTGAAAAAATCTTCTAAATGAAATTTTGAGCTAAAAGAATATTTCTTTACCCTCAGTTTTGCAGCTGAATAAAGTATAAAAATGTAACATTATATTTTCATTTAAAAGTCCAAAAAATTAAGCTTTTGGACAAGTTTTAGTCAACTTCACAGTAATAGTTTTAGTAATGAACAAATGTTTACAAGTTGTCCTCTCGATACCTACGAATGTTACCGAGTTATAAATTGATTCTACTAATAGAGTTCCGCCCATGATTTGACAAGTCCTATATCATGTCAATGTGACAGGTTATTAGATTGTAAGAGTCTGTATCATGTGTCTTATACAACAGAATTTCAATATCATGTTAGAGACAGTAGTGGATTGGAATTAGTGGATTTGGTATTAGTAGATTGGAATTAGTGGATTGGTATTAGTGGATTGGAATTAGGGGCCAAATCTTGGGGTGGGAGGGGAAGTACGAAGAGTTCTTCAAAGAAACGACCTCACATTTCAAAATATCAACAAACACCATCCTCACATCTCGAAATATCAATAAGCAGCACCTTCCCATCTCGAAATAAATATCAACAAACACCACCCTCACATCTCAAAATATCAACAAACACCACCCTCACATCTCAAAATATCAACAAACACCACCCTCACATCTCAAAATATCAACAAACACCATCCTCACATCTCAAAATATCAACAAACACCACCCTCACATCTCAAAATATCAACAAACACCACCCTCACATCCCAAAATATCAACAAACACCACCCTCACATCTCAAAATATCAACAAACACCACCCTCACATCTCGAAATATCAACAAACACCACCCTCACATCTCGAAATATCAACAAACACCACCCTCACAGCTCAAAATATCAACAAACACCACCCTCACATCTCAAAATATCAACAAACACCACCCTCACATCTCGAAATATCAACAAACACCACCCTCGCAGCTCAAAATATCAACAAACACCACCCTCTCATACTGTTTATATTATCCACAATTAATGGTGGTGTTTATGGTCCAATGATAAGATAATTTATGTTGTCTGAACAGATACAAAGTGACCTTTAGAGAACAATTATCGATGTAAGTCGGGTAGTTGGGCATGGGGTGTACAACATTTCATTAAGATCAAAGCATAGGTAATATTTTGATACACCGTAAATAAAAGCGACCAATAAGTATAGCCTACAACTGGTAATAGGTAATAGGTGTAGCCGTGACAGTTCTTTGAGTACGACCAACAAGTATACAAGAGGTAATAGGTGTTGAAGATACAGTTCTTGTAGTACCACCAACAAGTATTCAAGAGGTAATAGGTGTTGAAGATACAGTTCTTGTAGTACCACCAACAAGTATACAATTAGTGGTTGAAGATACAGTTCTAGGCGTTCAGCTATGTAACATTATATCACTAAGACTAGGTATGAAACTCAGCGATGGCCAGGATTAAAACTTGGACAGCTTTCAAGCCTAACCATTCCTTTCATCTCTGCTTAGTTTGTCCTGTTTGGTGACTGGTGTTTGTTAAAAGGGAATACTGTGAACCGACACATCGCATGGGGGAGACCTGTGTTTGCTGTTGGCAAATTGTCCATGTCTCGGAAGGTCGGTCCCGGCTAGCGTCACTGGGTGATGTGTTCAGACCACAACGTCTTCCGTTGCTTACACAACATCACGGGGTAACCTGCAGGTCGGCGCGCCGTCTTGTCAAAAAAATCCTTCTTGGTGAATGCAAAGCTTTTCAGTGACCACATAACGGCGTCGACGGGCGATCAGATGATCAGAAGCCAACACGGCCGGTAGGGTGTTGGAAGCAAACAATTAGCTTCTGCTTCCAGACTGACATCGTGGCTAGTCTATGGATGTATCCATGGCTGGTCTACGTGGATCTATCCATGGCTAGTGTACGTGGATGTATCCATGGCTAGTGTACGTGGATGTATCCATGGCTGGTCTATGTGGATGTATCCATGGCTGGTCTACGTGGATGTATCCATGGCTGGTCTACGTGGATGTATCCATGGCTGGTCTATGTGGATGTATCCATGGCTGGTCTACGTGGATTTATCCATGGCTGATCTACGTGGATGTATCCATGGCTAGTCTAAGTGGATGTATCCATGGCTGATCTACGTGGATGTATCCATGGCTGATCTACGTGGATGTATCCATGGCTGATCTACGTGGATGTATCCATGGCTGATCTACGTGGATGTATAACATGGCTAGTCTACGTGGATGTATAACATGGCTAGTCTACGTGGATGTATCCATGGCTGGTCTACGTGGATGTATAACATGGCTGGTCTATGCGGATATATCCATGGCTAGTCTAAGTGGATGTATCCATGGCTAGTCTAAGTGGATGTATCCATGGCTAGTCTACGTGGATGTATCCATGGCTGGTCTACGTGGATGTATAACATGGCTGGTCTATGCGGATATATCCATGGCTAGTCTAAGTGGATGTATCCATGGCTAGTCTAAGTGGATGTATCCATGGCTAGTCTACGTGGATGTATCCATGGCTGGTCTACGTGGATGTATAACATGGCTGGTCTATGCGGATATATCCATGGCTAGTCTAAGTGGATGTATCCATGGCTAGTCTAAGTGGATGTATCCATGGCTAGTCTAAGTGGATGTATCAATCAAAATATAGAATATAAATATGTATAATCTGAATATATATTAAAGCCCTGATGTCAGGTTCTGCAGTCCTGATGTCACTCTAACAGTTCTAATAAAATGCCGTATTGACATGTCCTAAAGAAAAGGTTTTGATGTCATGACCTACACTATTTCATGAGATGCCATACAGCCTAGGTGCAGTGCCGGAGAGTCATAATTAGGCCTGTCAACGGGTACCCGGGTAGTAAATTACGCCCGGGTACCCGTGAGAATGTGGCTGAAATGTCTATACCAACGGTGATCAAACTGCGGCTCTTCTATGTTCACAATGCGGCTCCCGAACAATTTATCAAATTAAAACTTTTCGTTTGAAATATATGCTGTGAAATACGCTAAACTCGACAACGCTTAAGATAAAATATCGGTCAACGGGAAATAAAATACGCAAACTACAATGTATTTTGATATATCTTTTTTCTCTGAACACGAAAAAAAATCGCAAACACAAAAAGGTTTTAGTTCTTTGACCGAATCAAATAAGGAAAACACGACCGCGCCGCCGATAAACAATGGGGGCTGGAAATAAAAAGATGCGGTGTTTTGTGTTATTAATAAAAACACCTCTGATTTGTATTATATGACAGGACGCTAAATTGCCTTTGAAATACACCGAAACATTGAGTTACCAATTCAGACGAGCCAATGTTTATTGCCAATATTCATTCCTCCCTCCACTCCTATCTCCACCATATTTTTTTATAAAAAAAAACTAATCTATTATTTTTAAAAATTAATATTTCA
This sequence comes from Ampullaceana balthica, assembly GCA_944989445.1. Lineage (NCBI taxonomy): Eukaryota > Metazoa > Mollusca > Gastropoda > Lymnaeidae > Ampullaceana > Ampullaceana balthica. Next base: position 517,723 of record CALYLW010000009.1, on the reverse strand, counting down.
GCCGTTCAATGATTTTGACTGTAATAACCAATTAAATGCTGGTTCCTCTCAGACGCCCCCTGCCACCGCGGCCTATCGGACATTAAAATTCAAGCTGCTGGGCCCGTATGACCTGGCTGAACGTTAAGTCATTGTAATGATTGTTGTTGACATATTGTTTGAATGTTCAGTTTATTGTAGTTTTAGGTAATGAGCATGACGAATGCACTGAAAGCAGGAATAACAGTTTGTAGTGCCTTAAAGTTCACAATAGTGTGTTATTAAAAGCATGCCGTTGGCTACTACGTGAAATAAGCTGCATGGATGGTGGCTAGGTTGCATTGTATAGTGGTCATGACAGCGAAAATGACGCGACGTTTCGAATGGGTATCCGGGCAGGTTTTCTTCAACAATATTGGCACCACAAGTCATGTCATTACTACGTCTTAAGTGAAGAAGTCCAGGAAATCATGGGCGTCTGCTCCACACAGTGTTAATGGTACGGACACTTGTCACATAGACAGTGGGTGTAAGGGATGGGGGGTGGGGCATTCAGTGGAGTGGAACGATCAAGCTATCAAAGTAAATATTGACAGCCGAGCCTAACGCTGCTAAAGTGAACAGAAAATGACGTCAAAATCTGAGCGGAGGAACATAAAGGGTGGTGACTGGCAACAGGTGGACCAGTCAATATGACTGAGGTGACTGGTGGACCACGGTCAATATGACTGGTGGACCACGGTCAATATGACTTGTGGACCACTGTCAATATGACGGGGGTGACTGGTGGACCACGGTCAATATGACTGGTGGACCACGGTCAAAATGACTTGTGGGCCATGGTCAAAATGACTGGTGGACCACGGTCAAAATTGTGAGATGGGGTAATGGAGACAAATAGTAGGGCAAATACCGAACTGAAGACAGACGTTACTTCCATCTGCACTATTCAAAAATCACCCTGATGTTGGCACATATCTTTTACAACATATACCCTCGTGATTGGCACATTTTTAACAACGTACACACTGAAGTTATACCCTGAAGTTATACCCTGAAGTTCGCTCCACCTGTTGAAAAGCCAAGCAAGTAATTGGAAAGTGTCGGTAAGCAAAAAAAGAAACAAGAGTAAAGACAAGAAGTCTCCCTCAGCGAACCATGAATTTTTAAACTGTCATAAATGTGAGTATTTTTTGCGCAACTGCTCTTATTAAATACCAAGAAGAACTTATTTTAGCGGTTTGGAGGGGGAAAAAACTATTTTTTAAAAATCGATTTCGTGTAGCTGCCTTCTCTAGATCTGACGCCGTTGGGGAGATGATGTCGTTTCGTGGAAAACATGAATGGGATTTCTTTCGTGGAACATTTCTTTGACGTAATCAAAATTTGCGTTTTGTTTTTATTGTTGCCCGTCATTTTACTGGCATGACATAAATCACAGCATCGTAAATGTTCCATGGAACTTGATAGCGTATCACTTTGAATACTTTGACGCATGGGTGCACACTGATCCTTTAATAACGCGTAAGAGGTATGCGTGAATACAATAGCAAGGACCTGCTTTCAGTCCTGTCGTTTTTCCAAGTAGAGTTTTTCCAACATTTTTAGCCGCATAAATAAACTAGGGTGTCTTAAGATACTGGTGTGTATTAACTTCTGGTGTGTCTTAAATACTAAAGGGGTGGGGGGTGGGGTGTCTTAAATCTAATCTACCTAATCTTAGATGTAACCTGTTTGCAAGCAAGTACAGTGACGTCATCTTCTAGCATGATTATCGCTGTTGTTGATATGGAGACTTCCTGGTCTATAAACGGTTATCTAACCTGAGACAGACACACCAACAATAAGGAAGTAGCTAAGTCTAAGGCATGTTCCAATCTAAATTAACATACAACGCCAACCAATAGCGGAACACCAATCTCACGAAGCGGCACCACTGGAAGGGGTTAGGGGGGCACCAGAACCGACCCACCCCGGGCGGCCCTTTATTTTGTTCTGTACATTAGAGAAGGGCGGCATTTTGGGCCAGATGCGGGAAAAGCGGGGAGGGGGGGGGGTGTCTTGAGAAGTATGGTTTCATTTGGTTCATATTTAGGTTAACATTTCAAGTCTTTAGAATATATTAGTAACGCCATGAATCAATAATTGCAATCAATCTAAGCCTAAGCCCTGTTGAAGAAAAATTTCAATACAATTCTCCCATCCACAAGGCAGATTATAAAACACCAGATTACAATTCCTTTTAACTCCGTGTTTCTCAATTATCTTTTGTCATGCCCCTCCCCCTAGGAAGAAAGAACACATTTCGCCCCCACCCCCACCCCGCGCGACTGTAAATAGTATCATTTGTCTATAAAATTGTTATAAGTACACCTTTGCATAACTGTCAAACGAGCCCCCCCCCCACTTTACGGAGCCTCGCACCCCCCTGGGGCGCGCCCCACTATTTGAGAAACACTGCTTTAACTTAACTCCCTTATTTATAATCTAACTTCCCAATAAGCTCAATTTTGTGCATCTTTATTGTGTAAGATGGATTTGCTCATTTGTGCTGTTTATAAATATTTCTACTTGAGGACTCATGCCAGTCAGTACCACCAATATTTACACACACATATATCTCTTTATTGTAATGCAGAAAACCAAATACTTTGCATATTTTTAAACTTTTCATTTCCTGCTACATGTATTTCATTCTAAGTTTAAACATTAGTTTGATCCCACCAATATTTTATTTTAATTATGAATTTTGAACGTGTTAAAGCCACCTCCAATTAAAATGATAAAAACATTTTTTTATTCTTTAAATTACGGTAGATTTTTTAAAATGCAGGCAACAAAAAACCCCAAGCATTTCTCATATTTAACTAATCATCATTGTGCTACAGAGACTGGCAAAAGTAATATTTCTCTGATGCAATGCGATGAAAAAATAATAGACCAAAGACTACCATCAAATTGACTTTAAGAAAGAATTCGCTCTAACAAGATGATTCCATTTTGGAAGTAAAATTTCTAACATGAAGTCTACATTACATAGAATGGAAAGGTAATAAATGTTTCAATAGTAATAATTAATGAAATCTGGACAAAATACCAGAATGCACTGCTTCAAGCATCTCTTGCATAAAATATATAAAAATTTCTCCAGCCACACAAAAAAGAATATGACACAAAAATGAAACAAATAAGGAGCAATATCAAATTGTTATCAATAATTAAAATACTTTATGACTTAAATAAGAATATAAAACTATTTTCTGCCAAGTTCACTATCAGAATTGCTTTTTCAAATAAAGAAATCAGAAAACTATTTTTACATTTTTCTTAAGAGGACTGAAAACTCATTTGTCCAAAGCAGAATGACATGCATTCATTTGACTCTTACATCAAAAATTATTCTACTCATTTTCCCAAACCCCTCTGTTTTCTTATTCCTGTTGTTCGTGCCTTTGCTCTGCTAGAGTGGTAAAAATAAACATTGACATCACGATCATTACATAAATAAATTCACATTTTGCATCATACAAAACCACATATAAGTTTGGGACAAACACCTAGCAACTGCCGATAACACTGTCATTGACTACTCTTTATATTTCTTGATTTCTTTTGTTCACAATTAGTTCCAATTTTTAAAAGAACCATCCCAAATTTGAACAATAAATCCAACTTGAAATCTGATAAGCCCTTATTCTCTTTAATTCAAATTTTATCCAAACAGGATATTCCCACCAGGATGTACCCTGAGATACTTTTATAAAGGTCTTTATCTTGTAAATTTATATAAAAGATGTATGCTTTGAACAGCTGGTGTGTTATAAAAGATTTAGAAATTGTATTCAAATTTTGGTTATGTAATAAAGGATTTAAATGTTGAAAGTGACTGCTTAGAATATGTTAGTAACGTCATGAATCAATAATTGAAATCAATCTAAGCCTAAGTCCTGTTGAGTAAAGAAATCAATCCAATTCCCATCCAAAAGGCAGATTATAAAACACCAGATTAAAATTCCTTTAACTTAACTCACTTATTTATAATCTAACTTCCCAATAAGCTCAATTTTGTGCATCTTTATTGTGTAAGATGGATTTGCTCATTTGTGCTGTTGATAAATATTTCTACTTGAGGCCTCATGCCAGTCAGTACTACCAATATTTACTCACACATATATCTCTTTATGGTAATGCAGAAATCAAACTACTTTGCATATTTTGAAACTTTTCATGCCCTGCTAAAGTTTAAACATTATTTTGATCCAGTGGTGTAGCTAGCGTGGAGGGGCGGTCCACCCCGGGCAGCATTTGTGGGCATTTGAAATGTACAGCCATTTCTGACAACCGCTCAGATTTAGAAATGTTATCCAAATTTTGGTTAAGTAATAAAGGATTTAAATGTTGAAAGTGACTGCTTAGTGGGAGATGAACAACTCCTGATGCAGAAGGCTCCTCTGAGCATGCAGACTTATCACGGATTACGCACAGGTTATTTTGGTCAAGAAATAAATCTATTGGCTTGAATTATTTCAAGAAAGAATATAATATGGGTCCTTCGACACTTTTTGCACTTTTTGTAGAGTGATAGAATAAAGTTTTGCTACATTCGACATGAAAACATTTACAGAATTCAAATGACTGAGCTCTGGTCATAGCTAAATAAAAACTCTCAGGGTGCTTGTCGCTCTCTCTCCATTATCAGCCTAAAATCTTTTCAATCGGATCCATCTACACCTATGCCATATGCAACTCATGTAGCCCTACATATGACATATTAATAATGCCAATGTCCATACAATAATACTAATTATATAATATATAATATTATAATGTACACAAACACAAAAGACACAAGTACTACACAAAAATAAACTACTCCTTAATAATTATAATGAAATAATGTCAATAACATTGAGCATTACTGATGATTACTGTCACTAGTGTCACTCACTGATTCACTGTCTAACATTTTAAAACAACGTGTTTAGTTTAGCGTTGGCGTTAGACCGTGAGACTGTAAACACTGAAACTGTAGTGTTGTGTAGTCTTAGTAGTAGTAGTAATGTAGTAGTTTAGTATTAGTATTAATTAGTAATTAACAAGTAAAAGTAAGTATTTAAGTATGCTTAGGCTTAGGGCTAGGCTGCCTCTTACCCTTAGTATAATAAAATAATAATTAATTGTAATTAATAAGAGTAGTAGACGTAGTTACTAGACTATTTGTCTCATTTATTAAAAGAAGATATGAATTAAAGCTTAAACAATATTGTAGCATACTTACCACACATTTTAGAGTGTATTCAATTTATCACTGAACGAGGGTGGTATATAAGTAGAAGTCGCAGCGTCAGTAGCAACGCCAATATGTAATAATTAATAAGATCACGTTATCAATCAGTTAGTTAAAATTTCGAATTAAGTATCTTGTACTTGTACTTGTCCGCTCGCCTAGAAGACACTACAATTTTAATTATATAAATATTAGACAATAATATTTTATTTCTATTCACTGTTAATAGTTATGTATCAAAACAATGGTTGCTTGTACTTGTAACATGCGACCTGAGCGAATGAATCCGCCAGTGAAGTTTAAAGATATTTATAACATTGCCACGTCTTCTTGGGAGATTCTCGCCGATGAACTATTTTACTGTCAACCGTGTTTTCTTTCAATTCTACGTATGTGACCTTTGGCCTTTTTTCCCTACGGTGTATATCCGGTACCCCTCATTACGCAGTATTCATTTCTATTTTTATAATAACAGATAGGATATTCCTTGAATTTCTTTTTTAAAGTTTAATCAAGTACTTGTATTGGGGGTGTGTCCTATCCAATGAAAACTTGGCTGTCTTTATGCATTAACAATGTGAAATCTAGGCCTACATCCGCTATATACTTTTACGTAGATAAAGAATAAAGATCGCTTTGACTTTGAGATGCATTAATGATTTAAATTTTAAAGTATTAGTATTAATTTGAATTATAAAAATATGCCTTTAAAAACTGCACCCACTAAATGCACCCGTTTCAGAAGTTAACAAATAATTGTAAAAGCTATTTTACTAATAGGTCATTTATGGCATCGGCATAGTATAGACACAATATAGCAGAGGTTCCCAACCCCGTGCCCGCGGGTACCATGGCACCGTGGATCGATTCGTATGCGCCCGCCACTATTCGACAGAGACAGAATGTTTTCATAAACATTAATTTAAAAAGTGATTTTTTTTAAATTTGTTAATTTTTCCGAGTGCCTAGGTTTATTAAATACGTTTGTATGTTTGCGAATATCGCCGATATTCCTTCTGAAAATTTTTAACGGGCTAAAAGTAAAAGCGAGGTGCGTAATCTATTATTAGTATTATCTTATTAATCGATAATCTTTTATAATTGTGGGGATTGGGGATAGTTATAGTCCTTGTTATAATACATTAATGTATATAATGTAGTACAGACTTGTGCTATAACATTGATATTATATTGTAGTTCAATTACTTTTTTTAAATATTTTTTTAGCCCTAAAATGAGTGGACCGAGTAAAAGACAACGAACCTATAATTTTAACACTGACTGGGAGGAATCATATTGTTTCGAAAAAAATATGTCAGCTACAATCAAGTCTAACTGCACAACAGACTGTTTTCACTAGACATTTGGAAAATTCTAAAAAGGCCACCATTGCTTCTTTCAAAATTTCTCACATGCACGCAGACGCAAAAAAGAAAAAAACAAACTTTCATCGATGTTGAGTTGTTTAAGGAACTATTTTTGACTGGTGCCGATTGTTTGTTTGATGGATTTTATAACAAACGTGAGATTGTCTCAGCAATACAAGACTTACAGTTGTCAAATAACATCGCCAATAGAAGAATATATGCAATTTCAACAGACATACAAACTCAGTTAAAGACTGACTTGAAAATATGTCACTGGTTCTCGCTACAATTCGACAAGTCTACAGATATATCAGACACCGCACAGTTAGCAGTTAAAATAAGGTGAGAATGGTATTTAGTAACTTCACAGTAAAAGAGGATATGTTGCAAATATTACATATGAAAAGACAGAAAGGACACAAACAACAACACGAAGAAATCAAAACAACGCGAGTGAACGTCCGTAAAGGGGGTGGGGGGGACTGCCGACTCATTGTTGGTTTCGAGACATTCACACTGTGGTTCTCTACCAGCCCACCACCCTTTACCACATTAGCTTGCCAACCATAAAATGTGATTGGCCGACCATAGCGAGGGTCAGCCCTGTTGGAAATAAAGGGGTAAAAGAACGGGCACAAACATATATTTTTTAAAATTAAAAAAACACACAATGTTTTCGCTGGGGCTTGGAGCCAGGACCTCCCCGTATAAGGTGGACGTGATAACCAGTACACTACGAATCTCACGTTATTCTGTGAAGGAACAATGCAAGTGAAACGCAAGGACCATTGTTGGTCTCGAGACATTGGTCGACCCCAGCGAGGGTCATTCGTCATGCTCGTTTGCACATACTCACTTTGGTGAAGGGGGTGGGAGGAGGGTTAGAGAGTCGGCGTGCGTGCGTGGTGTCACGCATGGTTGGGCGACGTAGAGAATTATATCTTGAGACATTCAAGAACACACGCCAAGTCAATAAATATTCCTTTGCACAAGCTGTCTGTGATAACCACCGATGGGGCACCAGATGGTAGGTAATAACAAAAGGATTTATTGACCTCTGCAAGAAGGATGAATCATTTCCAAACTTTATGTCCTACCACTGTATTATCCCACAGGAAGCTCTGTGTTGTGAAATATTGACATTTGAACTCGTTTTGAAAATAGTTACAAAAATAATCAATTCTATTCGAGCAGCTACTTTGCTACACCGACTTTTCAAGGCCCTGTTAGAAGATACTGAAGATAAAGAACATGATCTTAATCTGCATACTGAAGTACGTTGGCTTCATAAAAGACAATAAAATGAACAAAAAAACTTTTTAAAAAGATGAGGCCCAGCTGCAGTGAGGAATGTAGAATCTCACATGAAAAAGCAGAAAATAAATTATGAATATAAGACAATAAATTATGGGAAAAGGAGAAGTTATGGAAGGAGTTTGTCGATTAAAAATAGGTGGTGCCCGCCACCCTACCGATATTTTAGAATGTGCTCTAGAGTACAAAAAGGTTGGGAACCCCTGCTGAGTATGGTATAAAAAGTATAAAGTCAGTGGTGACAAAAGTAATGCTAGTAGAACCAAAATGAAACGAGTTGATTTTTTAACGATAACATTGTTGTTAAATTAAAGTTGAATTTTTAGCTTTTTATACTTTTTTAATTTATTTTATATATGAATGACTGTTGAGTTATCTGTATTCTAAATGATTATAAGTTTTACAAAGAAATGTCAATGTGTTTAAATGATTAATGGGGGAGAGGCCATATTTAATTTAATTTATGCCTTAAAAAATATAATTTGATGTTTTCCTATTTTGTTACGAGCGTGTGTTACATTTTAACGATTTAAAAAGAGAAATAATGATTTATTACTTCTAGCATCCTTCCGTTGTCTGTGGTCTAATGATTTATTACTTCTAGCATCCTTCCGTTGTCTGTGGTCTAATGATTTATTACTTCTAGCATCCTTCCGTTGTCTGTGGTCTAATGATTTATTACTTCTAGCATCCTTCCGTTGTCTGTGGTTTAATGATTTATTACTTCTAGCATCCTTCCGTTGTCTGTGGTCTAATGATTTATTACTTCTAGCATCCTTCCGTTGTCTGTGGTCTAATGATTTATTACTTCTAGCATCCTTCCGTTGTCTGTGGTCTAATGATTTATTACTTCTAGCATCCTTCCGTTGTCTGTGGTCTAATGATTTATTACTTCTAGCATCCTTCCGTTGTCTGTGGTCTAATGATTTATTACTTCTAGCATCCTTCCGTTGTCTGTGGTCTAATGATTTATTACTTCTAGCTTCCTTCCGTTGTCTGTGGTCTAATGATTTATTACTTCTAGCATCCTTCCGTTGTCTGTGGTCTAATGATTTATTACTTCTAGCATCCTTCCGTTGTCTGTGGTCTAATGATTTATTACTTCTAGCATCCTTCCGTTGTCTGTGGTCTAATGATTTATTACTTCTAGCATCCTTCCGTTGTCTGTGGTCTAATGATTTATTACTTCTAGCATCCTTCCGTTGTCTGTGGTCTAATGATTTATTACTTCTAGCATCCTTCCGTTGTCTGTGGTCTAATGATTTATTACTTCTAGCTTCCTTCCGTTGTCTGTGGTCTAATGATTTATTACTTCTAGCATCCTTCCGTTGTCTGTGGTCTAATGATTTATTACTTCTAGCATCCTTCCGTTGTCTGTGGTCTAATGATTTATTACTTCTAGCTTCCTTCCGTTGTCTGTGGTCTAATGATTTATTACTTCTAGCATCCTTCCGTTGTCTGTGGTTTAATGATTTATTACTTCTAGCATCCTTCCGTTGTCTGTGGTCTAATGATTTATTACTTCTAGCATCCTTCCGTTGTCTGTGGTCTAATGATTTATTACTTCCAGCATCCTTCCGTTGTCTGTGGTCTAATGATTTATTACTTCTAGCATCCTTCCGTTGTCTGTGGTCTAATGATTTATTACTTCTAGCATCCTTCCGTTGTCTGTGGTCTAATGATTTATTACTTCTAGCATCCTTCCGTTGTCTGTGGTCTAATGATTTATTACTTCTAGCATCCTTCCGTTGTCTGTGGTCTAATGATTTATTACTTCTAGCATCCTTCCGTTGTCTGTGGTCTATCTTTTGTTTGAACATTTTATGCGTATGACTTTTGATGCGGATTAATGCTGGATTAGCGAATTCGGCCGCTATCTTCCCAGGCCAGCCTAGACTGCTGATTTACGTTCTGAACTGCCGAATTAATTTCATAAATATTCCTATGATAAAAGTAGAAACGTTACGATGCCCACAGACGAGATAATCATTAAAAATAAGACTGACTTATCCCCCACCTCCCGCCCACCCAATGTCCCAACCAATAAAAATGCGTCGGCTGAAGGGTTCTAGTTCTACTATCAATCAGTGACATAAGCTGAGACAATATTGCTAGAATCTGGATTTGTTTGAAATTGCCTCGTGAATAATAATGCATCTATGTCATCTTCAACGCTGATTAAATGTGTATTACTGCCGTAATGACTAACTACCACATTTCAAATTTTAAAAAAAAATAGTTAGGCTTGACACAATCTTTGGGATCGTACTTGTCATCCTTGTATTAACCTGGAGAAATGACGTCATGCATTGGCAAAGATCTAAATTACTGGAGCCTTTACAAGGTAGATGGTATTTTTACCAAATGAAGCGTTCGTGATAAGAGAACGGCAGAAATCTTTAAACCACCCGCGTGATTTATGACTTAACATTAAATACGCACGGCACCTTGGACATGCCTATTAATCAAACTTATAAGAAGAATTAGGGAGAGACAATTAAAAAAAGGGAAACAACTCATGAGTTCTTCAATAGACAACTTTTAAAAGAAGGATTTTGAGAGAAAGTCGAGTTTTAATTAAAGCCGCGATGAAAATAATAAAAGTATGAACCATCTAATTTATCCGGGAACGAGACTTAAAGATAAAATGTACTTTTAAATGTATGATGCTTAACATAAATCAAAGACGGGCATGCTTTATTTATTTATTTTATTTTAACAGTGATGTGCTTTGACAAAATTCTAAGCATTGGACACTCTCAAAGTCGTGCTCAAGCCCACACATCATTAATAAAATATGTATAATGTCCATAGATACGCCCATGGGTGGGGTGGTACAGTGGACCTCCGCTGATCCTAATCTTTTCCTATCTTAGCTGTTACAGGCTCCTTTTATACAGATTATTGTGTCCTACGCGTATCCATGGTTTATGTATTGTCTTGCATGTTTATTAGAATTTTAAATTAAATGTTGATTTCAAAGTTGGTTTTCCTGGTTCCTTCTTTCCACCCATTCCACGCTCAAATTCCGGACGGGAAGAAAGATAATTTGTATGAGTTTGTTCTTGCATACGGAATAAGAAAAGTGATTTTATCACTTTGTCTATCTGAAGGTTGTATAAGATTATAGTTGTGTTGTATTTACACGTTAGAATAAATTGCCTTATGTATTATTACTACTTTGCTCTTTGTTTTTCTATCCTCTGGTGACTATAGTGCTCCAAGGCTTAATGATTTAACTAATGGCGTTACTCTTGTCAGTTTTGAATATTCTCCAGTAATGAATCTGGCAGATCTTTATTGAAATTGTTATAGTTTATCAATGTTTTCTTACCACATCTTGCTATAAATGCTATTCAAGTTAATCTCCTTTTTTACTTTGACATCACGATTAGAATGTTTTCAGTTCCCGAATTACTAATTATATACTTGTATTAAGGTATTGCATGAGCCATACACGTTTGAATTTTAAATGTGTTAAGTGCTAAGGCAATAGGTATGAATATATGTCTACTACGTATGACTAAGCCTAAAGCTAAGTTTCATTAAGAATAGTACTTTCTATAATGTTATTTGTATCTTCAGAGACAATAGTTGCATTAATCAACAATTAATTAGCTATCTATGGGGGAGGAGGGATCGATTATCGATTATTTGCCAATTAATAATAATAATAATGATTGATAATTTATATAGCGCTGTATCCCATTCCCAGCAAGGAACCGAGCTCACAGCGCTTTACATGGAGATCATAACATACATATAATAATTAAATAACCATTCATACCATAATAACAACATAAAGGACAGCACACTGCACATAAGCTACTTTAATCATTAAACGAAATGTTGTTTCATTAAATTTGTAAATACATTTTGAAAAGATGCGTCTTAAAGTGCAGTCTTGAAGGCCTTGGTAGTTGGAATACTACGGATGTGTAATGGTAGAGAATTCCTTTGTTTGGCTGCACAAAAAGAGAACTTGGCTTCTATAGGGACGACGTCTTAGCCCAACAATTTATTTAAACAATTGCTGGCCTCTTAAAAATTAATAATGATTAAGTTCAGATCGAATGTCTTGTGAACATCTTTATTTTTGGTTTAATTAATTATCTACAATGCTTATTCTAAGCGCCATTTTTAGATATCATCTTATATTTCCCAAAACGATTTAGGTCTCGTTCATTTTGTTTCACGTTGATGACGTCAGTGTTGACATAATGACGTGGCAGTGGCAGACAGCCAATGATTTTATAGTTGTTCTGATTAGTCAAACTATATGGATATGAATGATGTAACCCACGGATGATTTTTTGTTTATTCGCTGGTGACAAAAACTACTTTTAGTATGATACGTAACATGGTCCACTTTTATCAACAGAAGCCTCTCTTGTTTACATCTGAGCTACCTGCGTTCCTAGTTAAATCACTTCCATAAAATACAGAAGATATTACAATTAATTTAAATGAAGATTTTTTTATCAATTGTCCTTGCTACGCCTCTCATATAATTTGAATTTGAGCCTTTTACGCAACTTGTCACCTAGGTCTGTCTATTGTCTACTGTTTTTGTTTATCTGTTTATTAAATACTAGACACCCCGCGGCGTAGCATACGCCGCAGACTTGCTCATGGAGAGTGCAAAGAAAGTGGAGAAAGAACGGACACAAACTACAACACGACGAAATCAAAACAACGCGAGTGAATGTCGGTTGTTACTGCCAACTCATTGTTGGTTTCGAGACATTTGCAGGCGAAATTCGGTACACCCCTAACTTCTATGAAGTCACCTATAAAACGATAATCGGTTTTCAAAACAAAACAAAAACGCAATTAACAACCCTAAATATGACTAACCCTCGCTAGGTGTTTGGTATAAAAAGTAAAGATTTCTAATTTAGAAGGCAAAAGAGAGATCTATAATTGAGAGTATGAGTGAGCTGCATATGTAAACCTCATAAGCGCCCGCCCCACGTTTTTAGTCATATTAAATGGAAGTACTTGAACTTATAAGTTTTAAATTATTTTCTTCATTTTAGTCCGCTTATAAAAACGTGTTTTTTTTTAAAATCTTTTTTTTACTTCTATTTATTGTTGTTGTTTTTTACTTGTGAATTTTTTTTAAAAAAAGACCTATTGACCATAATCAGGTAAATGTATAATATAAAAACAGGGTATTAGTAGGCCTGACAGGACGTAACACAACAGCGAACGATTCGGCAAAGAGCCTTCCTCAACGGACAAATAGTACACAAATGAAACGAATACAACGAAATAATAATTTTTAAAAAAAACACACTTAGCTGCGGTGAAATCCAAGTAGTCCAGTATTGACCATAATCATAATTATTGCTTGCAAAAACAAAAAACAATTTTTTTATAATTTAAAAAATATATAAGTATAAGAAAAATATTTAAACAAAAAAAATTAGTTAAATAAATTAATTAATTAATTTTTTCTTAAAAAGTATTTTTCATAAATACTTAAATTATGATGTCTCTCCGGGGTGCTTCCTGGTAGTGGGGCACTACACTACTACACATGTGAGTTTGATCGCGAATGAGTTACGTGACGCCCCTGATGTGAAGGTGTTGAGCTCTGAGCAGTGTGAGCGTGTGCTGAATATGGTACGCTCATCTGTGTCGCTGATTGTTGAGCTCTTAGCAGAGTGAGCTTGTGCTGAATATGGTACGCTCATCTGTGTCGCTGATTGGTGACCTCTTAGCAGAGTGAGCTTGTGCTGAATATGGTACGCTCATCTGTGTCGCTGATTGTTGAGCTCTGAGCAGTGTGAGCTTGTGCTGAATGTGGTACGCTCATCTGTGTCGCTGATTGTTGAGCTCTGAGCAGTGTGAGCTTGTGCTGAATATGGTACGCTCATCTGTGTCGCTGATTGGTGACCTCTTAGCAGAGTGAGCTTGTGCTGAATATGGTACGCTCATCTGTGTCGCTGATTGGTGACCTCTTAGCAGAGTGAGCGAGCTTTGGGTGCGCGATGCTTCTCTCAATACATGAGATCTCAGCTATTCTATGTTAAGAGACTGATGACACAGGAACAGCTCATGCACCCTATCTGAGTAAGATTCATGGGATCTTGGTGGGGGGGGGATCTTGTCCAGCGAACTTTCCGGCCTACCTGACGCAGTTTACGGAAAGGACTTCTCGGGGGAGTTCTGTACAGTAAGTCGTGATCTGTTGATGGAAGTACGGGGATGATTCAGAGCCGTCTTTACACCATTTTGGGCCCCCGGGCAAAGAAATAGTGTTGGGCCCCTCCCCCGCAGGAATAAAAAAATAAATATACATAATATATATAAATAAACATATTCCCATGGGGCCCCTATGCTCGTGGGCCCCCGGGCAAATGCCCAACGGGCCTATGTGTTAAGACGGCCATGGGATGAATCGACGTCCTGGACCGTTCCAGAACAACGCAGTGATCCATGACTAATATATAATGGTGGACGACTGGTCTGCAGTAGACAGAAACCAGGCTAAGGATGGAAAAATAAAAGGACCGGGAAAACATGTCATTTGGGTATAGCGTAGTTCTTATTATTTCCCATTCCAACGGTAAAGTTATACATTGTTGGCGATCCGTTTATACAGAAGATTATTGCGCACAAATCATATTCATAGCTATGTCTATCTTTGCATTTTTATTTGAGTTTTGAATATTGATAGTGTGTTGATTTTAAAGTAGTTCAATTGTTAAATAAATTAATATTATATATATATATATTGAAATGGATCAAGTGGCGAGGGCCTGGCCTAAAATATTTAGAGAGAAATAAACATTGAGTGAATTACAAAAACACAACCGAAATGGGGAGCAGCGGCATTTAAGAAACGAGAAGGGGATAAAATATTATCTTATCTTATCTTATCTGTTTACAGACGCTCCTTCTATACAGAAGATTATTGCGTCCTACGCTTATCTATGGTTTGTGTTTAGTCCTGCATTTTTATTAGAGATTTAAATGTTGATAAAGTGTTGGTTTTCCTGGATTCTTCAGGCAACCCATTCCACGCCCGAATTCCGGACGGGAAGAAGGAAAACTTGTATGTGTTTGTTCTTGCATACGGAATAAGAAAGGTGTTTTTATCCTTATGTCTATCTGATGGTTGTATTAAGTTATCTTTGTGTTGTATTTCTAAATTAGAGTTAATTGCTTTATGTATGATTACTACTTTGCTCTTGGTTCTTCTATCCTCTAGTGTTTCAAGGTTTAATGATTTAACTAATGGTGTTATTCTTGTCAGTTTCGAATATTCTCCAGTAATGAATCTGGCAGCTCTTTTTTGAATTTGTTCTAGTTTATCAATGTTTTCTTTGGTGGATGGGTCCCATACAGAAGATGCATATTCTAGTACAGGTCTCACCAAAGTGAGGTAGCATTTTAGTTTTATATCTCTATTACATTTGTTAAAGTTCCTTTTTATAAAGCCTAAGGTTTTGTTTGATTTTTAAAAAACTTCATTGACATGGGGATTCCATGATAGTTTCTCATTTATTAAGACACCTAAGTATTTTGCATCTTTAGTTAGGGTCAGTTCTTTTCCATGAATGTAATATTTTGAATTTATTTGTTTCTTTTTCTTTGTTACTCTTAACAGTTGACACTTTTCTGGGTGGAAAGACATACTCCAGTTAGTTTCCCATTTTATCAATTCATCTAAGTCTTTTTGTAAAATTTTGCTATCTTGTTCTGATTTAATTGTTCTATAGATTATACAATCATCAGCAAATAACCTAACTTTTGTACCTGTTGAGATGTTGTTGGGTAAATCATTTATATAAATTAAAAAGAGTAAGGGACCTAGCACAGTTCCTTGTGGAACTCCTGAGTTAACCTTTATTGGTGCAGATTTAGATCCATTAATTATTACAGTTTGCTCCCTGCCCAAAAGGAAGTCTTGGATCCAGTGATGTAAGGAACCTGAGATTCCAAAGTAGTTAAGTTTTTTAAGTAAACTAAGGTGGTGAACTTTGTCAAATGCTTTTGAGAAGTCTAGTAATATTGTATAAATTTGATCATTTTTGTCCAAGCCTTTTGATAGTTCATCTATTAAACCTATTAATTGTGTTTCACATGATCTGTTTTTTCTAAAGCCATGTTGATGTGGGCATAGGGCATTATATTTGTCAAGGTGGTTAACTATTCTACTATATATTATGTGTTCTAGTAATTTACAGGTGATACTAGTAAGTGATACAGGCCTGTAATTACCAGGGTCTGATTTATCCCCTTTCTTAAAGAGTGGAGTTACGTTAGCTAATTTCCAATCCTGGGGTACTTTACCCTGGTTTAGAGAGGCTTGAAAGAGAACTACAAGGATTGGGGACAGTTCATTGCTTAGTTCTTTTAATAATCTTGCAGGCAAATCATCTGGGCCAGTAGCTTTGTTTATTTTTAAGTTTTTTAGGAGTGAATGTATACCTATCTCATCTACAGTTATGTTACCTATTTCCTCCATTTTATTTAAATTTATTAAAACTTCCTTGTCGCCCGAGGTAGAAAAAGATGATGCAAAATATGTGTTAAGGATATTAGCTTTATTAGATTTCAGCTGAAATCTATTTATTTTATAAAAAATGCATATTTTTTTAAGGCGCCTACGGCGCCGACCTTTTTCAAAAGCCCAACTAACTTTTCCTTGTTTGATAAATACGAAATATTAATTTTTCTGAAATGTACACAAAGTGTTTTATAATAGGGGTTGCAGGGCGACTACGGCGCCCCCCTTTGTTTTTTTGATTTTATAATTAACCATCATCAAATCCTCTTTCTACATTGATCCCTTTTCCAAAATTTAAATATTAGCGAAAACAATGACGTCATATAATATTTTTTTACAGCGCATATTTAATTTGCACACCTTTTGATGCAGTAATTTGGTTTTCCCTGATTTCTAAAATTAGCAGCGTCAGGACTGACAGACACTACTTGCGTGACAATTGCAAATTATATTGTTTATAATAAACTAAAGATGCTTTTCTTATTCTAATTTATCATGATCATTATAATTTATATGTTATTTAAAATCCTGAATAATGTAACAGTTTTGTTAATTTAAAATATGCAAAATACTTATACCGTATATGAAATTACCCCAAGCTAAACAAATTTTAGGTATTATAACGTATTATTATTGCAAATATAATACTGGAGAATATTCAAAACTGACAAGAATAACGCCATTAGTTAAATCATTAAACCTTGAAACACTAGAGGATAGAAGAACCAAGAGTAAAGTATTAATCATACATAAATCAATTAATTCTAATCTAGAAATACAACACAAAGATTATAATTTAATACAACCCTCAAAAAGACATAAGGATAAAAACACCTTTCTTATTCCGTATGCAAGAACAAACACATACAAGTTATCGTTCTCCCCGTCCTGAATTCGGGCGTGGAATGGGTTGCCTGAAGAAACCACGAAAACCATCCCTTTATCAACAGTTAAATCTCTAAGACAGATGCAGGATTAAACACAAACCATAGATAAGCGTAGGACGCAATAATCTTCTGTATAGAAGAAGCGTCTGTAACAGATAGATAAGAAGATAAGATAATAAAACAAAAACAACCCAAGAATCATAATTAGACAAATAGACTCGCCATAATCGTTATAAATATAAATTAGGGCTGCGGGAATTAACGATTAATCGTGAAAATTTTTATCGATTAAAATTAATTTGATGGATTAAAATTCGATTAAAAATTAAGAAAATATTTCTAATATTTTTTGTTCCAATCTATTAATAATTTATATTTTTTGTAACTTACATACTTTCCATCGTACTAAATTATTATTTATTTAGGTGTGCATACGTGAACAAAAAGGTTTTTCTTCCTTATTTCTTGCATAGCAGAACGAATTTGCTGCGTTAAGTTAAAAGTCACAAAAATTGGGAGCCTTGGAATTATCGCGACTTAACCGATTTCGTGAAATAATGAATCGCAACTTAACGGGATCTATATATGCATATATAACAAAAATATAATGAATCGATTGATCTATTCAATTTTTTACCGATTAATCCAACAAAAATTTTTTGTATCAGTACCAGCCCTAAAATATATTTAAAAAAAAATAATTAAATAACTTTTTTTCCCCACATTTTTTGAAAAATATCTGGCATTTTGTTCTTTTTTTTCTTCTTAAAAAAAAAGGACATTACAAAAATACATGTACCAAATATTCCACTGTCTCACTAGATTTTAGGTGCTTTATTACAATTTTCCTTTCCCCCTCGTTATTATTAATAATTTTAGATATTGCAAAAGGTATCTGATATTTTCATTTCAAATTTACTGTCCGCCACAATTTAATTTCATTCGTTTATAAAAAAAAAGATTTTTGAAAAAGTATAAGTAACAAAATCCTGGCCACTCCGTTCTCGGGCGGCGAATTTGATCTTATTATTCTTATTTATAAAAGTAAAATCGTAAAATTTAATTGCAAGGGGCACTGGAAAATAATTATATTATTTAAGATTTTGAAAAGTTAACAATGGAGGATCATGAATGGGAACTCTGTAAAGAAAATGTTCAGCCGTTACGCCAAGGACGTCATCTGTCTTCACTTGCTACTGCTTTGCATTCGGATCAAGCAGACTCTACCGAAAATAATCTAATAAGAGAGCAACAAAAGTAAGGCAATCACATTGTAGAGGTTCATTATTATCTATCAACATTTTCAACATACTTAACTTGTTAAACCTTTGGTTTCAATGAATCTATTTACTTGTTATACCTTTCGTTTTAATGAATCTTTGCTGATTTTAAACCAAAATTGGTATAGTTAGAATCTAGTCTACACTCACTAATCAAAACAAATCAATTTTTCAAGGGTAAGTCTAAAACTAAAAGCCTAAAGTTAGATTTTAGAAATAGAGCAAAGGCAGCAAAGACTAAGACACTTTGATTTTGATGTCACCGCTGATAGTGTTTACCTCTAGGTACTTGGATAAATCATTTTTCACTTAGTGAAAAATCTTGGTAAGCGTTATTCGCACGGTTTTGACAGTGCGAATAATGTACAACATTATCCGCACTGTTAACCCTGCGGATAATGCCTAGCGTTATTCGCACTGTCGCACGGTTTTGACCGTGAGAATGATGCCAAACTATATCTAAATTCTTATTACTAAATGCTTATTATTTATGTATCATTGTTTATTGACAAAGTTTGGTTTGGAGGGTATAAAAATAATAAAATTGTCATTTTAACCCTCTTTCGAGTGACTGGAATCTTATATTTTTTATCCATTTCATCAATAATCTGAGCGGACCTGCATATCGTTTGATAATCATTAATTAATTAATTAATTAGTAATACTATGGATTTAGCTGACTATTTAAATTTAACTAAAAAATAATTTAAAATAATTTAACTATTATTAACTGTTCCAGTGCACTCGAACTTTGTATTTTTATTCTATTTCTATATATTATAAAGTAGATTTATTAACTTTCATTCATAATTGGACGAGGCTCTGTAAATGTCTAAATGTAATTAAAACGGCTAATTATTATTCTCCCCAAAACTAGCTTTGTACCTCTAATTATCTTAAATTAAATAAGTTAATTTAATTTAAAGCATGCAAAAGCGAAAGACGATATTATAATATAAAGGTATAGCATAGAAATTTAAAAGTGAGAGTCTGTAACAGTAAGTAACAGAATAGATAACACAGGCATGGGTGGGGGAATAATAAAATGTTTCTGGGAAAGAGCCTGCTTGAGTGTTTGCAAACATCCTCATTGTGGTTGTAAAACAAACAAAAAACTAACTAACCTAAAAAAATATTAAAAAAAATAAGTAAGACCATCCTGGGATTCGATCCACATACCATCATGCTTTATGGAACTAAGCTACGACTAACCACTCACCTGGAGAAGCTGGCGATTTAACCCTACCAGGTCCGAGCTCCCCCAGCTAATTTGCCCCTATACACCCCTAATGCAAAAAAAATAATAAATGTACATGGGTTATGAAATTGCTAGTATCATGAAAACCAGTGGTCAGAATGAGCTCAAACTTTTAGATTTAGCAGGAAATAGGCCTACATTCTATCCGATGTTCAATTTAAGCTGAGTGGCTACGCGGCTACTCATATATCTAACTACGCCGCGAAGCAGTTTATAATTACCGTACATCACATTTAGTAAAAAAAAATATTTAAAAATGGATGCTGTGCAACTTTGCACCTATGTTCTCTCTGAGCTGCGAAACCACGTGGCTGCGAAGGTTTTTGAACAATACCGCGCAGCAGTTAAGAATTACCGCGCAGCATTGATTTTTTAAAAAAAATAAATTTTTAAATTTTTTTTATATTTTAGTAGATAATAATTGTTTAATTAGTTGAACAGCGCTTCCATCTAACGCCAGTATTGCACATTGGAGTGGTAGTCTTCCCAGCAGGATGAGCCATGCTTTACACAGTGTTACTTTTTGCACATAGAGCACCTGTCGTTGCTCTTGACCTTCTTATGTGGGTTGTACTTGTATGCTACACTAGGGTGTGCTCTGTTGCATTGAAGGTGTTTTTCCAAGCAGACAGTGCAGACATGTTTGGAAGCAGTGGCTTCTGGAATTTTAGGCCAGTGGTTGCCTGGTGTGTGGCGTTGGGGGCATGGTTCCATTTGTCCTCGGCAAATGGCTGTTGAGCGGTAATTGCCAATCAGGTCAATGCAGAGTGTCTGGATATATCTAGTGTAAAACATGGGCTTTTTGTCAGCTGCTTCTAGTTTAGACACATAGATAATAATAATAATAATAATAAATTGATTATTTATATAGCGCTGTATCCCAGTAAGGAACTGGGCTCACAGCGCTTTACATGAAAGAAATAACATACCTATAAGTATTAACTTAACTTTCATATCACAACAAACAAACAAAATTACAGTACATTATACATAAGCTACGTTAATCATTTACAAGAAATGGTGTTTCATCAATTTTGAAAATAAATTTTGAAAAGATGTGTCTTAAGTGCAGTCTTGAAAGACTTGGTTGTTTGAATACCACGTATGTGTAATGGAAGAGAATTCCATTTTTTGGCTGCACAAAAAGAGAACGACCTTTCACCAAATGTTTTGGTGCGTGTTGTTGGAACAGAGAGAACGCGTGTGTCTGCAGAAGATCGTAGCTGGCGAGTGGGTGAGTAGACCGACAAAAGTTCAGTAAGATACGATGGGCATGAGTCCGAAAAGAAGTTGTGACAGAGAACAGCCAGTTTGTAATCAATACGGGCTTGTATAGGCAGCCAATGATAACAAATTAATTGTTTGCCTTTCTTTAGTTGTTTAATTGCTCTGCTTATCTCTTGTTTTGTGGGTGTGCTGCAATCTATTTCTAGATCTTGTTCCGCTGGTTCTATGTTAGGTGTGTATTGTGGGGCTGGTCGGTTGAGTTCTTCAAAGTGCTTATCCAGCTTTTTTTCTGACCCTCTTCATCAGGTATTGATTTCCCATCTTTAGTTTTAACAGGTCTCTCTTGGTTTTTTTAACTTTCCGGATAACTTTTTTTAGGCTCACCGACAAAACGGCCTCGACAAAACGACCCTGGACTAATAGATGGACTAATAGTAAAATGTACAATCAAATTAGTGATGGGACGATACCAAAATTTTTAACGATCCCGATACGATTCCGATTCTCCCAAATTATCCCGATTCCCGATACGATTCCCGATACGATTCCGATTCCTAGCCATTATTATATATATATATCACTGTGCCCAGGTATTAACATATTTAATTAATATAAAAGTTGAGAGTTGATTAGAAAAGTTTGTTAACTTGCTATCGAAGCATACAATATGGAAAATGTATTAGAAGGCTTTATATAAACACATCTATCAATAATTCCATTTTAATAATACAAAGATGAAGTATTGAGTTCAAAATAATATAAATAATTACATTTAATGAGAAAAACTTCATTCAGTTAGATCAGTTGATAGTAAGAATATGCATTTAATCATAGTCAAATTGAAGCACTCACAAGTTATAGTGCAAAAACATAAGCATCTCTCCAGTTGTTGGTTCTAAACGGTTTCTCTTTGGCGAGTATACTATGTAATAGTAATAGTAAAAAAGCTAGGATTTGAAGGTAAGGACTAAGGTGCCCCGTTTTTCCGTATTTCGTACGTTTTTGTTAAAATCAAGAATAAAACATTTTAAACTTTATAAATTAACAATAAAATATTGTATACTTAACTTACAGAAAATTTATTTATCTACAAAATCACAAAATTATATTTTAACTTAACTATTAAAATTTGTTAGGAAATAAGAAAACTGAAGCTAAATTTCTACACATACATGCTAGTGGGAAAGGGGGCACACATTTAATTCGGCCACAGCCTGTTTTTCAATTCGGTAGCTAATCAGTTAAAATTAAATATACAGGAGTGCACTGTGTGAGGGTTTACGTAATGTTCCTAACTCTCTAATATTTCTTTCCTAAGGTAGGGACTTAAGTAAAAAAAAATTAACTTAAAAAAAAACAACTAATGGCATAGTTAAATAGAGCTGATTTTTAAGTAAATTATAACACCAAAATTATATTTTTAGGATTAGTAGTTTTAAAGTTATGAATTTTTTAAAGTGTTGTTCAAATTGTCTCAATACTCAATGCAGCCAATGCATTTTACCCCCTCATTTTGTGACCTCAATTCCGCTGTTTGCGTCACGCACTTTATCTCTCGTTTTAATAATGATTTTATTTGTAGGATCAATGCTCTAAATAAAATTATTATTTCTTTAGTTTGTTTTAAAAATATTCCTGTATTAATAACCAATTTAACTTTGTATAAACAGTATAATTCGTTTTTAAACTAAGTTTCTGTTGTGTTTACTAGTTCTAGTTCCAACAAACTACTAGACATAGTGAAAGTGATATGACTCATGACAAAGCGAACTGAACTGTTCTCTATAAAAAAATTAGTACCTCCTTTTGAACCTCCAACTTTGACTCATAATTAATTCTAACCAATAGTTAAATTGCTTTTGCACACGGCCACCTTTTATGAATGAAACAATGAGGACAAAGCAATAGAAATAGTAGTAGTAGACCGAGTTAGCATCATTCACAACAGTGATTCCCAGATTGAGCGATACTGTCCCTTGGAGGACACTTGCGTGATTTTCCTTACAAGCTACACTAATACTGATTGCAAACAATGAGAATCCTCTTTGCTGGTGGAAAGCGAACAAAGAAGAACTTCCAAGTTTGGCTCTCCTCAAGAAAGTTTTTATGTGCTCCACCTTCTTAAGTAGAGAGCAAGAGAATTTTTAGTGTAGGTGGCAATATACATAGTACAGTAAAAAGATTGTTTACATTTTGTTGATAACATGTGGTTTTAAATAAACTTCCTGCCGGTAATTAAAAATCTCTGAACAAAATAAAGCAAATAAATGTAAAAAAAATAATTTTTTTGTAACGCGGCTCATGGTAGTTAATCAGTTAAGAATCGTTTTGGAATCGGAATCGGGTCTAAATTATTCAGCTCCGATGCCGATTCCCGATACTTTGGAAAATTCCCGATATTCCGATTATTCCGATACGATTCCGATTAATCGTCCCATCACTAAATCAAATATTATATTCGTATTTTTACTCACCTATTCAGTGTCAGGTTTAGCTCACAATAAACAATAATTATGACATCACAAGAGTGAATTTAATAGCCTTTTCGCGAAATGGTACCAATCACGTTTGTTTGTTGACAAGAAACAATATAATATCACCACAAGTTGACAAAAGCTTAAAATGCAAAAAAAAATTAAACTTTTTGTTATACCGATATCTTCCAAATGCTCAATTAAGATCACCATTCCAGTATTTTGTGTGGATCTGGGAAGCATGTTTGGTAGCCTCTCACTAAACTCGAATATGTCTTGAGCGAACAGCACTGCTTGTCCTTTGAATCCAAGCTGTCCGAATCGTCCCGACAATTTGACTACCTTGACCCATGGTATTATTCTTGAAAGTAGCCGTCTTTCAGCTTCTGAGAGCCTAAGAAGCTCAATTGGGATAACACCCGGATCCAAGTTGTTCCAGTATGCCTTCGGTGGTGGTGATGTCTTAGCACTAGTGATGCGTGTTCTGCATCGATAGCAGCATTTTAAAAAATAATCAAATGATGTCACATCATGAAAGCGAGAAGCTCTGATAATTTCAAAACCTAAAATATCATCATTTATTTTGCGGTGATACATGCAATAGAAATATAGAAGTTTAGGAGTATTTCGTTATGGCGTCTCATCTTTTTTCTCAGAGATTTAGAGAATAGAGCCTTGGCAAAAATGTGCTTCTTAAAAATGGAAAGCGAGAAAGCAACCATCTTCTTAACTCACACACACACATGATTTTATAAAAAAAATGCTAATAAATAAAATATGGTTGAGTAGTCGACGACATTGCAAGCATTACAAATTTTGGCATATTTTTATGAACTTAATTTCTTAGCTTTGAAATCATATCTTACTCTATAAATGATGTGCCAATGTAAGAAAAGTAAATTCGCGATTTGAAATCACATTTATATATGTAACGGGCACGTTTTCTTTTCAGAGGAATCTGTCTTTTCAATAACCATATCATGCCTCAAAGATACGCCACAAATGGTTTCTTTAACTTAAAGACATATTAAAAAACTTCCCTTGACCCTTTCCTCCCAGTAATGTCGAAGCACACTTGGGAAGATACTTGCGTTGCTCTTAAACAGTTTGTTAACACGTTATATTTCATAAGGAATTTTACTAATTTTGCAATTTAGATATAGATTTCCATCGTAAGAATGTTTCCTCAATGTAAAATCACACTAAGGCATTAACCTGAAAATTATCAGTGTATGTTTTAAATGTCGCAGCAGCATTGTTGAATACAAACTTCTCAGTACGAATATTTATCAATCATCTTTTTAACAAAAGACTAACACGTGGCAATTGATGACATTGCTAGTATGTTGATATTGTTGATTCATTGTATCGTAGATTCTTTGCTTTTAAAACACAGGTCTTGCTCTTATTTACTCAATTGCAAATCACTAATATGGCAAAAGCGTATACAAAGATACAGTAAAAACTCCCATTGTTCCTTATTTTAATGTCCAATCATTTCGGGGGCTTTTCAAAATAAAAAAGTCTCCATAGTTTTGTTGTTTGCTGCATTAAAAATCTATGATATTCATCAAGAAAGCTGCTTGTGTTTCCTTTTTATGAAGATAAAGGTACACATATTACACCACAAATCTCTGGAGCGTGAAATGGTATATTTTAACGCACAGGGCGAATATTTCTCAGAAACTTTGTAATGATTAATTGTGTTAATGGTTTAAAACCTCATTGAAGACTACATTTTTGGTGAAAACTCTTTTCGTCTTTCGTCAAATTGCCTTGTTCATCCGATGGAAGTATTTTTATCCTGACTGAGTTAAAACACTTTGTTCGAGAAAATGCGGCATAAAGTTGCCCGTGACAGAAAACGGTAGACGGCAAATAAATGCCCGGTGAGTCGAATGCCTGTCCCCTGAATTTTGTTGATTGTCATTGCAAATGCCAGTCTCACTGGGAATTGTTTGCGTCTTAATGTAAAGGAAAGGTCGCTTGGTGCAAGAATAACTCTTGGAATGAATACCCTCGTACCTTTAAGAGAACCAGTGAGAATTTCACAGTAAATGATCTTCGACATCATGTTCTTGACAACTAATCTTGTTCCGTTGCAGAGATCGCGTGTAGAGTCAAGGTTTCGTAAAAGCATGACTACTGCGTTAACTTTTTAAGTTAAGCGTATGTGGTCGCATTCCTCGGGGATTTAAACTTTTCAATAATTCTATTGGATAGTTAACAATTTCCTCAGCATTTGCACTATCCTACTGAATCGAATCTACGCTTGTGTAGCTTTTTAATTCAGACTAAATTCGTCCTTTTAGCTCAAGAGACTCGAGGTTTTGGTGAGTCAAGATTACTCGGTATTCACCAGGTTTGATGACTTGAGGAAAGATGGCGTCGACAATGCATCTGTTTTCAATACATTCAGGAGGAACTTCAAAGATGCCTTCTGGAATTCCGGGCCCTTGAAGTTTTCCATTTCCAAGGTCTAACAGCCAATCGGAGAATCGTCGGTGTTCTGACAGGACGTTGCTGTCATTATCCCGCTTGTTTTGGTATAACTTGAGCACGTGGAAATTTGACCAACATTTACTATTCTTTATGCATGAAGACAGTATTTCAGTTTTATTACCGTGTGGAACAAACGGGAGAATTTGGCGAAAGTCTCCATCAAAAAGAAACACGGCACCACCAAATGGTTTGTTTGACAGGAATTTAAGGTCTTCAGACTTAATTTCCTTGAAAAGAGTGTACAGCATTTACATCACTTGGGGTCATGGATGCTTCATACCATATGATGACTCTGGCGTTCTTAAGTTCATTTGCTACATTACTTCCATGTCGCACAGTAAGTGTTGATGATGTTTCATTAAGTGTGACCGGAAGCCTGAAGAGGCTGTGAGAGGTTTTGCCTCCGTCGAGTAATGTAGCAGCTATGCCTGTAAATGCACGTGACAAAATGTTATCGCTTTTGCTGCGAACATAATGCACAATGGTATTGTAGAGGAAGGTTTTTCCAGTTCCTGTAGGTACATTGAGAAAGAAAAGACGTTTTTTCAGATTTAGTATTTTCAATAGCTTCCCTAATTTCTTCAAAAGCCATTATTTGTCTAGGATTCAGCATTTTAAATGTTTTATTTTTATCGAATTGAGCCTTTCCAAGGACTGGGTCGTAAAATTTGTATGAATTGATGTAGCTGTCCGTGGAGGATTCGTTGTCTAGGGGGGATCTAGGTCTACTCACGGCCACAGATATCAACCAGCGTCGTCAAAGTCTCGGCTGGTTAATGTAAACATGAAGC
Source organism: Ampullaceana balthica (assembly GCA_944989445.1). Lineage (NCBI taxonomy): Eukaryota > Metazoa > Mollusca > Gastropoda > Lymnaeidae > Ampullaceana > Ampullaceana balthica. Next base: position 490,836 of record CALYLW010000009.1, on the reverse strand, counting down.
ACAACCCTGGACGTTTGAATTATTCAATAACACTTGATTTATTTCACACAAGTTTAATCATCTCATCTCGACACATCCTTGAACATATAGTTTACAACTTTCCAATCATTTTCACATCCTTCAAACTCCAATCACGATCCAGTCCGTTCTCTCACTTCATATTCGGCTCAGCTCTCTTGTGTGTTACCCCACAGTATAAGCACCACATAATACGTATCAATAGAATGCCCTGCAATCTAAGGCGCAAAACTCTTACATAATCAATTAATCTTCATGAATATCAGAAACACCTCAATACATATCATTATAATAATGGCCCGTGGTCACCCTGACCCAAAAATTCTAACCAAAAAACCACATTATCATCATGACAAAAAACATCATTTCATATTAATAATCATTGATATAGAGCAATACCAATTTTACAAAAATATTCATAGCCAAATAGTACATTTGGTTTGTCACCCATCACAAACAAAAACAACACCCCATGTTAGCATTATAAAGAATGATCTGTTATAACGCATGCCTCGGCGGCACTTCCCACATGGCTATATTTGTACCCCAGCTCGTGTCAGAATAGCCCTGACCTTTCATTTCCACTTTTTGAACGATCAAGTTCCACTTTGTGTCTACTAATACCTCCGCGAACCAGCCATCTTCACCCCTGTCGCCCCCTCTACAACCTATCCGGTCACACACATGTTACACACTTGTAATATTTTACAAAATCAACTGCGCAAGTTGTTCTATCGAAAGGATCTTTTCCATTGCCTAAGTATGTCAGCCAGTGTATTATCAGCCCCTGGAATCGGTCTGATTGTAAAATTTGAATTCTTGTAAGGTTAAAGCCCAGCGTTCAACCCTGATTACTAATGGGACTTTGATGTCTTTAACACAGTCAGTGGTTTGTGGTCAGTCTCGATTGTAAAGTGACTACCAAAAAGGTATCTTCCGAACTTTGTGATAGTCCACACGACAATGTCGAGTTCTAGGGTATTGTTGACTCACAAGGCTTGAACTCAATAAACCAGAACAGATGAATCTATCATTTATTTGCAACAGGAATCCTCCAATACATAATAACAACACTGTCTTTTATACACTACCAAAAACCGTCCCTCTCGCCTATCTTCTAATTACGTCATCCTGTTTTCTATTTAAATTAATATTAAAATCTCAGCAGTCAGTGGTAGCGCCGTGGCGCCAATATTTTACCGCATTAATTTACAAAAAGTTTTGAGTTATGTTAAATAATTTTATAGATATTTCTTTTTGGATGCAGCCGCAGCAGGCATATGCATTTATTTCGTTATCAGTATACTACAGTGGCAGTTATGCAAAGGAGTCAGGGAATAGACATTCAAGCTGTTGGAAAAATTGGAGAAATTACTGCCCTCTACGACAGGAAATAATGCTTGGACACAGGCTAGAACAGAAGTATACCGGGGAAGGCAGACGGGTACACACTACAACAAGAGGGAGTACGCGAGAGACTCTCCAAACATGCAGAGAAACTATTCAATATGACTACAATCTCAAAATGGGTCAAATGGAAGAGGGGGTGCAAAACGAAGTAATAAAAAAAAAGTTAGACCATTTGTAAGGGAAATGCAATATATTAACATAGCAGAAGACATACATAGAAAATCCACGGGAAAATTATATTTAGAGAAAGGAAAGTTATATTTAGAGAAAGGAAAGTTATTTGGTAAGGAAGTTTCCATACTCAGGGACACGGGGTGTACCATCATCAGGTGTAATAAGAAATTGATAAAGAGAGATCAGAAAACAGATAGACGCTACAAACTAAAACTTATAGATGGAACGGTTCTGGACTATCCAACAGCATACATAGAAATTGATACTAAGTATGTAAAAGTCGTAGTCTTAGCTGCATTATTCGACGATCCGGTGGCGGATCTCATTATAGGAAATGTTAACAATTTGTCTAGGGCCGTTTTGACAGTTTACCCTTTTATTATTGTACTGAATAGCTTTTCTTGTGTTTCCATGGTAAGCTGCCTCTTCTTCAAATCCTAATCCTTCTATGTAGTTATTTTTATCTGACTTTATACTACGTTAACCTCTTTATTAGCTTCTGCTTATTCTGCTGATACTCTAGCTTTTTCGGTTCTGGTGCGGCTGTTGTTTAGATTTGCCTTCTTCTTTTTCCTATGTTGGATTTTCTCCATGGTTTCATTAGAAATCCATTCTTTATGTGTTTTTTTGTCTGGAGCCCAACACTTCTTCGCAGGTTGTCAGGAGTATCTCTTTGATGCTTTTCCAGTTTTGGTCAATTGTTTCTTCCTTGCCTAGATCTTGTAATATCTGGAATTTGTTGGATAACGTAATTTTGAACTCATTAAGTTTTGGTTCCTCTTTCAAAAGAGTAGTATTAAAAATCGTTGGCACTTGCTTCCCTCACTTGTCCTATTCTTTTTCAGTTTGAGCCTTAGTTTGACAATCAGTACATGGTGGTCTGAGGCTACATCTGCCCCTCTTTTTACCCTATCATCCTGGAGAGATCTTCTAAAAAATTTTCCAATACAGATATGGTCGATTTGGTTAGCCGTTGACATATCTGGTGATTAGGCCTGTTAACGTAGAGTGGCCAGACAATTTTGGCAAAAATTCGGGACTTTTTTAGTGGAAACCGGGACATTAATAAGATGCTTGAAATTTTCATGATTCTGCATATTGCAAGGAAAATGCTTTGGTTCCTGTTTATTATTAGATATTTTGGAAAAACCAAAATTGCTTGTAAAATTTAAACCTGCAATCACTTAAGCAATTTTTGGCTTTTTCTTAATTTTTTTTTAGTTTGCATGAGAGTTTTGAAAAATTCGAATCAAAAGTTAATGAAATTTTAGAGTATAATTATTGAATCATGAAAGTTTTTTTATTCTGACTAGAGAGTTTTTTATACTATTACATTTTAATTATCATATTTATTGTTTGAATGTGCCTTATCAAGGAAAATTGAATCATTTTTGATGGTCTCATAGAACTCACGGCAGGTCATTTCCGAGTTGAATTGATGATTTCGATGCTCTTTTTAACTAAAAATACGAGAGTGCGACGCTAGGCGAACAGACGCATTTGGTCGCATCTGTACGGACCCCTATAATCTATAAGGACGCATTTAGTCGCATCAAGAGCAAATGAGTTATTAAGAGTGATTTTTAGTGTACTTATTGATAAATTAACTTATTCTCGTAAATTTCGCATTGTGACGATAAGAGAAATTTTAAAAAACTTTTTCTGTTAAAGTCAGTGTTAAAAATTTTTTTACGAAAAAATGTAAGAAAAGATAAAAATTCACAAATTCAGTAGTAAAATTCAGTGCGGGTACCCATGAAAATGTGGCTTTAAAGTATGTATATTTTAACGGAGCCAAACTTTGGCTTGCATGCAGCTTTTTTGTGTTAACATTGCGGCTAACGAAACAATTTATCAAATGAAAATTTGTGTTTGAAATATTTAGTGTGAAGTACATCTAATGAGAAATATCTGTCAACAGGAAGTATCTGACAACGGGAGATAAAATATGGTCCCGACAACCTACAATTTATTTTGATACATTTTTTTTTCTCTGAACATGAAACACAAATCGCATGGTTCTTTTATTGAATCGTATAAGGAAAACAAAACTCCTCCAATATTAACAACAAACACAGCCTCTTTCATCTCTATGTAGTCCATCCTTATTTTTGGCACTAACTTTGCTTTGAAATTCGCGGACTGATTGAGACTAGTCAATGTTGTTTATCTACCCACCTCTCCTCCCCCCACTCCTATAACCCTGCACCCTTTCCTTGTGTTTCTTGTGTTCATTAACACGTGTTTGCCTAGCCCAAAAACTGATTTTAATAATGCACCCAAAGTTGTCAGCTTTTAAAGTTAATAAATAGTTACTAACACTGTAAGATTGGTAAAACGTCGGCCATGTGGAATCACGCCAAACGAGTTCACAGAGACACAGCAAAATACAATCTTTGTGATGACAGTTTTCAGGGAAGAGCGGCAACACCTGCGCGATCAAACGCCATCAGGCCGCTACACATAAAGTGAATGTTGATTGATAAACCAACTACAGCTCTACCAAGTATCGTGAACTTCTTGGTGCATCAAAGTTCACAATACACTATTCCCTCAGTGTTTACCCCCCCCCCTTTTTTTTTCAACCTGTGCAATTAGAGAAAAACCATGAAATGGGATGCATGAGATTACATATGGTACTAAATGCTTCCAAGACACTCTTACTCATTAGTGCAGTAATTATGTATTAATATTGCATGCAGTTATGTATTTCACTACTGAGATAATGATAATGTAAACACATTTTAATTTTGTACAGCTACATTTTAATAAAAAAACGTAACTATAGGAGGACATTAACAACGCATAACATAGTTACCCATACTGTATTATTGTACTGTTAAGTCATTTTCTATGCGTAAAACATATGCATTAGAATTGACAGAAAATGGAACATATTTAAAAGCAAGCTTAGGAATATAAATAGAGTTCACACCGTTGAGGTAATAATAATACAGTACGTACGATGCGATAAGGTTAAGAGCCTAACCCCCGATTGTGCGGGGTTGTGAATAAGAAACCGCAAATAGGTGAGGGTATACTGTTGTAGTTGTATGATATTGGAACCCTCCTGTTGGCTACTATGTGAAATGAGGTGCAAGGATGGTGGCTAGGTTGCATTGTATAGCTATCATGATGGGGACAAATTATGCAATGTTTCGTACTGGTAACCCGGGTACCCATGTGATATCCATGTTGCCTTGTGGATATTTCTATGCATGAAGAGGCTTCCACCGATGACCAGACCATCTGCAGCACATAGATCTCCGAGGCCGTGTGCTCCCGTGCATTCTTCATATCCATGATTGTTGCAGCCTATTTTTGCATTTAGGTCACCCATTAGTATAATCACATTGCTCCTAGGAGACTTTTGGATAAGGGTTCTCATTCTGTTGTAGAAGTCCTCTTTGTCCTCTTCTTTACTGTCATTAGTAGGAGCGTATACCTGAAGAAGATCCATATTGACTTCTTGCTTTTTGGTCCTAAATCTTGCTTTGATTATCCGGCGACCATGGGCTTCCCACCCTTTAAGGGCGTTCTGAGCAGATTTGGAAAGCATGAGTGCTACTCCTTGGTTGTGAGCTGGATTTTCTTCTTCATAGCCTGAATATAGTAGCAGTTCTCCTGTACTGAGCTTCATCTGGCCTGAGCCAGTCCCATCAGGATTCACTTATCCCTAAGATGGCAAGCTTGTACCTTTGCATTTCGGCAGGAATTTGGGCAGTTTTCCAGCTTCAAACATGGTCTTTACGTTCCATGTCCCTAAACTAGTGGTGGTCCTAGTGGAGAGGATGGTTGTCTGCCGGGTGGTTTCCGGTTGGCTTTGGCCACCCAGCTTCATTAGTTCTCTGTTGAGAGACCTATCTTCTCCAAGGTCAGAGTTTCCTATTTTTATCTTTGTTCGTGTTTTTGTAGTTAGGCTTTTTTTTACGGGAAGGGATGCTAGCCCTTTGCATTTCCCTCCTCCTCTCTGACCTGGACTTGGGACCAGCTACGGCGGAGTTGCTCCAATAAAATACCTCTTGATGAAATGCTGATACCAGTCTAATACTAATACAGATCAATTGAAGTTATGGTTAACCAACCCAGATTAAACACCACCGTCATCTTAGGAATCCTTATATTCACTGTTAACAACCTTAGTACTTTGTAATTGTTATGCTTTCTTTAAGTTTACATAACAGGAGCTTTCATTAAAATGGGATTTATATAAATAAATTATAAACATTTGACAATTTCGGTGTTACGTATGGAGTAAAAAGAGTTCATTTGGGGGGGGGGTCTTAAATAGAATGAGCTTGGGGATGGTTTGTTGGAGTAAGTAAAGGCAAAGGCCAGGTTGTTCTAAAGAAAAAGTTTGGATAGAGACATTGAGGGAAGGTTGTTATTAGAACTAAAGGCATTATTAGGCAAAGGGCTTACTCTGGTGTAATATACATAAAAGACATGAAATCATAATATTTTTGTTTAGAATGCTTTTCTCCTCTGTGTTTTCAGCAACTTTGAACTTGAGTTACGGACTTATGATGGTGATGACCCTTTTGATGTTTGGGACAGGTAACTTATTAATATGTTGAGGAAAAAAAACATGGATTGCAATTGTTTTCTAAAAAATACTAGTCATTTGATTTTTCAAAAACTATAATCAAACTTTATTACTTTAACTATCACTTTGAAAAAAACAAAACATTCTCTTATGGAATTTTTAAAAAAAATCTACTGCCTGTTAATTTTGTAAAAGAAAAAGAAAAAATCAGAATCAAATTGCACTTTAGAATGTATGAAAAACAACAACATATATTTGAAATTCATTTGAGCAAAGAAAAATTGAAATTTAAAGATTTGAGCACCCTTCAAAGACTTTATAATATAACGTCAATTATCAAAATTAATAATGTTAACATTTGTAGCTTATTGATCTCCAAAGTCTAAACAATATCTGTTTTGGAAATAGACTTTTAAAAATTAAAAAATTATATCTTTTAACTACCTAGATATGTTAAGTGGACAGAGCAATATTTCCCCAAAGGCGGTCACGATGGGCAGTTGGCAATATTGATTGAAAGATGTCTAAAGGAATTTCAGGGTGATCAGAGATACAAAAATGATTCACGTATAATTCGGCTTTGGATCAAATTTGTAAGACTTATTCTTAATTAATTTAAATAATTTAAATTAAGTTACTATTACTAAAAAATGTAAGGCTAATAATATGATCATATAAATTTTTATTACTTAAGAACATTTGCATTCTCTAAACTCTATAAAATATTTTTCAGGCTTGTTTTTCTGATGACCCAGTAGAGGTCTATAGATACATGTTTGATAATGATATTGGAGTGCAATTGGCTTCACTTTATATTGAATGGGCAATAGCGACTGAAAGGAAGGGTGACAACAAAACAGCTGACGCATTGTATATACAAGGACTAAAACAATGTACTGAAGGAAAAGATCTGCTTATACAGAGACAACAGTAATTATATCTTTATTCATTAAATACATGCATTATAGTAGGTCAAAATCTAATTAGCTTTAGATTGGACTTCAGTAAAACTAGATTCACCACCTTATAAAATAAAGAATGATCTGTATCTTATAGACTTCTTTAACATAAGTCAGAATGTCATTTTTAGTTTAAAAAATTTAAGTCATATGACAAAACATCCTGTTAAAAATGCTCAGACATTATAGAAAATTCATTATCCACATAGATAATTTAGCTATCTATAATTCCAACAGACAATTTCAAAATCGACTAGCAAGAAATATAACTTTGCAAATAGCAGAACAACAAAATTCGACTACATCTGTGGGTGATGAAGCCATAAAAAGATCAACTCTGGGACGACTCAAGCCAACTGGGCCATCTCATAGAGTTGGTGCAACAAGGACTGGATCAGTTATGATTGGTTGGTCTTATAGTTTAAAAAAAGTAGTTAACAGCTTTCCATGGTTCAATGACCACGCTTCATTTACTAATTTTTATAACACAATTGTTAAAAAATGTCTAGAATATATTTTGTGTTTTGTTTTAACCATCTAGGATCAGCTGGAAGACTGAAGGACTCACGACCCTCTATTCCTAAGCAATTGCCTAACAAAGGCATTCCAATTTTTTGTGATAGTGAAAATGTACCACCAACACTTCCACAGCATCCAACATATGAATGGCAGTCCATACCTGTTCCTGAAATAGACAACCGAGAAAATAACAAAAAACCGGGGATTTGGACTGAAGCAAAAGTAAGTTATTTTATATGGTAACTTCTTATGCTTGTCAAATATTTTAATCTACAATATTGTTTGTGTTAATTTAAATTAGGGGTGTACCGAGTATGATTTTTTGCCGAGTACAGAGTACCCAGTAGTGGTGGCCATGTTTTGCTGATATTGAGTACCGATACCGAGTACTTGAAGAAGTATGAATTTGTAAAAATTGTGTTGCAGCGAGATTGGGTCTGGCCAAGTTTTAGGAGGATCATTAAAATTTAAAACCAAATGTTAACAGGATATTGCACAAATAAAATGTTAATTTGTAGTTTGTACAATGTTCATTTTAATACTAGGCAAACGAAAGGTTTTAGACATCTGCGATTCTGCGTGCATCTTTGCTATTGGAGCAATTACGGTATACTCGGCAACGGCATCACTTACACGGCCGAGTATTTGGGAGTATAAAAAATCGACCAATACAGAGTATCCGAATCGATTATTGGTTCGGCCCTACGTTCAATATTTCTCACAATGACCATATGTTATTAAAAAATGTCACTGTTTATCTTGCAAAAAAAAAGGTGAAAATTCTAACTCATGATGTTCTCTTAAAGAACCCTAGAGGAACCATAGATTTTATAGCTTAAGTTCTTACATACTTGATTTGTTTTGTTTACTTGTCAGGTCAAACAGAAAGTGGGGGCAGTTCCAAGTGTACTGCAACCTACACCTTTCCAGATTCACGTAGATGAAGAACCTGCAGGAATGCCACAAGTGTATGTGAAATCATTAAATTAAAAAAAAATCATATACATTAAACTATTTCTTTACTGCACTTGACCATCTCAGATATTTATTCTTCTCCAAATGCTTCTTTTTTAAAATCAATCATGAGCTGTGTTGGGTAAAAAAAATATTTTTTTCTTATGTAGTCTACATGAGTTGAATTTGGAAACTATAGAGCAGGGGTCTCCAAACTACGGCCCGCGGGCCAGATGCGGCCCGCGAGGCCCTCTCATCCGACCCCTGGAGACCTTTAATCTCCGAAAAAGATACTGTTTTTACCTGTAGTTTACCACAAAACTGTTTGTAGTTGGCCCCCAAACTGCTGTTTGACAGTTAATGCGGCCCTCCGGCAGAAAAGTTTGGAGACCCCTGCTATAGAGCATAAAATACTATAATACAGATTTCATATCAGCTAAAATAACTGAAAAGTTATGATTTTGCACCTATTTGATTATTTTGGTAGTTCAAATTAGTCCACTTATCCACAGGACCCCTAGAAAAACAACATTGATTGTTCATAGTCAACCTTTAAGGTAAGCATCTATAATTGTTTCACAAAAAAGTTTATAAATTGATGTGTATCTTGATGGCAAGTTTAATCATAGAAATAATATCAAGTTTTATTTTACATCCTCAATTTGTGGATATATTATTAGTAATTAGTGTTACTTTTTTTTCAAGCTCACGCAAAGCTGCTCAGAATGATGTATTAAGTGCATTTAGACAACAAGATGAAACTGTATCCAATGTCATAATTATGTATCAGAAAGAAAAAATCTATAACGGATTGTCAGAGTTTAGCTTTGAGGAGCTTAGAGCTGCTAAATATTGGAAAAGAAAAAAGAAGCAAGAGGCAGAGCAAGAACGGCGAAGACAGGAGGGTTAGTTGAAGAATTTTTATCTGATAATTTCCTACATTACATTGTTTTAAATTGTAAAATTGCTTTAAATAGACTAAATTATAATTAACATTGTCATTAACACTAAGACTTTTGATATTTAATGCTGCTCCAATGACTTCAATAATATGATGCTAAGGAAATATGAACTGTTTATATCATGTTCTCTCTCTCAGAGGCAGCAAGACACAGATTAGAACAGGAATTAATGGAAAAAAATGCTACAATTTCCAGAATGGCTGCATTACTCAGTGGCCTAGCAATCAATGGGCAAGTCTTATTTAATTTCTTTAAATGCTTTTAATTTTTTAGGGAATCATCCATAAAGAATGTTCACAAACATATCCATTTGACCACACTTGTCCCTAAAGGGGGCCTTACCTATTACTTCAACCCACCTCTTTACATGCAGAATTTGAGAGATGTCTGGAAGTATAACAACTGATGTTTTCAACAAACAAGCCACTCTAACCAACAAAAAGTAGCTAAGTAATGCTGAACAATATTGGTCATACAATCAACCCAGGCACTATTAGCAGCCAGAGCCAGCTCAAATACATTCTGTAGCTGGCATTGTGCTACTATCATTAACACACTGAGGAGGTTTACAGGGTAAATCTTGCAAGATACTCACATCCCCCTCCCCATTTGCCTGTATTCATAACCATCCCCTCCCCACTTTCTCTCATTGCTGGCATCCCTTATAATTATCATTAATAGTTTTACTTCAAATGAATGCAAAAATATTTTATTGGAAAGGCAAAAGAGTGTCCCTGTGTGCCAGCTAATATGGTAATTTAAATTAACAATTTAATGTCATGTGTGCACAAGTGTTGGCAAAAGTGTTCTTTCATTACAGTCAAATATTAATGTTAATATTGGAAAAAAATGAATTAATATTTTGCTGGGCAATAAAAAAATGTTGTACTTACTTTAAGTAAATCATCTTTTTAAACACGAAAAAGCTTATTCCAGTTCATTTTATGTGTAATTTGTTTGATGTATAATTTTAAAAGAAAATAATTTTGAGTGTTGAATAATTAATGAGTGTGCAGTTGGAGCAGCCTTACAGTTTCTGTGTGTTTAATCAAGCTCTGTTTAAATTAATTATTTAGAGCAGGGGTCGCAAAATTTTTGTCTCAGAGAGCCATAATCACCGCATATTTTGAAAAGTAATTCTGTGAGAGCCATAAAACTAAAAATTCAAGTAAATGTGTGCGTCTAGTGTAATTTCAACTCTATAAGTACAATAATTAGGTCTCTGAATTCTTTTAATAACATTTTTATGCTGTTTTTTAATATACAATTACAATGTAGATCGAAGGATTCTGAATTTTAAAAAAAAATTAAAAATAATCGAACATTTATCTGAGAGCCAGATGCAGCCATCAATAGAGCCACATCTGGCTCGCGAGCCATGGTTTCCCGACCCCTGATTTAGAGGGTATGTGCACACCAATAAGCACACTTTTTTCATCAGAATTAATTTATTATGCACTTCTCTGCACCTCATTGCTCTTAAATTATTATTTTTTCAATCATTCCATCAATAAAAAGTAAGAAGAGAGAACATTAAAAGATTTCATTTCAAAAGCTTAAATTAATTCTTTTATGACAAAAATTGCTTTGATTTATTTGTATACAAATGGATTGGTATTTTTTGTTACAATTTTAATGTGGTTTTATGCAGGTCTAGAGAAAACTTGGCTCTTGTGCAGATCATGCCCGAGTTAATTCATCAACATAACAATCCAACACATGAGGAGCATTACACAGATAGATCAAACAATTCAACCAGAGATGATGCACCTTCATCCACAATTTCTTTTAACAGATCAAACATAAAGTAAGAAATTTGCATGTTACCTTTGAGAACTATTTAACTATTTGCTTGTCAAGTTATCCATTGCTTTTTGTGGATTAATACTATTTTGTAAATTGATTTTAACCATCAGATATTTTTAATCTGTCATTATAACTAATTGTCTTTAAAGACGCTAAATGTTTTGGACAAACTAAATTTTTCTAGTGCAGATAAACTATCCACCAATATTCCCTTTAATGTTCGATGGTAGTTGTACGATATAAGAAACTCGTGTGTGAAGTTGCACAGCATCCATTTTTGTTTGCAATATTTTACACCCACATTCTGAACAACAAAGTGTATATGAACCCAGAAAAATATTTAACTATATTAGTATAAAAAAAAATTTCATATTTCTCTAAGGTTCTGGAAGTTATTTTGTTAAAAACCCCACTCAAGAGATTTAAGCACCCATGGTATTGATGCACTTTTGAGCTGTGTTTTTGTGAACATTTCAGTGGGCAACAACCAGTTGTGTGTCTTGATCAAGGGGCATCTCATCCAACAACACCATTGGAAACGTATTTAGGAAACTCAGATTGTCATAAAAGTAAGGCACCCCAAATGGTAATGCTTCTGTGGGTATTAAAAGGAGTTTCCCTTTTCTAGTCCTGAACAGGCAATATATTTTTTTGGGAGTGGTTTTTTTTTATACATGTAGGGCAGTAGGGCTATGTTGGTTACGTTATTGTATCTTTGGTTTCAGTGAATTGTATTTAAATGAAATAAAACAAAATAAAGAGACTGAAGCCAGATTAAGTATGTGGTTACTTGAGGCATCTAAAGTTTTTGAAAGAAAAAACACAAATATAAAAAGTTAAGCTTTCTGCATTTTCTGTCATGTGCACTGTATGCACACACTATTACCACAAAATTGAATTACTTTCTTCCAATCAGGAAAGATAAAAATCAAGTACAATACTGATGATTATGTTGCTGTATATTGTGTGCAACATTTATTTAACTTAATTTCTATAGCATCAATGTCCAATCAAATAAATGTCAAGAATGCCTCACCATCACAAGATAATTCCATCAAAACAACTTTGGCAAAAAAATGTGGGAAAAATTATTTTAAAAATAAACCAGTCATGAAAACTGTTACTTAGTAGATTTGCTTAAAAGCTTTGATTAAAACAGCAGTAAACAAAAGGAAATCTCTGGAGATTGATATTGAAAATGAAAGTAAGCTGTATTTTCATGGACTTTTTCAGGCATTTTACCCTGTTAGGGGTAATGATGTTTCGGTTTCCTATGCCACTTAAAAGGTTAAAACAAATTTAACATGATGAGATTCATTTAGAAAAAAACAACTCTTTGATATTGACTGCCTTAACTCTCAGGACATAAACTATTGCAACTTTACTCAAATATTTTCTGATTTTTTTTTGCCTCTGCTAAAATTATAGGGGTGGGGGTAAAGAATGCAGTTCTTAATTAATACCATTACCATTAGTCAGATGAGGCTTAGTAACTAAAAGATATGTACAGATTTCCCCCATACCCATAGTGTAATACAATTAATTTAATCCCAAATTTTCTTAATAGAATGATTTTCTTATAAACTTGTTCAATATCATTAGCATGATGGTGTGCTGCTTAAAGTACTGATTTTTGGTTGAGCTATACTTATCACATTATGATAAAGTGGTAGAAATAATGATTGTGATTTGGACATCCGTGTAGGTATGTCAAGTAGCTCTAAAGGTTCAAGTCAAGAAGACCCAATGGTGGCCACATCAAACCAAATGTCAAGTTACATGACAGCAGCTTCTAACTCATCCTCTGCTAGTACTTGTGGCAGTCAAAGAAAAGGGCAGAGTCCGTCAAATAATGAGATGCAGAGTTCATTGACAGAAAAATTCATCACCTTGAGTGACGACCCCGGCAGCACACCACTTTCGAGATTAAATAAATGCAGTCAGCCTCCTTTGGAAAAAATTGTAGGTTGATGGTTTCTCTTGACTTAAAAAAAACCAAACAATAATTTATTGGAATACAAAAAAAACAAAACATCTTTATACATGGAGAATAAATGAAGACATCTGTTTTACATTTCTTTAAACTTCTATCTGTCAAAACACATTGACTGGTATCTGTCTTAAAAAATGGTTAAAGACTTGATTTATATTTGTGAAACATGAGAAGGAAACAGTTTGCAGATTTCCAAAGAGCATCAAACATACTTATGTTATATCTCTATCTCACTCAGCCCTTCACTGTTCCTTCACCAACCGTGCACACTAAAGAAGCCATGGAGTGCATCAATCAATTTTTTTGTGATTCCTTTGCTGGTGAAACGCATGCTACTGATTTTGAGTTGACAGAAGGTACATTATCCCATTTTATTTTTCCAACTAACTTGTGTCTCTGATCATACTTTTTATTTAAACTTCCGTTTTCTTTTTCAATTAAACCACTGTCTCCAGTCTTCCTTTAATATTTTCTCTGTAAACTTCTTTTGTGTATCAAAACAACAAATGCAAATTAAAGAAATGAAGTCTCTGAAAATTTAGTAGATATATATTTAGGGTTGCCAGACGTCCGGCAAAGGAGGACATGTCCTTCTTTTTTAGCTCAATAGTCTTCGCCTTGCAGGCAAAGCTAAAATCGTTTAAAAATGTTCAGCTTTTCTTACATTGTATATTATAATTTTTATGTATCGTTGTTACAACTATTACATCATATTTGTACTTTTAAAAAAACTAGATTACGGCTATTTTTAAATCCATTATATTAACTTGTGGTGTCTGGTTGGTTGATTGTTTGTTTGAGCCCTTGTCGAAAAAACTTTGGATCACTTTTTAACCCACTTCCTCATAAGCTAGCGAGCTGAAATTTAGCAGGCAGTTTCGTACTGAAAATAAAAACGATGTATCAAAATTTCAGATCATCGCATGTAATGTAATTAAATTATTGAATTTTTAGTTTAATTTTTTATCTCTATGTATCATGTTAAATTTTTGAGATAGTGTCACGGTGCGTATTATATTGAACGACCTTTCCTGTCGCGCAATAAGGTGCGTATTTTATTGACAACACTTTTTATAAACATATTCCTGATCCTTGCGCATTATATGAAGCATGTTTTACGACACAACTACAATTTTTTATTTTTGGATGGTCTTGCGCTGCGTATTATAATGAACATTCTTTTAGTTACGTCTCGTACATAAAGGATATATAGTGAAAACTTGTTTTTTTACGGGTTTTTTAAATTTAAGTTAAAAACGTAAAAACCTAGACAAGGACAAAAAACCTAGATCTAATAGGTTGAAAAATATTGCAGTCATTGAAAGAGAAAAAAACATCAGTGTTGGAGGTTATGAGCCGTCTTCACACAATGGAAGTTTTAAAAATATTTTGGAGGAGTCATTTATTTCACTGGAAGTCAGAGAGATGTTGAGAAGACTTAAGGAAAGTTGTCGAGAAGAAGAGTATAATAATTTTATGGCAGATGTTAAGTTGGTACATGAAGCATGCATTAGTTACTAAGAAAAGTGGTTGAACCCTTTTGATGAATTTCAATGCTTAAATTGGATGTACTTAGATAAAGACTGTAAATTTGATCACCTTTGGGCATGCATATTGTATCTGAAAGAGGATATTATTGTAAATGATGTGCAATTGTTCAACCAATACTGCAATCGTAAATCATTTTTACAAGACAATTAAACAACCTGTAAAATCAAAGTTTTTGACTATAAATCCCTTACATATGAGACATAACTAAAAGTATTCATTATGTTCAATATAATAAGCACCGAGCGATAGACTAGCATAAACATTTACAGATCGGGAAAATATTACAAAAGTCTATGTGAAAAATTTCAGCAAGATAGGATCATGGGAAGTGGGTCATTTTTTACTTTTGTTTTTCTGTGGGACCACGACAGACAGACAAGACAGTGAAGTTAATATAAGGGATTTAAAAATGAACAGTTTTTTGAAAGACTCTTGCATGAACGTTGGCAGCTATTACAAAAAAATTGTACTGCCTGTGAGTTTAATCTGGGAAGACTCAAATGAAATATTCAAAATGTCCTCCTCTGTTGTCCTTTTTGTTTTAATATGTCCTCCTTTTTGTTTTATGTCCTCCTTTTTGTTTTATGTCCTCTTTTTGGTGTCCACGTATCTGGCAGCCCTATATATATTGAAATAGTCTCTGCTATTTTCCCAGGAGTCAATGCTGAGGTTCAGCCTGCCCCTTTGGAATCCATCTCATTGTCTGGAACCAGGCGGCCATATGAATCAACTGACAACTCACCCAGTGCTCCACAAGTGAAGAGAAAGAATATGAATGTGCCAATTAATATCTTAAAGGACATGAGTCCCTGTTTAGCTCAAAATGACACACAGGCAAACACAAATAAAGGATTGTTCATCTACTGTGATGAGAATGGAAGCAACCATGAGAACTCCAATGATCAAGATGGTGGACTCCCTAGACTGAAGGGTCTAGAAATCTTCTGTGACAGTGAAAATTTGTACGTTCAACTCTGAAATAAAGTTAACACATTCTTGATAATTATCAAAGTCATTACCTTTGAAATACAGTGGAACCCAGTTATGTTGCCTGCTTTTGGGGTTGCCAAAAGTATCAAGATGACAATGATCACGATAAATGAAAGCAATATGGCATACATATTAACACTGGAAATAATAATCGTCTTACTAATCAAATATAGTAATAAAAATTAGGAACTACTTTTGAACCTTCAACTTTGGCTCATGATAATTTAATTTAAAGATTTTGTTGACCAATTTTTAAATATTTTTGCACACGACTATAATTTATGAAGGAACGTGGTATTAGTAGTAGTAGTAGATTAATGAGGTTGAAAGGAACGAATGGTTGGTAATGACAACTATTCTGTACATGGCACATTATGTATTATCAACTATGCAGGGTTTTGAAACTTTCATTGAGTATATTTTTGAATTTATTCCATATAAGATCATCTTATAACCTAATTGTCAAATATTTTAATGTTAATTGGCATAATAAATGAACTTGATATAGTGACAGGGACTTGAACCATTGAAAAGGGGGTGTTGACACAACTTCTGGATTATTACAATTGTGTGATTTACGCTGATAAAAATAACCTTAGGACCTACATATCTTAGCTAAATGAAAATGAAAGAGATTTATTTCTGATTGCAATACAAAACAGACTGTTGGTCATGGGTTATCCAGATAACAAACGTTGAATGGCTTAAGTTATTAGAGTTTGGTGACGTAAAAGTATTGTCTTAACCAATAAGAAAATGGTAAGACAAAGACATAATTTGGCAAGTCCCTTTAAAAAATGTCAACTTAATAGGGTTGGCGAGTTAACCGCAGTCGAGATACATGGGTTCTACTGTATTTTAAATCAGTGTACAAGTAAATTATAAATGTCAGGTAAAATAATTGTAAGAATTTTCTTTGATTTTTTTATAAGAGACGGGAGAATGGTGATGCCCCAAAGTAAAATGGTGTCAAGCTGTCACAAGGGTTTACACATTCATTCTGATCAGTCGGAGGATGCTGACAATCAGTAAGTTGTTTTTTATAACTGTCTTCAATCTCTTCAATTCTCAACAATAAATTGTAGCATTCAAAATCATGTAAATAGATTCAAGCAATTTTTTGTCATGTAACATACATAGAAAGATCATGAAAGAACAGAGAAACTGATTTGATTAAAATTTCCTAAGACGAGACCAGGTCGTGCCCATGCCTCAAGGAAAACTGGGAATAAGTTCTAAAAAAGGTTTACAGATTTATTGTGACAAGTTTCAGGAGACTGAAAATCAGTAAGTTAATGATCTGGCTCTAAACCAGGGTTCTCAAACTTGGATGAAGGCATGTGCCATTTTATCATGTAAGAGATTTTAAAGGGCTACAACCCCACTGCCCAAATCCCTACCGTAGTAAAAAAAAATCCCTTGATACATCTTACATCATTTTATTGCTTATCACTAATAATGTTATGTATTTAAAATTAACAATAAAATTTGATGTTTATCGGTACTAGCTGTTTGAATAGTACATTTTTTTGTAAGCTTTCTGGCGGGCCATAAAAATCCGCCTGGTGGGCGCAAGCCTGCAGGCCGCGTGTTATGAGACCCCTGCTCTGAACCATTCATACTTTTTGCAATAAATTATATAGCTAACAAAAATAAAATGTTAACATTTGAAAAGAAATTTCCCTAAATATTCAATATAATTTATGCTTGAAAGAGCTGTAGAAATATGTAAGTTACTAAATAGTATAGTGTAATAAATACAATTAGAATCTTTCTATTTCACAAATTGATTAAGAGTAGCCTTACTGTAGACTGATATTTTTAATAAATAACAGTATTTAAAAAAAATTAAATGTCAATGGCTGCCACAAACATGAGAATTAATTAACATCTGAACTTTTAATTTCCTTAAGTATAAATAAATGTAGCAGATAATATTGTAATATATGAAATAAAGAGATGTACTTATTTCCTAAGACAAGACAAAGTCATACCTATGCCCCAAGGTATACTGGGAATAAGTTCTAAAAAAGGTTTACAGATTGATGATGACAAGAAAGTAGAGAATCAGTAAGTTCTATGGCTTCATACCTCAAATTACAAATGATATTCGATAGTTTTATGAAAAGTTGGATTTTATTTTTGGAAACATTAATACTTAAAAATAAGTATAGTTAGATGGTAACATATTCTTTCATACTTGATTTTGTTGGAAAAAACCTTTGATTCCTAGCATGAAAAACAATGATGTAAAACAGACCACCCGTCGAGGTTTGAGCTTTGGATCAATGGCTGGTGATGTTGAAATGACAGAAATTGATAAATATGTAAGTTTTTTCTATTGGTTATGAAGGTGCTCATCAATTTGTTTACCTTTGATTACTTTGCATTTCAGAAGTTTCAAAATTGATATACCGTATTTATTTTATACAGAAAACCACTACCACAAGGGTAGATGCACGATTTACACTAGATCTTACAAATGCTCCATAAATATTTCAAATTTGAAGATGAAATTTTGGTCCGCCATGTTTGTTTACATCCGAGACGAAGCCCTCTTGAAAGCGGAGCACTGATTGGTCAGTTTTGTTGAAAAAGCCAAATGCAATCGAAGGGGAGAGACACCTTGCAGCACTCCCACCTGCGTTTACCATTACTTGTTTTAGCCTGGCGCAATGGCTTGAGCAGGACATCTTGCTCATTTTTTAAGGCAGACAAGTAAGTTTCCTTGCAGAAAAATGGGAACAACTGTTTGCTGCATCTGATGATGAATCAGACTTTAAAGGGTTTTAAATTGTTTGTAAATTTCTATTGAAAATTTTGTTTATACTGGTAGTTTACTTTACCATGGTATGTTGTCAAGATATTTTGTCACATGTTTTCAACATTTGTCACTGAAAATCATTGGTCTGAGCTGGGAGAAAGTGAAAACAAATGTAAACCAATTTACAACCAAAAATATTAGGGTGTGCGTTATACACGAGTGCATGCTGTACACAAATAAATACGGTAACTCATCAAGTTTTTAAAACCCAAGTCTTTATCTTTCATAAAATTTTTTTTCACAAATGCCTATACAGTAAATTTATCATTTGAATGAACTTAAATTCAAAAAGAACACTGTTTACACTGTGTTAAAGATGCTAATTTTTTGTTTGATATAGAGAAGCCATCTTTGTGAACCCAGAAATGTTTTTTCTAAGCAATTTTTACAGTGACTTTCTGGGAAATGAGTTTTGGTTTCTTAAATGTTTTTGAAATCAGTAGGGGATCACTCCAACAAGAGAGCCACTGATATTCATAAATAACTTGATAGTGTCATCCCTAAGTTTTACTTCTGCAAGCCATTAAAAAAAACTGTAACAACATTTCCACCACAAGTTTTTAGCCAGACTTGGTAAGTAACTACTTTCTTGGTTTCAGGAAACCAAAGACTTTACTATTGAATGGCAAGCTGTTGAAAGCACTCTAGCTCCCTTGGATAATTTCAACTATTTACAAGCCAAAGCAGCCTCAACGCCTTGTGTACCAGGAAATCAAACAGTAAGACAATTCATTTGCCTTTGATTGTTTAGGAGGTGTGCATTAAATTATGCCCTTATAATTTTTTGCTATCAAAATTCGCTTCAACAACTTCATTTCTTGTCTATCTCACTGTCATAAGCTTATTTCCAATTTCCATCCTATTTATTAACCTTGTTGTGTTGCAAGGTTGTTGCTCATCCACAAAATCATGAGAGCCTCATAAATTCTATGTATACAAGAAGAGTCTTGTAGGTTTTCAGCTATTTTTTTATGATTCACCTTTGAATAGAATCAAACTCAAGATGCACCAGACTCTGAATCGTCCTGTTTTCCCGTGACCGCATCATATGTGGAAGGCCTAACAACTTCCAAACACCTCAGGTCAGATCAAATGGTATTTTAATTGACATTAGAAAACTTGATGAATTCAATTAACTAGGTATCAAATGTTCATTGCAAGTCATATTTAATCTAATAAAGCAAAAATATGATAATTGCTGCTGTCATTGTTAAATTATGTATTATTAGAGACAACCATAAACACTTTTTGATTGTGCGAAGCCATAAAATGGCTAATGCCACTGATAGTGTATTTTAGGCTTTAAGTACCACTATTTAGGAAAGTTATCACTATGGTAACTTCAAAGACAAGAAATGAAGCCATCTGCAAATTTCTGTTTCATGTTAGAAAATTAAGAATCAAATTGAATAAAAGAATTTCAAATAGTTTACTAAAACACAAATTACCGTATATACTCGTTCGCAAGCCGACCTTTTTTGGACAAAATCTAGGGTGAAAATTTGGGGGGGTTGGCTTACGAGCGGGTCATTAACATATTTCTGCATGGATATTGAATATCGGTGTTGTTATTGTAGATCATCAAGGTCCTTTTCTACATTCTACAAGATTCGACTTCTCTACCAAAAGCTATAATATATTATTAATCATCTGCACTTACCTTATTTAATCGTTTTATTTATTTTTCTGAACGTTTTGATGAATTGTTTTACAAATTTTGTTTTTAACAACGAATTTTAATGTACGCGCTTTTGTCACAGTTTACCAACATATTAAAAAAAACAACTCTGCCAAACGAAGAACACAAAGACACAGATAGGCAGTACAAAGTAAACAATCATATGACCGATTTAGCTTGTAGTTTAAAAAAAATTTGTACCATTTTGATTAAGCTGTCCTATTATTTTTGGGGGGTCGGCTTGCGAGCAGGTTATACACTTTCAATAATTTTCTCTTCCAAAAGTGGGGGGTCGGCTTATATACGAGTATATACGGTAACATTTTTGTTGAACCACATACTTTTCTATTGTCTACTTATCTTTGTCAAATACAAAAGACATCGTTTATTACTTTATATCTTTTTTTCTAATCAAATACAATAACAAAAATAATTTCATAAAATAATTATTTGTGTCTTCTCTTGTATATTTTTTTATTAACCTTGACCAATACTTAGGATCAAATGCAAATGTTTTATTTCTTGCTTCAATCTAATTATCTATCTTTTTTGTTTTGGGTTAGTTGTCAAAAAAAGTTACCTTTTGATAGACCTTTCAATATAAATATTGTATGGTAAGATTCCAATAGGGTTAAACAATTTTTATGCATCCCCTTACAAAATAGTAAAATGTCAAGACTTTCTATTTTCTATCTAGCCCCATATTTGAAGGAAGTGGTGAAGGTAGTTCAGAAGAGATGAAAAGTGGCAGTCAACATTCCCAGACAACCAGTGGAGTGGGGCATAACGTCAGCAAACCACAAAGAAACTTGGATTTGAAAAATGAGGTCTTAAATGTCGTGGATGAAGAGGCTAAGCCCATAGGTGCTCCAGGGTAATTGCAATAAAAGCTAGATTTCAATAATTTATGCATAATTTTGTTTCCCAAAATTCAAATGCTCAATGTCCCTAGAAAAAAAAGGACTTAAATTTTTAAAATAAATTAGATAATATTCCTTTATTGTTAATAATAACTTCATGGGGCCTTAAGAATTACACGAAGAAGAGGTTTAGAAGTCCATTTAAATTTTATAATGCATTTTAAAATTCGTCGTAAAAAAGAACCAACAAAGCACAAAACATTAATTTTTTTAATTCATGAAGTCGTAAAACCAATGAAAGACAAAACTTAATTGTGTCCTCATTTTTGCAAACTATGACTTCAAGGCAAACATAATGCACTAATTGAGGTAGAAAAGATGTAACAACAATGACATGACAGAGAAAACCTTGAAATATCCAGGATGAAGCACTATGTTCAATATGAGAGATGATAGTGTAAACCTTATCTGTTCTATATGAGAGATGATAGTGTAAACCTTATCTGTTCTATATGAGAGATGATAGTGTAAACCTTATCTGTTCTATATGAGAGATGATAGTGTAAACCTTATCTGTTCTTAGTTTTTAATAATCAGTTTTCTACTGTGTCCAGTCAAATGATATTTTCTAATTGTAGAAAGGATGTGTTGGACAGTTCTTGCTATCATCATATTGAGGCTATGACAGATCCCCAAAACTTGCATGACGATATCTTGTCAACATCATTAGACTTAGACCTCAGAGATCCTTTTGACCAGCAAGTCAATTGTAAGTCCCAATATTCTCATAGCTAAGTCATGAAATGATTTCCCCTCCCTAACCCAAGGTCTGCTACCTATTTTTACTGAAGAGATATTTTATCAATTACAACTACTAATAAATATTTTGAAAAAAATCTAACTTATTTATTCACTCTTACAAACAAAAGAAAGGTCCCAACATAAATATATTCAGCAATATATAGTAAGTTGAAGATCTGCTGCAATGCTGGTTATGAAAGCTTTTAAACCTAAATTTAGAACAATACCTGTGCTTGAAAGTAAGTTTATTATTTATTTTTTGTGTTCAAATATGTTCATCAATTTTATATTTTAAAATTTTTATTCACTGAATTAGCAGATCTATACAAGATCTTGAATGATGTTCAACAGTACAATGATACCATCAGTATCCTTAGTCACAAAATAACAATTCAAGAACTTTCATCATTCACTTTCCCTGTTTAATGTTACATTATGACAAGAAAATGTGAATATTTTATTGTCACTTGGGCAACTTGGAGATAGATCACTTCCCACATTCTCTTCTTATTTAAATGTCTTGACTAATGATAGAATAGTCTTTGACTTCCATGACTGAGTGCTTCAAGCTAACCTCTTCCAGGGTTACCAGCAGTCATGATGATAGAATAGTCTTTGACTTCCATGACTGAGTGCTTCAAGCTAACCTCTTCCAGGGTTACCAGCAGTCATGATGATAGAATAGTCTTTGACTTCCATGACTGAGTGCTTCAAGCTAACCTCTTCCAGGGTTACCAGCAGTCATGATGAGAGAATAGTCTTTTCTTTCTTTCTTTAAAAAATACCATTCTAGTATCTGTGCTATGTCAATTTTCACACTAAATTAATACATCAAATATAACCCTTTATTATATCATGTAGTCTGCGATAAGGCTTTTAGTATATTAATTAAATTTTTTTTTCTTTACTAACATTTTTGTAGTTAAAAAAAATGTAAACATAAAACCTTTTAAGAGTGTTAATTTATTTTTAAATTATTGCACTAGCAAAAGAT
The DNA here is from genome assembly GCA_944989445.1 of Ampullaceana balthica. NCBI lineage: Eukaryota > Metazoa > Mollusca > Gastropoda > Lymnaeidae > Ampullaceana > Ampullaceana balthica. Next base: position 467,797 of record CALYLW010000009.1, on the reverse strand, counting down.
TGAGAAAATATTTGCATTGCCATGCCATTATTTTTTCCTAGGCAAATTCTTAGAGACAATAAAGCCACCACTGTGTGACTACCCCAATTACATGGCTTTTGATTGTGATCTAAATGACATTGTCCCTGGTAACACCATTGCTATTGGTAAATATCATTTTGTGGTTCTTTTATATTGGTGTTTGACTTTATTGAAACAAATTCATATTTAATCTTGAGGTTTGAATAATTCATTTATTACCAACATCCAATGAGATTATCATGTCTCTACTATCACATCAGATCCTTTTAGCTTTAACTTAGGTAATACAGCTCCTCATTAATGTCAGAACTTGAATCAATTGCAAAATCTTTGGCTAGAATTTAATTCCTATTTGTAAAAATCCATAGGAGTTTTTATTTCTTTTGTCACATGAAAAAAGTCTTGATATTATTTGGTGGACTTAATACTTGTTCATGTCCTTTATAGTTTGGAAAATCATAATAAGTAATGATTCACTGGGAGACCATTAGGCTCAGTCCTTGATGCATCTTTGTGAGCGCTACATGATGCGCCACTAAGCATAGACAATCAAAATAATGATTTAAGTGTAATGATACCAGATTGTACTAGTCAATAATTGTATTCCTTTTGATTACATTATTTTTAGACATTGTTTGGGTGTCAGCTATAGCCCGGGAAATTATCTAGTTTGAGGCTATCCAATCCTAAACTGTTGTACTCAACCATCTAAAAATCTATAAATATTCAGCCATCTGATGCACACATTAAGCCTTTCTTAAAGTTATACACATTCAACCTGTTATATACATTCAACCTGTTATATACATTCAACCTGTTATATACATTCAACCTGTTATATACATTCAACCTGTTATATACATTCAACCTGTTATACACATTCAACCTGTTATACACATTCAACCTGTTATACACATTCAACCTTTTATACACATTCAACCTGTTATATACATTCAACCTGTTATATACATTCAACCTGTTATATACATTCAACCTGTTATACACATTCAACCTGTTATACACATTCAACCTGTTATACACATTCAACCTGTTATACACATTCAACCTGTTATACACATTCAACCTGTTATACACATTCAACCTGTTATACACATTCAACCTGTTATACACATTCAACCTGTTATACACATTCAACCTGTTATACACATTCAACCTGTTATACACATTCAACCTGTTATACACATTCAACCTGTTATACACATTCAACCTGTTATACACATTCAACCTGTTATACACATTCAACCTGTTATACACATTCAACCTGTTATACACATTCAACCTGTTATAAACTTTAGTATGTTGTACACATTCAATCTAACTCTTGTACACATGACCTGTTTAATTTTTTCCAGGTGACCTAACTTTTTATGTCAGCAAATGTATTGGTGAAGGGGGCTATGCCAAAATCTTTGAAGTTTCACTTCCCTCCTTCAATCAAGATGAAACAATGACAGGTCTAATAAACACAGCTAGTCAAGTACTAAAGGTGATTAGTCACTATTCTCCACATCCTTGTATTACTTTTAAATGCGACACTTTCTCTTTCTGTTATTGTGTTTTATAATCACTGAGTTTCTTCACAAAATAAAAATCCTATGTTCTATTGGTGCACATTTTTTAAACATTTTTGGAGATGAAAGATTTCTTTCCCTCAAAATTTAACAATTTATTTTGAAACAGTTTCAACAACCGGCTTGTTATTGGGAGTTTTACATCATCTGTGAACTTCACAGGCGACTAGGCCAACACAAGTCTTCAATGAACATTGTGAGTCATTAGTTGCACATCATCCCTTTAAGGGGTGTGGCGGCAAACATTTTGCAAAAGCATTCCAAGCATACGCTATTTTCTTTTCATTTTTTGATGTCTTGAGAGACTTCCTTTTATTTATTAGATGCTATGATAATCCAAGCTACTTTCAGTTTATTAGATGCTATGATATTCCAAGCCACTCTGACAGTTTATTAGATGCTATGATATTCCAAGCCACTCTGACAGTTTATTAGATGCTATGATAATCCAAGCTACTATAAGACAGTTTATTAGATGCTATGATAATCCAATCTACTATAAGACAGTTTATTAGACGCTATGATAATCCAAGCCACTCTGACAGTTTATTAGATGCTATGATAATCCAAGCTACTCTCAGACAGTTTATTAGATGCTATGATAATCCAATCTACTATAAGACAGTTTATTAGACGCTATGATAATCCAAGCCACTCTGACAGTTTATTAGATGCTATGATAATCCAATCTACTCTCAGACAGTTTATTAGATGCTATGATAATCCAAGCTACTCTGACAGATTATTAGATGCTATGATAATCCAAGCTACTCTCAGACAGTTTATTAGATGCTATGATAATCCAAGCTACTCTGACAGATTATTAGATGCTATGATAATCCAATCTACTCTCAGACAGTTTATTAGATGCTATGATAATCCAAGCTACTCTGACAGATTATTAGATGCTATGATAATCCAAGCTACTCTCAGACAGATTTCATGACAGATTTTGTTAAAAATGTGATTTTCTTTAAATTGTTGAATTGTTCTTATAAACTTGTTCTGTGACCCCTTCAGATCCCGGCCATCATGCAGATTGACAGAGGTTGGTTCTATAGAAATGCAAGTGTGTTACAGATGAAGCTCATCCCCTGGGGGTCACTGCTGGTAACAACTGTTGTTTCCCATATTGTCATCATTGGTAGTTGTAATAAATTGGCAACATGAATTTTTATTGGGGAGTTATGTGAAAAATCTGTAGAATCTATGGTGTTCATCTGAGTTTGTATTGACTAGTGTGTCGCTGATTTCCCCTTTTTCTTCTGAGTCTGTATTGATAGTAGAATTGTATGACTGGACATAAATACCAGAATTTACCAAACAATCATTTTAAAACTAATCTATTTGACTAACCAAAAGTTGAAAGCAGATTTAAATGAGTAGATCATTAACCCTTGTATTAATATTATTAATTCCATAAACATTTTATATAAATAAACAAGTTTTTTAATTGCATTGTATACATATTTATATTTAGCATGTGGAGTAGATCCCATAGTTTTACCAAGATAACATTTTAATAATAGAACAGTTTGAAAAAAAGATTTTCTCTGACAAAAATAAAAATAGCCGTCATATTAAATAAATACAACTAAAGTTGTTAAGACCGCTCGTTTTTGAGGACCGGTTAACCGTTTTAAAAAAACTGGTTAACAGTCGGTCCGTATTTTCCTTATGTTTTGAGAACCAACAAGAGCATGTATCAAATATTCGCCCAGCGTCGTCTGATCGTGACATCAAAGCGCATGTGATTTCATTTCAACGCCGCTTGCATTAGGCTCTTATTCGCGATTCCATCAATTCAGCAAATTAATTTTAAAAAATTTAAATCTTCGAAATAAAGAATAAAACCGTAATTATTTATAGTCAATTTTTAGGTATTATAACGGTATATTATCATAGGATGTGAAGACAGTTAATGGTCTGGTATCTTTCCTCTTGTAATATGAATAGCAACACTCGCTGCCTTGACCGCTATTCACATTTTGTCCTCCACACTGTGTGTTAGTTCTAGTGCTAAGCCTCGGCCACTAAGCGAATCTTAAAAAATCATTCATCAGCTGAACTCCACTAATAGTGATGACTTGTATACTATTTATATACCGGAATAATCGGAAGGCGTTGTTGATTATATTCCCTTGCTTGTTGGCTCTAGTATACTGTCGTAACACAACAAAAAATAACTCCGGGTAATAAGCTTATACTGACTAATTGAAGTTATGGTTAACCGGTCCTAATTAAACAGGATCGGTCCCGATCCGAGGACAGGTTAACCGTTAAAAAACTTAAATCGAACCCTCTGGCAAGTGACAAGATTGAATTTAAGAGCTGTAGTGGAAACCAGGGGATCATGTCTTGTACTTATTGGGAGTCAGGGGATAATTTCTTGTAATTATTGGGAGTCAGGGGATCATTTCTTGTAATTATTGATTAGCTGATCTTAGGCTTGTGGTAAATATATGCTTCAAAAAGTTCTTCAGGCAAAGTTTATTAGGTTTGTGTCACATGCATAGTTTCTTGAAAAGTCTGTTTCATCAATTCATATAAGGAAATAATAATTCATATAACTTATAGTAAAATATTTCAATTTTTTTTAGCCAGTTGCAAAACCCGATCCATTTATAAGGACTTGTAATTTTGTGTTTTGAATAATGATGCTCTATTGAAATAAAATGTTTAAAAGACAAATTATGATCCTTTCTTTTCCAGAATTTGGTTAATTTCTGTAGAAAAGATCGCATGAGACAAAGCCAAGTTGAACCGTTTGCTTGTTTGTTGACAATAGAACTGTTGCATATGTTTGAGCAGATCCACAAATGTCAAATTATTCATGGAGATGTGAAACCTGACAACTTTTTATTACTTGATGTGTAAGTATATGAGCATGTAAGCTACTCTAGACCCATGTCCTTTCTACTGCTAATAACCTTATCAGCAAATCATTCTGGCATTCTATAGAATGCCGAGTTATCGTCGGGCAAAGTATGTCATTGGCCTACCCCCGCCATTTTTCCAGTCACTGATGTTGGCGGTGGCTATTTGATCGTTGCTTGATGATGGCGATCGAAGCCTGTGAGTGTTGAAAGTTATTGTAAGACAGTGTTTAGCCGGTATGAGATTCCACTACCAAATCATACGATATTACCAAAATTCTTCTCACGTCATCAGTTTATATCATCCGGCTGACATTCCACAGACGTTCTCCCTTAACGTTTCCACTTGAATTGATGTGTGACCATGTTGGAAGAGAATGTAGTGCTAGGACAGGAATCATGCCATGCAATAATGGGTCTACGATGAGTTATCGTAAGTAAGAGCCAATGCTGCTAAAAACATAGTTTTTTAAAACCGAAACTGTTACCAAAAGTTGGTGGACGATATAAAAATGGCTAAGACCACCATTACGCAAGAACCACGGGACTATTAGCTGGTGAAATACTATGATGTCATGATGGTGGAAAATAAGAATAAGTTGATCTACCTTGTTAAAGAAGGCGTGAGTGCCATTCAGTTTTATGTCGCAGACTCCGAGATATTTGATGCACTTCATAAAGCCCATTTGGCCATTGGTTATGGAGGACGGGACAGGATGTTGAAAGAACTTGAACTCAAATACAAGAGCGCTAGCCGTCATGATAGTGAACTGTGTATTAACCTTATTGAACCTTGCCAGAAAAAACAAAAGGGCGTCAAAAAAGTCATTGTGGTCAATCCAATGGCTTTTTCTGAATTCAACTCTCGCCAGGTCAATCTCATCCACTTTCAATCCCATCCTGATGAGGAATACAAGTGTATAATGGTGTATCAAAATCATCCCACTAAGTTCGTAGTTCTCAGGGCCCTGAAGACAAAGATGGCGAAAGAAGTAGCATACCAGCTCGTAGACATAGTTACGTTGCTTGGTGCTCCAATGATTCTACAGTCCGATAACAGCAGGGAATTTGCAAACAATGTGAGGGGTTACGGTTTGTCAAACTCAAGAAGAACAGAGCTTTTCATTCTGGGATTATAAGATCACTATACGAAGCTCTTTCACAATGTCGTCCTTACCTGACAATGATTTACAAAATGTGAAAACAGGAAGACCTCGAAAAAATAATACATCATGTGTTTTATTTTGTATTACTTCCACTTTAAAATACGTAATTATCAATAAATTCTTTTGTTGTGCTCTTTTTACACTTTGCTGGCATTCTATAGAATGCCTAGGCAAAGTATGCAAAAGTTTTACAGAATGCCTGATTTCACACATTGCCTGTAACATATATATATATCTAATCTCAATGAGCTGACTACTGAAAATAATTTGGCATTTTATCTTTTGGAAACTTTTTTTCTCCTTATTTTGGCTCACTGAGTTGAGATTTGCTGGGCTAACACAAGCAGTTGTGACATGAAAGCGCTTTTTATGTCAGAAAAGGACCTCATGGAGTGGATAAGGTGGGGCCAGAGTTCACTAAATTTGTTACATTCTTATATGGGCTCTGGTGGTTAACTGGTGGTTAACTGGTCATATTTCAATGGTGAATTGGTCCTCAAAAAAAGAGCAGTCTTAACACCCGTATTTATGAACACGAAGGATTTTATGTTCATTCTGCCTCTCCTTTTAGGAACGGTATTGTTTATTATTTATGTAACGGTCACTAACGGTACAATCTTTGAAGTTATAAGGACACTTTTTATTCAAAATAGTCTTCTTAGCTATAACTAATCCTGCTCAATCCCAACACCTTTAGCCACTTTTTTTAACCCCTTGTAATATATGAATTGTCCAAAGTTTAGGTAGGTCGTCCTACATGTTTAATTTTTTTAATTTCTTTCCTGACATTAACCATGGAAATTGTTGAACTGTTTTATTTACAGACCAAATGTCAAAAACAGCAAAGATCCTAAGGAAGTTTTCGGTAACAAGCTTAGCATTGTCCAGCTCATTGACTTTGGCCAAAGTATTGATATGACCAAGTTTTCTGATGGGACAACATTTCGGGCCTCTGTGAAAACTTCTGGTTTTCAGTGTATTGAAATGAGAACTCAGAGACCTTGGACGTTTCAGGTGTGGAGGAATAACTCAATAGTATAATAACTTAATAGTATAATAATTCAATAGTATAATAATTCAATAGTATAATAACTCAATAGTATAATAACTCAATTGTATAATAACTCAATAGTATAATAACTCAATAGTATAATAATTCAATATTATAATAACTTAATAGTATAATAACTCAATAGTATAATAACTCAATAGTATAATAACTCAATAGTATAATAACTCAATAGTATAATAACTCAATAGTATAATAACTCAATAGTATAATAATTCAATAGTATAATAACTCAATAGTATAATAACTCAATAGTATAATAACTCAATAGTATAATAACTCAATAGTATAATAACTCAATAGTATAATAACTCAATAGTATAATAACTCAATAGTATAATAACTCAATAGTATAATAACTCAATAGTATAATAATTCAGTAGTATAATAACTCAATAGTATAATAACTCAGTATATTAACTCATTAGCTCCTGATGCGACTAAATGCGTCCTTATAGGGGTCCGTACGGATGCGCCCAAATGCGTCTTTTCGCCTAGCGACGCACTATCGTATTTTTAGTTTAAAAATAGCACGAAATCTCGCTTTCCTCGAGACTTCCGGCTAATGCGTGATTCTACGAGTTTTCAATAAACATCACCGGATGTTTTTATCTTCTTTCACTTTCGATCCATGTGTGAATTAGTTTGACGCGTCTATATGGCGTATGTATTCAGCCGAGGTGCCGAAAATCGCGTTATCAGACTTCAATCCTCATTATTTCGCAGTGCATGTTATATTATTATTAAACTTAATTCATTTCTTGATGCATTAAACATTTTATTTTTTAAGATAAATGAATATCTTTAGAAAATAAAAGCATTCCTCTAATGGAATCAAAAGCTTAACGAAGTTGCTTCCCTTTTGTCTGGAATATGAAATAGATTCGGAAGTAGCCCTTCAGGAGTTAATGAGTTAATAGTATAATCCTGTTTTCAACTCTTTTAGTAACACAAACCATTTATAATTTTTCAAAGACTCAACATCAAAATTATACCAGCACCATAAAATTAAGAAAAATGTTTTGAGAATATGTAGGTTTTTTTTTAAAATGGTTGTCATAAAATTTAGTTAAAAATATTCTTAATTTTCAGTGTCCGTGAGAAATGTTCAGTTTAATGACGTCATAAATTTCTATTTTTGGCTTTAATCAAAATTATCTATTAATTAATCGATAGTTTTTGAAAACTTAATGATTAAATTTAAATTAATCGAAAACAGCCCTAGTACGTTTATATGAAAAGTCTGTAGAGAGGGCATGTAACTCAATCCGTAAGCATTTTTGATAATTACACAAAAATTTACAGTTTTCCATGCAGATGCTAAATTTTAAGTTAAAGTTATGAAAGAAAAAATTCTATAATTTATTTAAATTTTGAGTTGAGAACCACTGCCTTAATTAGACCAAGTATTTAAATAAAAATGGAAGTCTATTGTTGCTGGAAGTTTTGCGTTTTAATGATAAAAACTTATTTTAATACTATTTATTTCATCATTGCGATAACTCCCTAACCTTCCTTCAGTTAAGCCGATTGCCCCAATTATTATGAGTTATACTTTGAGTAGTTAAATGTTTCTAGGTAGACTTATAATGATGAACAAACACATCAGGGAATTTTACAAATTACATCAACATGTTTTAAATATTCAGCTGGTATACATATTTTTATTTTGGGCAACTGTATTGGCTCAGAGGCTACTTTGGTCAAAATAACTGTTTCTTTTGATCATTTTACAAATAATATTGCCTTATAAACTAGCATGTAAACTTTAATCTTGCAGACGGATTTGTTTGGCCTAGCTGGAACAATCCATGTTGTCCTGTTTGGCTCTTATATGAATGTGTATCAAGAAAATGGTTTGTGGAAAATAACTGGCAATTATGTGAGGTAGGTGAAGCCCCAATGTTTTATTTAAAGACAGTTTATTGCTTCAAACCACAGGTTTACCAAACATTCAAGATGTCTTGAATCCTAAAACTGTATCAAGCGCAACATGTCTAGCTTTGTTTTAAGCATTGTCACATTACAAACTGCATGTTAAAAACAACACTGGGCCACTGGTAAAATATCACTTACAACAAACAAACGGTTATTGATCAAGTTAAAGTTTCTTAAAAGGATAAAAGTAAAAAGTGGGCATTAAGTTTACAGGTGTCCTAACAATGTGTGGACATTATCAAACTCTGGTGTGGTCTGCTATCAAACTCTGGTGTGGTCTGCTATCACACTCTGGTGTGGTCTGCTATCAAACTCTGGTGTGGTCTGCTATCAAACTCTGGTGTGGTCTGCTATCAAACTCTGGTGTGGTCTGCTATCAAACTCTGGTGTGGTCTGTTAAGCTTCCACTAACGACTCAAAATGTTGGGAACATTGGAGTGTTGTCTATGGCAGTGCTTCTCAAAGTGGTGGTCTGCGGACCGGTGCCGGTCCGTGGGCCATCCGATGCCGGTCCGCAGAAGGTAACAAGAAAGGACATTTCACTACCACGTCAGTACAGGGAAAATAGTTCACCGGTCCCTGATGCAATGGAAAAAATTCCTGCAGGTGCGCAATACTAAAAAGTTTGAGAAGCACTGGTCTATGGGATAAAAAAAATTTTTGTTTGTATAAAAAAACGTTTCTACTTTAAGAAGCTGACAATATATTTTTTTCAGAAAATGGAATGTTCAGCTGTGGAAGAATTTCTTCCATGAGTTGCTCAACATCCCATCATGTCGTCAACAACCTGACCTGGCAGCCTTGAGAAAACCGTTTGAAGATTATTTTATTGAAAGCTGCATTCCTCACTACAACAAGTGGGCACAAAGTATTCGAAGTGCAGAAGATCTCTGGAGTGCCAGCAATGAAAGAAACATCTAGTTACTGGACTGTGGCTTGTTAGTGATAAGTTCCTTCTGAACCAGATGGCATTAAGATGATAGGACCAAAACATTGAATGTTAAAAGCAATGGTTGAAAATATGTTTGTGCCTTGGATTATTGAAATATAATTGTTTACACTGGAAGCTAAGGGCCTTGATGATGAATCCTACACATTCTGCTCATTAAACCTAATTTTTCACATTTCATCACCTATTATTAATTATGTCATGTCATATAAAGCTCATATACAACTTTTATTTTTTTAAATAAATCATGGGAATGACTATTAAGTCAATTTAATTACCAACCTTACATTACTGAATCGGACAAATATTTTTAAAACTTTCATTCTAATTGTCTTCATTTTTGTAATTTGCAATAAATTGTCATATATTTTTCAGACACATATACTCAAATGACAGTATTTTTCAAATACAGTGGATCCCATTTATCTTGACTGCAGTTAACCTTATTAAGTTGACTTTTTTAAGGTAATCGCCATATTGTCTTTGTTATAGCATTTTCTCATTGGTTAAGACAATGTTTTTATGTCACTGAACCCTATCTCAAGCACAAAAGCAGACCAAATTAGCCATTCAACTTGATATCTCAATTTTAGCCATTCAACTTGGTTATCTCAATCAACATGACCTATTTAAAAAAAACCTGTTTGTTGTATTGACCTACATTTCAGTTCTAAATTTAAAAAAATTTCAATTGACCCTAAGACTAAGTGTCAAATTGAGTTAATTTTTGAAAAAGAAATTCAAAATCATTATTTTTATATTATTTGTTGCATCGTGAACAGATCTACATGTGTTCCATTCTCATTTAGCTTGGACATGTCAGTCCTATTGTATTTATTTTTGTCAGCATAAAGCATAAAATTTCAATAATCCAGAAGGGATGTCCTTGCCATGTTGTCAATTGTGGAAGTCACTGTCACTATAATCAATTAATTATTATGCCTATTAATATTAAAATATTTGATAACTAGGCTTTAAAATAATCAAATCATATAGGGAATTCAATAATATATTAAGGTGTCATAATTCTGAATAGTTGATTTATAAAGTACCATAATGTGTCATGTGCTGAATAGTTGTCCGTATTCATTTGTTCAAACTCTTTTTCTACTGTACTTCTTGAATTATATTTGTGTTGACATTGGTCAACCAAAGATTTAAATAAATTATCATGAGCCAAAGTTTAAAAGTAGTTTCTAATTTTATTTGATTAGTAGGACGCTTATGCCTGTCAATATTGCCGCCATATTGTTTACATTTATTTTGATCATCTCTCTACACTTCTCAATCCCCCAAGGCCAGCAACATAATCGGTTTCCACTGTAATATATATTTTTTCTCAATAAAATGATTGATTTTTTTTCCATGCAGTATTGTTTTCTTTTATCAATATAAAAGAAGAAAAATTGGAAAGATGGATATTGGTGTAGTGTATTTCATAAACACATCGATTTAATACACCATTTGTATATTATGGTACAACAGATGCATTTGATTCTAATCCTGATTTCTTTCATCAAATCTCAAATACAGATCTCAAAGCAGTCTCTTAAAATGTTAGTCAAATAAAAAAGTATGAGACAGGTTTTAAAGAATATTGATAAACATTGTAAGTCTAATTAACTACAGACATGGGATTTAATTTCAACATAAAAAAAATTCCTAAAGATTCATCCAGAGGTTAAATCTAAAGTAAAGAACAGCATTAATGAAATGTTAATGTCTCTGTCTAAGAATCAGGGACAAATCGAGTAATCAAAATACTGAAATGACTTTGGCTGGTTTAGGCTGACAGCTCATCAGCTACTTTATCTTGCTGGACATAATAAGTCCCATATGGAAATAGTTTTAAGGGGGAAAAATTGAAAAACATTTTCAAAAAGATTAGCGTTTGTTGAATCTCTAATTGTGAGATGCACTCTGGAAAGAGCTTGAAGCCAAAGTGTGCAAATATAAATAAGAAATGTGGGACCATGAGACTGAGATAAGCTGCCAGCCTCTTCTCATCAGCCTGAGTTTCTGACAACTTGGAAAAGCCAATCTTCTAAAGCCTCGCTGACCCTCATGTTTTCTTCAAATATTTGAGTCCAAAAAGTTCTGAAAGAAAAAAATTGTTGCAATACTACATAATAATTTTAATATTGTTTTGTTATTCTGGTAATTAGTAATAGAGACCTCTTGCAATTTTTAAATTTATTCAAATACTTTCCAATGCACACGTGAACAAGTTTCAAGGCTTTCTTCAGCCTTCACTGAAACATGGCCTCTGGTAACATGTACACAATAATTATGATTACCACCTCAGACAGGGTATTTAAATGGTCATCAGGTTTGAGTACATGGCTTATAAACTTTTGAATGTCCACATTTATGGAAGAATTTTCAGTAAAATTCTCTCCTAATTGTAATCATTAAGTGTTTTTAACAATATTTGAAGCAAGAAAACATGAGGATTTCGATGGACGCAATGAATGTGGATCTTGCTTGAATGGAGGTAAAAATATCTATACAAATGAATTTTTATGAATAACATTGTAACATTTGAGACAAGTTTATGCTACACTATTGAGCTTATACACAGCATGAATAAAGTCCCCATACATAATGATAATTTTTGTCACAGTTAACATTGCATAATTCTTTTCTCTTCATTATAATGGACAAGGTCAATAAGGTGTCAATCCATTCAAACAATTTTATTTTATGTTGTAAATAGACTGGACAAGGGACGGAACTTTTAATATATTTACATCAGTAAATCTGTCTACAGCACCGCAAGAAATGTGATCACAGAAAAAAAATTAGTTAAGAAATTAGCGAAGTTTAAATTTATTTTAGGAAATGAAAAATAATGTTTATATATACTGTACATAAGTTCTAACTTACTGCAGATTGAATATATTTACATTTAAAAATGAAAATAAACAAACCCAACTGTTTCATTGAAAGCAAAACTGCACTTGTAAATTATTTTGAAATGTAAGTAACAGTCTTCAAAGAGCATCTCCCTAGATGGTCAGAATCAAGAACTAAAAAAAAATAATTGACCAGGTTCTAAAGGCAAAATTCTTACAACAATTTTTGTCTAATTTAATAAACAAGTTATCTTGTGTAAGGTCATTATTGAACAAACTGACAAATTTATGTGTTTAGCAAAAGGTTATGGGCAGTAAAATGATACATTTTTCTAATAATTTCATGTGATTGCCCACCATCACAAAGGTTTTAATGTAATGGACTAGACAATTTCTAATCCCACAAGGGCCCATGGAAATACTGAAAAAGTACATACAAATTATCAAACGCTTTTACTAGAACAATGCTTTTAAAAACAGTCCAAAATTATACTATTTACATCAGGCAACTTTTTTAGAATTCACTGTCACAATGTTGCTTTGAATTGAATTATCCAACCAAATATACAAAATATATCACTAATTTGTTACAGCAATTTCTATTTCATGACCTTATAGCCAGTGGTTTGGAGAGTATTTGACACTTTCAGCCCCTATGCCAAACATTGGTTTTCTTAGAGTTCTGTGTTAAATTTTAACAAGCACATTTCAGAACATTGAAATTGAAAACATAAAAAACAAAAACACACAACTAATATGTCACTAAACATCAACTAGTGACATGAATTTACTGAAATCTTAGTTTCTCAAAAGGGTTGCAGCTTGAACCACAAGTAGATGTCACAATAATTTAATAGGAAATGTAATTATGAAAATTGTGCTTAAGACCTAATGAGAAGCAGCAACATAGGAACATGTTCCCCTTCTCAGGCCAAATGGACTAGTTGAAGAGCTAAGTTTTGGGACCCCAGTATTTTTTAAATTTAAAGTAGGCTTCTATGGTTTAATTCCTTGTTAATGATCTTTTGGTGTGTGTGGGGGGAAACTTGGGTAAATAATGACTGATAGTGAAATCTTGATCGCCAAATACAATAAAGTCTACATAAAATAAAATTGAAAGGAATATGACAAGCCAAACAGCAGTGTTTTATAGGGTTGTTTATCATGTCTAATCCTCTTTTAAGGCTCCAATGCACTTTTTACTACATCATTTTGGGGCGAGATCAAGACAGAGACCTTATAAGGTCACCGAGCTCTTTGTTTTTATCCCATAATCCCTAGGGAAGTTTTTCTACAGTCCTTGGCAGGATCATTAGTAAGTAAACAATAGAACAAATTATAAAATAAAACCAAGATAACTTCACAAAATTCTTGTTAACATAGGATCAAATCTCTTGGAACAATGGCTATTCCACAATCCATGAGTGGCTGAGTCAACAATAAAACAACAATGTTCAGGTGTCATCTTTCATCTGTTATATGATCACAATGTAACTTGTAACAATTCTAAATTGGTCTATTTTCATCATACTCATTTTAATTTGGGAGAAGTTTCTGATTTGAGTGACATTACATAATGTAAATATTTACATACCACCGATGGGTTTAAATACAAAAACATCTGGTAAAAATGAAACATTTACAAATTATAAATACATGTATAACATTACATTCAAAAACATTAAAATATTTATTTGGTAATTCATTTAGCTTCGGCACAGTGCTAGAATAGAATAAATAATGGACCCCTTTAATTTTAGCTTATTTGTATCTAGTTCTTGATTATCTTTGGGTATTTGCTAGTTTTTGAAGTCATAACTCTAGGTTGGTTATCAAATGTTTAATTTTTAATGGACGGTTGATTTTTTAATGGATGACTTCAAAATGGTAATTGTACAATTTTAGGGAGTAGAAAAATAGTCTAGGAATATATTGACTAATGCCATCATCTTATAGGCTACTTTAAATATTCTATTTGCTCTACAGAAGTAAAAGAACAATTCATTGATGGACAGTGCAGACTTTCTTGACATATAGGTAAACCTCAGACAGCAATACCCCATCAATGTGCAGGGCTGTCATTTTTGCATATAATCAAGCCTTAATCGTAATTTCAATAATTAATGTTTCAAATATTCATCAACATATTCCTACTACCAAAGTTACACAGCAAAGTTAGTAAATCTAAGTAACCAGGTGAAATATTTATCATGACTTTAAAGCTATATTACAACAGCAGTGATAGATATTCATAGCCAATAATTCAGAATAAATATCCATATCCAGTGATTAAGAATAAATATCCCTACCCAATGATTCAGGATTAATATTCATATCCAATGAATGAGGATAAATATCACATGCAGTGATTTAGCAGAAGATAATGTCGTAGCACAGAATTATTTGTACTGCAAAACTCCAGCATCTCCATGAATGGTGCATCTTGTTCTAACTTTAATTTACCTAGATGTCCAAGATTAAAATGTGTAAATCTACAGACTTGACTACGTGCTGCTGTTTGGAAAGATTAGTATGTAATCAAATGTGTGAAGTGTACAAGCGCCACTCACAACACACAACAATATCCCCATCATAAACGTTCATGGTTAAGATAAAATTACAATAAAATATTTCAAATGACAAGTCAACAAGAATGACAAGTTATCAAGCAAGATCCACGACTCAAAGTTGAGCAAGATTGTTGTCATGGAAACATGGAGCATCCATCGAAGGAAATTTCGTCATCATCGTTGTTACTTTTAAGTAAATGAGGAATAATATTTGCAGCGATAAATGTTGGAACAATTTTAACCAGCAGAAATAAGAACTTGATGTCATGCGACCAAAGCTGAAATAACTTGTGTCCCAATCGTTTATCTCAGCTAAAACAGTTCATTCAACCATTCAGCTTGAAAACAAGCCAAAACTAATTATTGGACGGAGAAATTCAATTACAAACTGAAAAATTTAAAATTTTAAAAAATTATCTTTAGTTAAAAAAAAATCAATAGTTGACAAAAATTCTGACAGTGGTCTACCAGTGACCACTAAGACTTCCAAGGTCAGGGCCACCCCTCGCAGACATTAAAGAGGGTGCAGGGTTGGGAGAGGGAAACAATTGACTAGCGCTGTTGCCTCCACTTGGTAGACTCATGGCCCCGCCTCCCGGGCTGCTAGTACCTGGAGATGTCACATGACCCATGGATGATGTCCTTGACATGCTCGACGGCAGGAGGGTGCGACGTTTGTTTAAATCTAAACGGATATGAGAAAGATTCAGATTAATGTCATTTTACAAATTGAGAACAGTTAATCTTCCTCCAACACAGATTATAATCATTATTTCTAATAGAAAATTGTTAATCTTCCTCCAACTTAAATAATCATTATTTCTAATAGAAAACAGTTCTGAACAACTGATAACATTTGCCAGTCAGTGACTGTAAGAGAATCAAAGTAACCAGCCGTAACTTACCAGCTATGGCCAGCAGCATCTTGCGTCTGGCACCAAAGGTTGAGATTCCTAGTTCACGAAGGTCATGGTCAGATAAGGTTAAAAATGTGGATAAATCAATCTGTGAAACAACCAAAAATTACAACCTTGACAAATTAAGAAAGATAATTTTTTAAAATGACTGTTCAGAAATGGGATTTATAAGCTACATATAGAACCAGTCTAAACCAGAGAGTATTGGTGTATTGCATTATTTCCTGTATTCAACTGGGTTGCCAAAAAAATAGGGCTGCGGAAATTAAGGATTAATTTCTCGACTATTAAAAATTGTTTAACGATTAATCGAACCACCATTTATAAATGTACTGGAAGTCAAAAAGTGACAGATAAATATAGACTATTTTTCCGGACGATTACAAGAACATTTTGGTTTTAAACTATTGACTGGCATGAATGTTCAAAATGATGATAAGAAAGTTGAGAGAAATCGTTTGGCTACCATGCAATGTTCCCTATAAGACTAAGCTTCGTTGGTCCGTGTGCAAAGTTGCACAACGTCCATTTTGTGTGCAATATTTTACAAGATTTGCTGCAGGGTGATTCTAAACTCCTGCGTGGCGTGGGTCAAATATCTGCGCAGCCATGCTGCTTAAAGGGAACATTGCTACCATGGTTCTAACACCTCGCTTACATATCACCTGCAAACCAAACATTCACTACAGCACTACAGGATCATAAAATTCAGCCGAGACAATCTAAAGCTATGTGAACGATTGTTCCGCTCGGCTGGTTATATTTTCAATAAGACCCGCTCATCACTTGAACTAAATAATGTCAATACACTTGTCTGTTTGAGACTTTGAGTTGTTGGTTAAAAGATGTTATATAAAAAAGACATTCCAGAGTTATTTCGATTTTGGACAAGTACTTTTAATAAATGTTACTTATGACACCATAAATGTTAATTTTTGGCTTTAATCGAAATTAACGATTAATTAATCGTTAATTTTTCAAAAGTTGACAATTAAATTTAAATTAATCGTTAACAGCCCTCCAAAAAAATACAGCTTTGTCTGTGGTTGGCAGGGTGAAGATTGGAGAGAGCTAGTGAATATTGTCTGTGGTTAGGAGGGCCAAGATTGGAGAGAGATAGTGAATATTGTCTGGTTACGAGGGCCAAGATTGGAGAGAGATAGTGAATATTGTCTGGTTAGGAGGGCCAAGATTGGAGAGAGATAGTGAATATTGTCTGGTTAGGAGGGCCAAGATTGGAGAGAGCTCGTGTCAAGTGGAAGCTTGGGTTGTTGTGTTTACCTCTTGTTGTTGGAATAAATCTGTGTACTTTCCAAGACTTAAGGCACTGAAGAGTTCAGCTAAATCTGCTTTGGTGGACCACATTGTTTTTGTGCTGGGCAAACTGGCACTGTCCACATGGTTGCTGTGACTCAAGCCATACTGAACTGGAAATCAAAGTCATACACTGAACTAAAATCAAAGTCATGTACTGAGCCAAAAATCAAAGTCAAATACTTTTCTTTTTTTTATTGCTTCTGTTTTTTTTTCTATAGTAACTGTGTGATTGTAACATAAACCAGGAAAACCAACACACTATCAACATTCATCAACTCTAATAGAAGTACAAGACAAGACATTAACCATGGATAAGCTTAGGACCCAATAATCTTCTGTATACAAGGAGTATTATAACAGGGGTGGCCAGACCTGTAGTAGAGCCATTTTATTATTATTTTTAATTGTTGGGAGCTGCATTGAGTCAATATGGTTCACGATCGCAATGAAAAAATTGCTTTAGTGATGTATTTTTAAAAAAAATATATTGATTATTCGAATATAATGATTTAAAGATTTTCAATTGTTTACACCCTGAGCGTATGTTGAAGAAATTTTAGTTACATAATTAACAAATATTTAAATATGTAAAATGTATAAATAGAAACACACTATGTCTAGACTCATATTTATAGTTAACATTAATTGTTATGATTCTGCCGAGAAGCCTTTGAACTAACAAGTTTCTCTAGATCTGGTTGGTATCAAGTAGTAATGGTGTGAAAAAATTCTGCCAGATGCTGGTTACTAGTTACTTCTGAATGCTTTGCTTTATGAACTTTATTTTGGAGCACAAAGATTCATTAAATTTTGTGTTATCAGTCGCCAGAGTCTGTAATTATTTGGATCTATTATAGAAATTACTCCTCAATATTCTTTTTTAATAAAGCCCCCATCAACACAAAGTTGGTTGGCACGAGCAATATTCCAAGCGATAGCATAACTTGCCTCAGTTAAAGGGACACATTCTTTGCTGAACGCTGAAAATAATATCTGCTGCTGACACATTCCAGACTTCAACTCAGCAAGTTTGATTTTTATTAATTCAGATTGCAGTATCCACTGCAATGCAAACTCTTTATGACTTTATGATAGTGTCACTTCTAGATTTGTTATTTGCTAGCGGTGTTTGAAAGATCCAGCTAATGATCTATATCTATGAATGCAGTCTTCTTCCCATTCTGGTAGGAAACTTCTTTTTTATTCTTTATAGTTTCTTTTCCTGCAACTTATTCCCATATTCAATGTAATGGTCTATACTACAAAATGTGGATTTTACCAAAATCTGAACCAAAAAATTAATAGTTAACATCACCAACCAACCAGAAACAAATATCTTTCTTCAAATTTAAAATTTAAATCGAGCCTAATTTTTTTAATCCATTGTTTCGGCCAATTTTTTTAAAACTTTCATTTAAAAAAAAATATCATATATTTCAAAGTTTTAAATTCAGAAATTGTTCGGGAGCCGCATTGTGAACACAGAAGAGCCGCATGTGAGCCGCAGTTAGGCCACCGTTGGTCTATAATATATAAGATAACACAATTAAAAATCACTCTATAACACAATTACATCATACATTTTTAACATCAACATACAAGGACAGGGAAAGTAAACATGCATAAGAAATACTTTGACTTCGATGACACATTTGACCTACATAAGAAATACTGTGACGTCAATGACACATTTGACCTACATTTTTTCCTAGGGCTTGGGTATTCCCCCGGTGCCTTATTGAGTGGACGGTTGGACAAACCCCTTTCATCATTCCAAAGATCTTTGTCAATGTTTAGGTCAATCTCTGGTCGATTGGGCTGTTGATGCACAGGTTCAAGGGGAGAAAGTTTTCAAAAGTTTTCTTTTGGTTTAATTTTTGCATAATTTCATATAAGAAATATTAAAGATACAATGGTACTTTGTGGCCCTTTGATTGGTGTAAAAACAAGGCAAGTCTCATCTCTGGGTCGGATGAAGATCTACTGCATAATGTACACAGTAAGCTGTAGAGATGCCATGTTATATCTTGTTTATGTTCTTATAATGTACACAGTAAACTGTAGAGATGCCATGTTATATCTTGTTTATGTTCTTATAATTTACACAGTAAACTGTAGAGATGCCATGTTATATCTTGTTTATGTTCTTATAATGTACACAGTAAACTGTAGAGATGCCATGTTATATCTTGTTTATGTTCTTATAATTTACACAGTAAACTGTAGAGATGCCATGTTATTTCTTGTTTATGTTCTCATAATTTACATTAAAACTGTATAGATGCCACGCAGCTATTAGTTTATGTTCTAAAAAAATTTTTTTTTAAAAATCAACAAAAAAAATCAGTCGAGTTATAACATTACAAGTGGACTAAGGTTAAATTTAATGACCTCATATCCAGAATTGATGGAGTTGTCAGTAACTCGTGCACTGATGCCCATCTGGCCAAGTTTGTCACGGATGGCTGACTCTGGCATAGACTTAGAGAATCCCATTCCGGCCCAGATGTCAGTAGGAATCCTTGACTCACCCTCGGGTTTTTTCTGCATAGCTAAAAGAAAGCAATCTTAACCTTTAGTTTCTTTGAATAATAATACATTGAGAACTTATATACCAGGGCGCCCCTTGATATCAACAGCTACCCTCAGCTGGTTGCAGTGACGTCACTAGGGGGTGGGGGGAGCGGGGTGGAACCAAAATCTAAAATTTTACTGTGTACGATTTTATGTAAAAAAAAGAGAAAATTTTCCAACTAGAAAAAAATTACAAAATACAATGAAATACGTTCAACGCAAAACTTATTTAATAAAAAAATATAGGTTAACATGCAATTATAAAACAGTCCCAACAAACTACAATAAAACAAATTAGGAAAAACAAGAAAAGAAACAGCTGCACCAGAGAGAAAATTAAAAAGGCTGGACATGAAAGAGGCTGGACATGAAAGAGGCTGGACATGAAAGAGGCTGGACATGAAAGAGGCTGGACATGAAAGAGGCTGGACATGAAAGAGGCTGGACATGAAAGAGGCTGGACATGAAAGAGGCTGGACATGAAAGAGGCTGGACATGAAAGAGGCGGTGTCTTTTGTTTGAAATGATATAAAGCCAACTGAGCTTTGACATACCGACACCATGGACGAACCCGACCTCACTAATCCCTCCACGACAGTTGGGGAGGGGGGGGGGACATTATCCTTCTTTAAATTGTTGTCACATGTCATTAAAGAGCGCACTATAAAAAAGCGACGACAAATGGGCCCAAATATAAGAGCGCTATAGTTGGTAGTCCATTTTGAAACATTAGCATCTATTAAAACAATCGCCTCCAATCTTCATCTGCACTCTTTTTTTAATTATTGTATGCTATTTTACTGGCACCGTCATGAAATTAATTAGTAAGTTACACTAAGCAGTGGCGTCACTAGGGGGGGGGGAAGGGGGTGCTGCCCCCCCCCTCACCATCACAAGGGGTGACACCAAAATGTAAAATTCTGTATGTTCCCGTTATTTGGCACTGGAAGACTCTGAGGAATTCTATGGGTTAAGTCGTGAGGGGGTGACACCATGAGCTACCGCCCCGGGTGACACCATGAGCTACCGCCCCGGGTGACACCATGAGCTACCGCCCCGGGTGACACCATGAGCTACTGCCCCGGGTGACACCATGAGCTACCGCCCCGGGTGACACCATGAGCTACCGCCCCAGGTGACACCATGAGCTACCGCCCCAGGTGACACCATGAGCTACCGTCCCAGGTGACACCATGAGCTACCACCCCGGGTGATACCATGAGCTACCGCCCCAGGTGACACCATGAGCTACCGCCCCGGGTGACACCAACCCTAGTAACGCCTCTGGCTAGGTGCACTTTTTAGACATTATTTACCGTCACCCGTAAATAAGACTTACTGATGTAAAGTGTACACATGTACAAGGCCGGATTTAGACTTGATGGGGCCCTAAGCTATTTGAGATATGGGGGCCCTTTTGAAGTCCAGATATTCTATGTCAGTGTCAAATAGGAAAAAAAATTCCGGGGGCCCCCAAGAAGGTGGGGGCCCTAAGCTATAGCTTATTTAGCAAATAGGTAAATCCAGCACTACATATATACTGATGTAAAGTGTAGACACATATACTGATGTAAAGTGTACACACATATACTGATGTAAAGTGTACACACATGTACTGATGTAAAGTGTACACACATATACTGATGTAAAGTGTAGACACATGTACTGATGTAAAGTGTACACACATGTACTAATGTAAAGTGTACACACATATACTGATGTAAAGTGTAGACACATGTACTGATGTAAAGTGTAGACACATGTACTGATGTAAAGTGTACACACATGTACTGATGTAAAGTGTACACACATGTACTGATGTAAAGTGTAGACACATATAATGATGTAAAGTGTACACACATGTACTGATGTAAAGTGTACACACATGTACTGATGTAAAGTGTAGACACATGTACTGATGTAAAGTGTAGACACATGTACTGATGTAAAGTGTACACACATGTAATGATGTAAAGTGTACACACATGTACTGATGTAAAGTGTAGACACATATACTGATGTAAAGTGTAGACACATATACTGATGTAATGTGTACACACATGTACTGATGTAAAGTGTACACACATGTACTATGTAAAGTGTACTCACATGTACTGATGTAAAGTGTACACACATGTACTGATGTTAAGTGTACACACATGTACTGATGTAAAGTGTACACACATGTACTATGTAGAGTGTACACACATATACTGATGTAAAGTGTACACACATGTACTGATGTAAAGTGTACACACATGTACTGATGTAAAGTGTACACACATGTACTGATGTAAAGTGTACACACATATACTGATGTAAAGTGTAGACACATATACTGATGTAAAGTGTAGACACATATACTGATGTAATGTGTACACACATGTACTGATGTAAAGTGTAGACACATGTACTGATGTAAAGTGTACACACATGTACTGATGTAAAGTGTACACACATGTACTATGTAAAGTGTACTCACATGTACTGATGTAAAGTGTACACACATGTACTGATGTAAAGTGTACACACATGCACCGGAGCTCTCACCTTTCATGGCCAACAACTTCTTCTGTTCATAATCCACAGTCAACTGGGGCGACGTGTACAGAGAGTTTTTCCTTTCAATCCCAGGAGCCAACTTGTCTGACAGCAGACACTCTCCCGTCTCGTTGGTCTTGTCTCCATTCCTGTGGACATCAGACACAGTCTCTATAACTATGTCTTTAACTATAGGACTGCACTCATCAAGTTATCAATATAAATTACTATGTCTTTCAAATAGTGAAACAGTTAGTTTTGACTTACATCAAATGTCTCACTAGTGAAACAGTTAGTTTTGACTTACATCAAATGTCTCACTAGTGAAACAGTTAGTGTTGACTTACATCAAATGTCTCACTAGTGAAACAGTTAGTTTTGACTTACATCAAATGTCTCACTGGTGAAACAGTTAGTGTTGACTTACATCAAATGTCTCACTGGTGAAACAGTTAGTTTTGACTTACATCAAATGTCTCACTAGTGAAACAGTTAGTGTTGACTTACATCAAATGTCTCACTGGTGAAACAGTTAGTGTTGACTTACATCAAATGTCTCACTAGTGAAACAGTTAGTTTTGACTTACATCAAATGTCTCACTGGTGAAACAGTTAGTGTTGACTTACATCAAATGTATCACTAGTGAAACAGTTAGTGTTGACTTACATCAAATGTCTCACTGGTGAAACAGTTAGTGTTGACTTACATCAAATGTCTCACTAGTGAAACAGTTAGTTTTGACTTACATCAAATGTCTCACTGGTGAAACAGTTAGTGTTGACTTACATCAAATGTATCACTAGTGAAACAGTTAGTGTTGACTTACATCAAATGTCTCACTAGTGAAACAGTTAGTTTTGACTTACATCAAATGTCTCACTGGTGAAACAGTGTTGACTTACATCAAATGTATCACTAGTGAAACAGTTAGTGTTGACTTACATCAAATGTCTCACTAGTGAAACAGTTAGTGTTGACTTACATCAAATGTCTCACTGGTGAAACAGTTAGTGTTGACTTACATCAAATGTATCACTAGTGAAACAGTTAGTGTTGACTTACATCAAATGTCTCACTAGTGAAACAGTGTTGACTTACATCAAATGTCTCACTAGTGAAACAGTTAGTGTTGACTTACATCAAATGTCTCACTAGTGAAACAGTTAGTTTTGACTTACATCAAATGTCTCACTGGTGAAACAGTTAGTGTTGACTTACATCAAATGTCTCACTGGTGAAAAAGTTAGTGTTGACTTACATCAAATGTATCACTAGTGAAACAGTTAGTGTTGACTTACATCAAATGTATCACTAGTGAAACAGTTAGTGTTGACTTACATCAAATGTCTCACTAGTGAAACAGTTAGTGTTGACTTACATCAAATGTCTCACTAGTGAAACAGTTAGTGTTGACTTACATCAAATGTCTCACTGGTGAAACAGTTAGTGTTGACTTACATCAAATGTCTCACTAGTGAAACAGTTAGTGTTGACTTACATCAAATGTCTCACTAGTGAAACAGTTAGTGTTGACTTACATCAAATGTATCACTAGTGAAACAGTTAGTGTTGACTTACATCAAATGTCTCACTAGTGAAACAGTTAGTGTTGACTTACATCAAATGTCTCACTGGTGAAACAGTTAGTGTTGACTTACATCAAATGTATCACTAGTGAAACAGTTAGTGTTGACTTACATCAAATGTCTCACTAGTGAAACAGTGTTGACTTACATCAAATGTCTCACTAGTGAAACAGTTAGTGTTGACTTACATCAAATGTCTCACTAGTGAAACAGTTAGTTTTGACTTACATCAAATGTCTCACTGGTGAAACAGTTAGTGTTGACTTACATCAAATGTCTCACTGGTGAAACAGTTAGTGTTGACTTACATCAAATGTCTCATTAGTGAAACAGTTAGTGTTGACTTACATCAAATGTCTCACTGGTGAAACAGTTAGTGTTGACTTACATCAAATGTCTCACTGGTGAAACAGTTAGTGTTGACTTACATCAAATGTCTCACTGGTGAAACAGTTAGTGTTGACTTACATCAAATGCCCATGGGAATGACTGCTGAGTCCCATCAGGTCCATGGGATGGTGGTGGTGCAGGATGGCCTGATGTTGCTGTTGATGGTGGTGGTGAGGATGATGGTGGATAGGCCCAGACAAAAGTGCAGTTGTTTCACCAAGGGATCCCCTCGTCTGTAAGTTTGCCAAGTCAGCTAAGAAAATTTCAATAAAAGTTTAGGCTCATCTGTTTACAGTAGAACTGTTACTAAGATCTGTGGTTTGTTAACTATTTTGTTTATTGAACATTTATGAACAATATTCACATTTTAATTCCAAGAAATCAGTTCTTCCATAAAATTGATCACTTCTCTTATAATATTTATCACTTCTCTTATAATATTTATCACTTCTCTTATAATATTTATCACTTCTCTTATAATATTTATCACTTCTCTTATAATATTTATCACTTCTCTTATAATATTTATCACTTCTCTTATAATATTTATCACTTCTCTTATAATATTTATCACTTCTCTTATAATATTTATCACTTCTCTTATAATATTTATCCCTTCTCTTATAATATTTATCACTTCTCTTATAATATTTATCACTTCTCGTATAATATTTATCACTTCTCTTATAATATTTTCAAGATCACCAGTATGAAATCTCATTTATTTAAAATAAATCCCATTTACCAATAATTTAACTCATATAGGACACTTGAAAGGTACACACATTCTGTGTTAAACAAAGTTAAACCCCTGATGATTCACATGAGAAAGTTACACACCTGCTGTGTAATGAAAAAATGACACACCTGCTGTGTAATGAAAAAATGACACACCTGCTGTGTAATGAAAAAATGACGCACCTGCTGTGTAATGAAAAAATGACGCACCCGCTGTGTAATGAAAAAATGACGCACCCGCTGTGTAATGAAAAAATGACGCACCCGTTGTGTAATGAAAAAATGACGCACCCGCTGTGTAATGAAAAAATGACGCACCTGCTGTGTAATGAAAAAATGACGCACCTGCTGTGTAATGAAAAAATGACACACCTGCTGTGTAATGAAAAAATGACACACCTGCTGTGTTACAGAGGCCAACTGGTGTAGGACTGATGGAAGGAGATTGCACGGGGCTGGTGGAATCACTGTTGTTGCTGCCATGACCTGTAGGCAAACAATGTTAGGATTAGGGGTCTACCGTTATGCATTTTCGACGATATTTTTTTCCCGATATGAGTATTTGTTAGGACAAAACCAGTGGTCATATTTGATGACATCATTCTTAAATTTATTACTTGCATTATTTATATTTTATATGTTAGGCTACTGGTTTAATTCAGACAAACGTAAATTAAGAAACAAATCGTACAACTTCATTTGAATTAATTATAAGTGTGTGTCGATTACGATCTTCCGAATTTTTATCCATACTTCTACATTACTTTGCTTCCTCTTTCTTTCTTTTCCTCGTAAAAAATGCAGGAGTATGGATCGGAGATTTTTTAAAAAGATAAAATAAGTTAATATCGTAATAATCAAGATAAAATAACACATCGAAACATTTTTTATTAATAATAACAAAAACAATCTTAAATATAGATTTAGATTATTTAATTATTTTTACAAACTTCTTTAACTCAAACAATATCATAGCACATGGCAGGCTGTATTGTGGCTGTACATATTAATACTAGGACTCTTTTGGTACCTTCAATACTGGTATCTAGATCGATATATTAATTTTTTGAGATATTTATAAATCTAAATGATAAAAAAAATTTCTGAAAGTTTTTATTCAAAATGTCACTTATTATGAAATATCAGATACATCAATATCGGGACCTAGACATGCTACCGATACCAATATTGCCGATTTCCTGTTATTGGTGCCGATATATGGGTAGCCTCCTATAAGGATCCAGTAGTATTAAACCAGCATCTACTGATGTCACAATTAAAAGTGTCTACTGATGTCACCATCGAATTACGGACACTTTGACCCCGGTTCAACCACGGACGGTTTGACCACGGGCGATTCGACCCCGGACAGTTCGACCACAGGACGTTTGGACACCAGGACGTTTCAACCCTTTCGAATCTACACTGTAGAATTTTTTTTTAAATACACTTTTTAAAATTTATTGTTTTTATAATTAATCTTTGGTATAAAAATAATTTAACTTAATATTATTATCCATTAAAAATTAAATAGACTTTGAAATAGTTATTTGTGATGTTAAATTTACACATACAGTAAGTCAATATTCAACACAAATTCATGATTGTGATAAATGCGCTATTCCTCTGAGGTAGGAAGCCCTTCCAAACATATCCAACTCCACCCCCACCCCGTCCGATGTTATCGGACAATAAAAAGGCAATGTGGTCATATAGTCCTTTCTAAAGGTGCCTACATTCTCTCTGCCCCCACTCACTTTATTTACCTTCCCCATGACCCTCGCCAGCACACAGCGCGCTGTGGTGGTCACTGAGTCTAGCCTTCGTAACATGTTAACCCCGAACAAAATGTAAACAACAATGACATAATGTTCAGTCAGGTAATACGGGCCCCGAAGCTTGAATGTTATTGTCTGCTAGGCGGTATTAACTACCATGTATTGAAATTTATTAACTTTAAATGCTGACAACTTTGTATGTCTCATTCAAATCAGTATTTCTGCGAGGGAGGTCTTCACGTGTTAAGGAACACAAGAAACAGAAGTGAATGGAAGGGCGCGGGTTTGTAATGGTTTCAGTGTCTGCAATTTGTGCCAGCAAGTCGACACCTTTAAGAAAACAAAAACAAAAGAGAAAAAAATGCTTTAATTTATTTTTGTTATCACAGTGAAAATCTTTGAACGTCTTAGATATATACATTTTTAAAATCCAATAATAAATTAAGTCCTTTTTAAGTGTGTGTGGGATAGGAGTGGAGATTCTGCTTTTAATTTTTTATGGATAATGTACCAAAAATTTATTTTTAAAAAATAATTTTAAAAAATAAATAAATAAACATTTCACGGTGTAGAAACAAAAGGGTCGAATCGTCCGTGGTCGAACTTTCCGTGGTCGAACCGACCGGGTTCGAAACCTCATGCGGTTGTACTGGCAGGGTCGAACTGTCCGGGGTCGAAGTGTCCGACCACCGCCACCATCAGACCAGTGTCTACTGATGTCACCATTAAACTAGTGTCTACTGATGTCACCATCAGCCCAGTGTCTACTGATGTCATTATACTTACCATGATCCACCAAGGGAGTGGGAACACGGATGAAGGTACTGTTAGAAAAGTCCTGATGGAAGCCATTACTAACTGAAGTCGGGCTTGTTGGATCCAGACTGGACACACGTGGGCCTGGACTGACCACCAGGCCGGACACACCTGGAGCTGGAGTGACCACCATAAGTGGACTGTACAAACCTGTGGACAATGACATGTGTTGGTCAGACATTGCTGCACGTAGGCAAGAGATGGCTCTATGCAGGGAGTGAAGGTTTTACTGGCATAGTACAAGAGGGAAAGATGTGCTGTCTGCCTCAAAACATTATTTTCATTATACATGTATATATGAATGATTTCTATTTTAACAAATTAATTTAGTTTTTTGATAAAATAAAGGAAGGGACCACTAACTAGTTTATTCAAAGGGAGTCAAATAATACAGAGAACTGAGACAGAAGGACAGCTCTACAACTAATAATAATAATAATAATAATTGATAATTTATATAGCGCTGTATCCCAGTAGGGAACCGGGCTCACAGCGCTTTACATGGAGATCATAACATACATAGAATAATTAAATAACCATTCATACCATAATAACAACATAAAGGACAGTACATTACACATAAGCTACGCTAATCATTAAAACAAATGTTGTTTCATTAATTTTGTAAATACATTTTGAAAAGATGCGTCTTAAGTGCAGTCTTGAAGGACTTGGTAGTTGGAATACTACGGATGTGTAACGGTAGAGAATTCCATTGTTTGGCTGCACAAAAAGAGAACGCCCTTTCGCCAAAAGTTTTAGTTCGTGTCTAAGGAACACAGAGAATACGTGTGTCTGCAGAAGAGCGTAGCTGACGACTGGGTGAGTCAGAAGTTCAGTAAGATAGGATGGAGATGAGTCAGAAAAGAAGTTGTGACAGAGAACAGCCAGTTTGTAATCAATTCGAGCTTGTATAGGTAGCCAATGAAGTGAGTAAAATAGCGGAGTAACATGGTCATGTTTTTTTGCCTTAAGAACTAGTCTGGCAGCTAAACAATGAAAGCTGTATAACTAAGCAAGCCCTCACATGGAGGGTCGTCCCAAAATGACCTGGAGAAGGGAACTGGAGGCAGACACCAAAATGAGCGGGCACAGCTCTATGGCGGATTAAGCTGAACGTACTAAAGCCAGGGGCCCCCGATGATTTAGGGGCCCCCAAATTTAGTATATTTCATATAAATGTGGACAAATGTTTGCATGAATTCCTGAAAAGTTCATAAATTAAATAAATTAATAAAATCTTATCTATTAATCTGATCGCTATTCTGGCATGGTTTTATAAAAACTTGATTTTATAGACTCAATAAGAGAAAATATTGAAGAATATTGTTTATATTTTTTAAATTTACATCTCTCGTCAATTTCCTGTGGTCTTGTGAAAGAAACTCGGCCTGCTGTGCAAACGTTCACGTGATCAATTCCCGCGGGGGGAATTTTTTATTTGTCTTTTTTTTTAAATTGTCTTTTTTACACTAAATTTTAGGATACCGGCAAACAGTTATTTCTTCGTATTCATTTTTTTTTCATGAATAATCTTTTTTGCTGGGAAGGCCCATCCCGTAGTACAGACAAAGTATGAGAACTATTTAGTTACAAGTTACAGTCTTATATTAGCTGCTAGCAATCATTTTATTTAAAGGGACGCTGGCTGGATAGGGCCCCAGTTTTAATTTCAGCCAGGGGCCCCGTGCAGTCTTAATCCGCCCCTGGCACAGCTGGGGGCAGATAGAGAGATTGGCGCAGGACCAGGATGCTTGGAGAGCCTTTGTTCGTGGCCTAGATGGGACGAAGGGCGATGATAACTAACCAATTGACAGCTGTATAACTCAACATTGATCGCTGTATATAAACTGACCTGTGTTCTTGCTCTGTTGTATCCAGTGACTGTGACCAATTACAGGACTAGCAGAACAAGGAGAACCAGTGGTTTTGTTGGAGCGGCCACTGGGTGGGATAGGTTGACCACTGTGTTGGTTAAGCTGACCATTAGCTTGGTAGGAGCAGCTGTTGGCCTGAGTGCCAGACAGGAAGTTGTTTGTGTTGCTTGGACCATTGGCCAAGAAACTGGTGTTGTTAAGGCTGATCAGGTTGGTATTAATGTAACCTACAAGAGAAACATTTTGTTGACGTAAGTTTAGACCATGGTGTTACAAAGAGAGGAATTCCAATCAAAATTTTATTTGTACGGTAACTAGAGTCTAGTGCTAGAGTATTCACCCATGGTAACTACAGAGTCTAGTGCTAGAGTATTCACCCATGGTAACTACAGAGTCTAGTGCTAGAGTATTCACCCATGGTAAAAACAGAGTCTAGTGCTAGAGTATTCACCCATGGTAACTACAGAGTCTAGTGCTAGAGTATTCACCAATGGTAACTACAGAGTCTAGTGCTAGAGTATTCACCCATGGTAAAAACAGAGTCTAGTGCTAGAGTATTCACCCATGGTAACTACAGAGTCTAGTGCTAGAGTATTCACCCATGGTAACTACAGAGTCTAGTGCTAGAGTATTCACCCACGGTAAAAACAGAGTCTAGTGCTAGAGTATTCACCCATGGTAACTACAGAGTCTAGTGCTAGAGTATTCACCAATGGTAACTACAGAGTCTAGAGCTAGAGTATTCACCCATGGTAACTACAGAGTCTAGTGCTAGAGTATTCACCCATGGTAACTACAGAGTCTAGTGAACCCACCAATGGTAATAACAGAATCTACAGCTAAGGAACTCACCAAATGTAATAACAGTCTACTGCTAAGGAACTCACCAATGGTAATAACAGAATCTACAGCTAAGGAACTCACCAATGGTAATTACACAATCTACAGCTAAGGAACTCACCAATGGTAATAACAGAATCTACAGCTAAGGAACTCACCAATGGTAATTACACAATCTACAGCTAAGGAACTCACCAATGGTAATAACAGAATCTACAGCTAAGGAACTCACCAATGGTAATAACAGAATCTACAGCTAAGGAACTCACCAATGGTAATTACACAATCTACAGCTAAGGAACTCACCAATGGTAATAACAGAATCTACAGCTAAGGAACTCACCAATGGTAATAACAGAATCTACAGCTAAGGAACTCACCAATGGTAATTACACAATCTACAGCTAAGGAACTCATCAATGGTAATAACAGAGTCTAATGCTAAGGAACTCACCAATGGTAATAACAGTCTAGTGCTAAGGAACTCACCAATGGTAACAACAGAGTCTAGTGCTAAGGAAATCACCAAATGTAATAACAGTCTAGTGCTAAGGAACTAACCAATCATAACAACAAAGTCTAGTGCTAAGGAACTCACCAAATGTAATAACAGAGTCTAGGGCTAAGGAACTCACCAATCATAACAAAGTCTAGTGCTAAGGAACTCAACAATGGTAATAACAGAGTCTAGTGCTAAGGAACTCACCAATGGTAACAACAGAATCTACAGTTAAGGAACTCACCAATGATAACAACAGAATCCACAGCTAAGGAACTAACCAATGGTAATAACAGAATCTACAGCTAAGGAACTCACCAATGGTAATAAAAGAATCTACAGCTAAGGAACTCACCAATGGTAATAACAGAATCTACAGCTAAGGAACTCACGTATGGTAAATTACAGAATCTACAGCTAAGGAACTCACCAATGGTAATAAAGGAAACTACAGTTAAGGAACTCACCAATGGTGATAACAGAATCTACAGTTAAGGAACTCACCAATGGTAATAACAGAATCTACAGCTAAGGAACTCACGTATGGTAAATTACAGAATCTACAGCTATGGAACTCACAAATGGTAATAACAGAGTCTAGTGCTAGGGAACTCACCAATGGTAATAACAGAGTCTAGTGCTAGGGAACTCACCAATGTTAATAACAGAATCTACTGCTAAAGAACTCACCAATGGTAATAACAGAATCTACAGCTAAGGAACTCACCAATGGTAACAACATAATCTACAGCTAAGGAACTCACCAATGGTAACAACAGAATCTACAGCTAAGGAACTCACCAATGGTAATAACAGAATCTACAGCTAAGGAACTCATCAATGGTAATAACAGAGTCTAATGCTAAGGAACTCACCAATGGTAATAACAGAATCTACAGCTAAGGAACTCACCAATGGTAATAACAGAGTATACTGCTAAGGAACTCACCAATGGTAATAACAGAATCTACAGCTAAGGAACTCACCAATGGTAATAACAGAATCTACAGTTAAGGAACTCACCAATGGTAATAACAGAGTCTACTGCTAAGGAACTCACCAATGGTAATAACAGAATCTACAGCTAAGGAACTCACCAAATGTAATAACAGTCTACTGCTAAGGAACTCACCAATGGTAATAACAGAAGAATCTACAGCTAATGAACTCACCAATGGTAATAACAGAATCTACAGCTAAGGAACTCACCAATGGTAATTACACAATCTACAGCTAAGGAACTCACCAATGGTTATAACAGAATCTACAGCTAAGGAACTCACCAATGGTAATAACAGAATCTACAGCTAAGGAACTCACCAATGGTAATTACACAATCTACAGCTAAGGAACTCACCAATGGTAATAACAGAATCTACAGTTAAGGAACTCACCAATGGTAATAACAGAGTCTACTGCTAAGGAACTCACCAATGGTAATAACTAGTGATGGGACGATTAATCGGAATCGTATCGGAATAATCAGAATATCGGGACTTTTCCAAAGTATCGGGAATCGGCATTGGAGCTGAATAATTTAGACCCGATTCCGATTCCAAAACGATTCTTAACTGATTAACTACCATGAGCCGCGTTATAAAAAAAATATATTCTTTTACATTTATTTTCTTTATTTTGTTACGAGATTTTTAATTACCAGCAGGAAGTTTATTTAAAACCACATGTTATCAGCAAAATGTAAACAATCTTTTTGCTGTACTATGTATATTGCCACCTACACTAAAAATTCTCTCGCTCTCTACTTAAGAAGGTGGAGCACATAAAAACTTTCTTGAGGAGAGCCAAACTTGGAAGTTCTTCTTTGTTCGCTTTCCACCAGCTAAGAGGATTCTCATTGTTTGCAATCAGTATTAGTGTAGCTTGTAAGGAAAGTCACGCAAGTGCCCTCCAAGAGACAGTATCGCTCAATCTGGGAATCACTGTTGTGAATGATGCTAACTCGGTCTACTACTACTATGTCTATTGCTTTGTCCTCATTGTTTCATTCATTAAAAGTAAAAGCAATTTAACTATTGGTTAGAATTAATTATGAGTCAAAGTTGAAGGTTCAAAAGGAGTTACTAATTTTTTCATAGAGGACAGTTCAGTTCGCTTTGTCATCAGTCATATCACTATGTAGTAGAGCTTGTTGGAACTAGAACTAGTAAACACAACAGAAACTTCGTTTAAAAAACGAATTATACTGTTTATACAAAGTTAAATTGGTTATTAACAAAGGAATATTTTTAAAACAAACTAAAGAAATAATAATTTTATTTAGAGCATTGATCCTACAAATAAAATCATTATTAAAACGAGAGATAAAGTGCATGACGCAAACAGCGGAATTGAGGTCACAAAATGTGGGGGTAAAATGCATTGGCTGCATTGAGCATTGGGACAATTTGAACAACACTTTAAAAAATTCATAACTTTAAAACTACTAATCCTAAAAATATAATTTTGGTGTTACAATTTTCTTAAAATTCAGCTCCATTTAACTATGCCATTAGTTTTGTGTTTTTTTTTAAAAGTTAATTTATTTTTTTTACTAAAGTCCCTACCTTAGGAAAGAAATATTAGGGAGTTAGGAACATTACGTAAACCCTCACACAGTGCACTCCTGTATATTTAATTTTATTTGATTAGCTACCGAATTGAAAAATGGCTGTGACCGAATTAAATGTGTGCCCCCTTTCCCACTAGCATGTATGTGTAGAAATTTAGCTTCAGTTTTCTTATTTATTATTTCCTAACAAATTTTAATAGTTAAGTTAAAATATCATTTTGTCATTTTGTAGATAATAAATTTTCTGTTAAGTATACAATATTTTATTGTTAATTTATAAAGTTTAAAGTGTTTTATTCTTGATTTTAACAAAAACTTACGCAAATCGGAAAAACGGGGCACCTTACCTTCAAATGCTAGCTTTTTTACTATTACATAGTATACTCGCCAAAGAGAAACCGTTTAGAACCAACAACTGGAGAGATGCTTATGTTTTTGCACTATAACTTGCGAGTGCTTCAATTTGACTATGACTATGATTAAATGCATATTCTTACTATCAACTGATCTAACTGAATGAAGTTTTTCTCATTAAATGTAATTATTTATATTATTTTGAACTCAATACTTCATCTTTGTATTATTAAAATGGAATTATTGATAGATGTGTTTATATAAAGCCTTTCTAATACATTTTCCATATTGTATGCTTCAATAGCAAGTTAACAAACTTTTCTAATCAACTCTCAACTTTTATATTAATTAAATATGTTAATACCTGGGCACAGTAATATATAATTATATAGGGCCTATATGTAATAATGGTTAGGAATCGGAATCGTATCGGGAATCGTATCGGGAATCGGGATAATTTGGGAGAATCGGAATCGTATCGGAATCGTTAAAAATTTTGGTATCATCCCATCACTAGTAATAACAGAATCTACAGCTAAGGAACTCACCAAATGTAATAACAGAATCTACAGCTAAGGAACTCACCAATAGTAATTAAACAATCTACAGCTAAGGAACTCATCAATGGTAATAACAGAGTCTAATGCTAAGGAACTCACCAATGGTAATAACAGTCTAGTGCTAAGGAACTCACCAATGGTAACAACAGAGTCTAGTGCTAAGGAACTCACCAAATGTAATAACAGTCTAGTGCTAAGGAACTAACCAAATGTAATAACAGAGTCTAGGGCTAAGGAACTCACCAATCATAACAAAGTATAGTGCTAAGGAACTCACCAATAGTAACAAAAGAGTCTAGTGCTAAGGAACTCACCAATGGTAACAACAGAGTCTAGTGCTAAGGAACTCACCAATGGTCATAACAGAGTCTAGTGCTAAGGAACTCACCAATGGTCATAACAGAGTCTAGTGCTAAGGAACTCACCAATGGTAACAACAGAGTCTAGTGCTAGGGAACTTACCAATGGTAATAACAGAATATACAGCTAAGGAACTCACCAATGGTAATAACAGAATCTACAGTTAAGGAACTCACCAATGGTAACAACAGAATATACAGCTAAGGAACTCACCAATGGTAATAACAGAATCTACAGCTAATGAACTCACCAATGGTAATAAAAGAATCTACAGCTAAGGAACTCACAAAATGTAATAACAGTCTACTGCTAAGGAACTCACCAATGGTAATAACAGAATCTACAGCTAAGGAACTCACCAATGGTAATAACAGAATCTACAGCTAAGGAACTCACCAATGGTAATAACAGAATCTACAGCTAAGGAACTCACGTATGGTAAATTACAGAATCTACAGCTAAGGAACTCACCAATGGTAATAAAAGAATCTACAGTTAAGGAACTCACCAATGGTAATAACAGAATCTACAGTTAAGGAACTCACCAATGGTAATAAAGAATCTACAGCTAAGGAACTCACGTATGGTAAATTACAGAATCTACAGCTATGGAACTCACCAATGGTAATAAAAGAATCTACAGCTAAGGAACTCACCAATGGTAATTACACAATCTACAGCTAAGGAACTCACCAATGGTAATAACAGAATCTACAGCTAAGGAACTCACCAATGGTAATAACAGAATCTACAGCTAAGGAACTCACCAAATGTAATAACAGTCTAGTGCTAAGGAACTCACCAATAATAACAACAAAGTCTAGTGCTAAGGAACTCACCAAATGTAAAAACAGAGTCTAGGGCTAAGGAACTCACCAATCGTAACAATAGAGTCTAGTGCTAAGGAACTCACCAAATGTAATAACAGTCTAGTGCTAAGGAACTCACCAAATGTAATAACAGTCTAGTGCTAAGGAACTCACCAAATGTAATAACAGAGTCTAGGGCTAAGGAACTCACCAATCGTAACAACAGAGTCTAGTGCTAAGGAACTCACCAATGGTAATAACCGAGTCTAGTGCTAAGGAACTCACCAATGGTAACAACAGAGTCTAGTGCTAGGGAACTCACCAATGGTAATAATAGAGTCTAGTGCTAAGGAACTCACCCACACTTGACAGAGCCAAGGGGACTGGAGACTTCAGGTCATCTGACCTCAGTCCAAGCAGTATCTCCCTGGTCAGGTACATGTTGGATGAGTTTCTTTCAATGCTCTTGACAATCACAGACTGAAATTAACCATTTCATCTCATCACAATCACTACATACTATTGGTCAGTTCATCTCATCCCAGTAACTACATACTATTGGTCAGTTCATCTCATCCCAGTCACTACATACTATTGGTCAGTTCATCTCATCCCAGTCACTACATACTATTGGTCAGTTCATCCCATCCCAGTCACTACATACTATTGGTCAGTTCATCTCATCCCAGTCACTACATACTATTGGTCAGTTCATCTCATCCCAGTCACTACATACTATTGGTCAGTTCATCTCATCACAATCAATTACATCCTATATCAAGTATTTAAATTTCAGTGATTCGATATTTGGTACACCCCATGTCCAGCCACCATGTCAACACTGTGTCCATACACAACATGTCAACACTGTGTCCATACACAACATGTCAACACTGTGTCCATACACAACATGTCAACACTGTGTCCATACATAACATGTGTCCATACACAACATGCCAACATGTGTCCATACACAACATGTCAACATATGTCCAAACACATATGCCCACACTGTGTCCATACCCATATGTCATACACACCATCTCAACACAACAGATTAACATTTAATCTTGCTGACTAACTAACCTTGCTTGGTTGTTTAGGTTTAGGCTTGACGCTGATGTAGACATCCAGTGCTTCCATCAAATGACTTATTCTAGCTGTTAGAAACAAGACATTGGATTTGTTTGGTACCAGAAATATGTATAGACCAACAAACATTGCAGATTCTTGTACTATACGCTATTTTTGACCATTTTCAACCCCCCCCCTTCTTTTGTCACAAATCCCCCCCACCCCCCCACCCCCGTTAAGTGCGTCAGATTTTAAAACAAATTTTATTTTTTAAATTAACAAAATAATTAAAATTTAATAGAAAACGCCGCGACGTCACACATGGCCAGACCCCCTCCCCCTGTCACAAACTGTCACACTTTCTTACACCCCCTCCCCCCTGGAGCGTGATGTACTTTATGGACGGCCCCTTATGTGGTACATGACAGTCAGTTTATTTGAGTCTTTGTACAGTTGAACAATGAGTGTGAGTCAATGAGTCATTGTCTTTGGGGAAATTTTCAAATGGTTAATCATACATTTGGGTATTTGTGAGATTTAGCTACATGAGTTCATGTAGTTAGAGGTACAGGAGGGTCAGTTCTCTCATGAGCTCTACCAAGGCAAGCTACTCCTGATGTGACAACAAAGATTACATGCAGTTACTTACCCTGATCAAGTTCAATGGTTTCCTTGACATCAAACATCAAGACTAAAGGCAGACAACCCTAGAAGTCAAACAATTGGGCATTGAATTAATCATCAACATCAGGACAAGAGACAGACAGCCATCAGAGGAAAATGTGCAATCAAAAACACAGACTGGTCAAAGAGGTCTATACATTCATTCAATGCTTATTGTCAGTTGATAACATGACTGGGAAATGTGTTATTTGTTTGAAACACATCCCTCTTGTTGACTCTGTCAAATACAGCACATTATGAGACAGCAGGAATAGCTAGGTCTGAAACCATGGGGATAGCCAGGTCTGAAACAACAGGCATAGCCAGGTCTGAAACCATGGGGATAGCTAGGTCTGAAACAACAGGAATAGCTAGGTCTGAAACCATGGGGATAGCTAGGTCTGAAACAACAGGAATAGCTAGGTCTGAAACAACAGGAATAGCTAGGTCTGAAACCATGGGGATAGCTAGGTCTGAAACAACAGGAATAGCTAGGTCTGAAACAACAGGTATAGCTAGGTCTGAAACCATGGGGATAGCCAGGTCTGAAACAACAGGTATAGCCAGGTCTGAAACAACAGGGATAGCAAGGTCTGAAGCAACAGGGATAGCCAAGTCTGAAACAACAGGGATAGCCAGATCTAAAACATCAGGGATAGCCAGATCTAAAACATCAGGGATAGCCAGATCTAAAACAACAGGGATAGCCAGGTCTGATTAAGATTGCCAAAGTTGTGTTTTGTGCTTATGTATGTGTGCCGAGGTATATATTATTTTATGGACATCTGGGTTCAATAAAAGAAGGGCCTCTATAAAATATTTCCTGTAAACAATATGTATAAAAAATGTCCTGTAAACCAGTGCTTCTCAAAGTGGTGGTCCGTGGACCGGTGCCTGTCCGTTGGCCATCCGCCACCCGTCCGCAGTAAGGACAGAAAAACCTAATTATATCCTCAATTTGCAACCATTAACACTAACCATAAAGCATCTGTCAATTTTTCTGCAGTAAGCACATGAAATAAAACAAAATAAAATAAATTACATTTCCCTATCTTGTCAGTACAGGTAAAAAAACGTGCACCGGTCGCTGGTACAATGGAAAAATTTCTGCCGGTCAGCCATACTAAAAAGTTTGAGAAGCACTGCTGTAAACAATATGTATAAAATAAGTCCTGTAAAAGATATCTATAAAATAAGTCCTTTAAAAAATATCCAAAAAATAAGTCTTGTACACGATATCTATAAAATATATCCAGTTAACAATATCTATAAAATATGTCTTGTACACGATATCTATAAAATATGTCTTGTACACGATATCTATAAAATATGTCTTGTACACGATATCTATAAAATATGTCTTGTACACGATATCTATAAAATATATCCAGTTAACAATATCTATAAAATATGTCAGCAAACATGAGATTTAACGTTTGAACTTTCTGATGTTTATTTATTAATATTTCTTATCACATATTTAGAGCAAATTAAATCCAGATGAAGTTACTGTAATACACTCTAATCTCTCACACATCACATCTAATGTCTCACACACATCTAGTCTCTCTTACACACATCTAGCCTCCAACATTTTCCCAACTCACAAACACATCCAGTGATAAATGAGAAACTATCATGGAATCCCCATGTCAATGAAGTTATTAAAAAATCAAACAAAACCTTAGGCTTTATAAAAAGGAACTTTAACAAATGTAATAGAGATATAAAACTAAAATGCTACCTCACTTTGGTGAGACCTGCACTAGAATATGCATCTTCTGTATGGGACCCATCCACCAAAGAAAACATTGATAAACTAGAACAAATTCAAAAAAGAGCTGCCAGATTCATTACTGGAGAATATTCGAAACTGACAAGAGTAACACCATTAGTTAAATCATTACACATTGAAACACTAGAGGATAGAAGAACCAAGAGCAAAGTAGTAATCATACATAAAGCAATTAATTCTAATTTAGAAATACAACACAAAGATAACTTAATACAACCCTCAGATAGACATAAGGATAAAAACACCTTTCTTATTCCGTATGCAAGAACAAACACATACAAGTTTTCCTTCTTCCCGTCCGGAATTCGGGCGTGGAATGGGTTGCCTGAAGAATCCAGGAAAACCAACACTTTATCAACATTTAAATCTCTAATAAAAATGCAGGACTAAACACAAACCATAGATAAGCGTAGGACGCAATAATCTTCTGTATAGAAGGAGCGTTTGTAAACAGATAAGATAAGTGATTCACACACACAGCTAACCTCACACATCCAGCCTCTCACACACACAGCTAGCATCACACACCCAGTCTCTCACAGACAGCTAACCCCACACACATCTAGCCTGTCACACACACAGCTAACATCACACACATCCAACCTCTCACACACACAGCTAGCCTCACACACCCAATATCACACACACAGCTAGCCTCACACACATCTAGCCTGTCACACACAGCTAACATCACACACACCCAGTCTCTCACAGACAGCTAACCCCACACACATCTAGCCTGTCACACACACAGCTAAGATCACACACACAGCTAGCCTCACACATCTAGCCTGTCACACACAGCTAACCTCACACACATCCAGCCTGTCACACACACAGCTAGCCTCACACACCCAATCTCACACACACAGCTAGCCTCACACATCTAGCCTGTCACACACCGCTAACATCACACACATCCAGCCTGTCACACACATCCAGCCTCACACGCACAGCTAATCTCACACACCCAATCTCACACACACATATCTAGCCTCACACACAGCTAGCCTCACACACCCAATCTCACACACACATATCTAGCCTCACACTCACTCCCAGACATATAGACATACCCCCCCTTCCACCCACTGGTTCCAACACTTACTCCACACATCATTAACCCAGCCCTCCCCTCTCAGCACCTTCAACAAACATCATTTTTTTTATTTGGCCTTTAAAAAAACTTGGAGCTGCCAGAGTGATGCATTAAATGCCAAAACTGATACAGCCCTGGCATATTATTGGCTCATTTTTTAATCTCCCAAATTATGTTGAGTACTTGCACACACCCGGTGGGTACTAAACACTGAGGGAAAGGTCAGTGGCTAGATTAGTCCCTAATGAATAGCTCTAGTGTAGATTTTATGTGAAAGTGATTTTATCTGACTCAGTATACAGAGATATTTGGTTCAGTTACATATCTGGACTGTAATAAGGTAAAAGTTTCACAATTATCTTGCTAAGCTTTGTATAAAAAAATTGAAAACTTCTTACTTAATATGTATCACAACATTGTAAAATACCTTCTCATTCCTTGTTAATCTACTTATCTATTTAAGTGAAAGAAAGATTCAATGTCTCACTATCAAGTGCTGCCGAGCCTGAAAGACACTTTCTATGTTTCCATTGATGAAGACGGTTCCTTTTCGCTGTGGTGAGGATGTGTTTGGGTCAGGGAACAAGATGTTAGAACCGGTCTGCTGCATGATGTGCTTGATGTTGACACCTGCCCGACCAATGATGAACATGTGATGTTGTGGGGCTATTTCAAGTTGCATGGACACTGGGAGATTGACCTGGGGACACAAGGAGATTGACCTGGTGACACAAGGAGATTGACCTGGGAACATTAGTAGATTGACCTGGGGACACAAGAAAATTGACCTGGGGACATTAGGAGATTGACCTGGGGACACTGGGAGATTGACCTGGGGA
The DNA here is from genome assembly GCA_944989445.1 of Ampullaceana balthica. NCBI lineage: Eukaryota > Metazoa > Mollusca > Gastropoda > Lymnaeidae > Ampullaceana > Ampullaceana balthica. Next base: position 426,765 of record CALYLW010000009.1, on the reverse strand, counting down.
CACTGGGAGATTGACCTGTGGACACTGGGAGATTGACCTGGGGACACTGGGAGATTGACCTGGGGACACTGGGAGATTGAGCTGGGGACACTGGGAGATTGACCTGGGGACACTGGGAGATTGACCTGGGGACATTAGTAGATTGACCTGGGGACACAAGGAAATTGACCTGGGGACATTAGGAGATTGACCTGGGGACACTGGGAGATTGACCTGGGGACACTGGGAGATTGAGCTGTGGACACTGGGAGATTGACCTGGGGACACTGGGAGATTGAGCTGTGGACACTGGGAGATTGACCTGGGGACACTGGGAGATTGAGCTAGGGACACTGGGAGATTGACCTGGGGACACTGGGAGATTGACCTGGGGACACTGGGAGATTGACCAGGGGACACTGGGAGATTGACCTGGAGACACTGGGGGATTGAGCTAGGGACACTGGGAGATTGACCTGGGGACACTGGGAGATTGAGCTAGGGACACTGGGAGATTGACCTGGGGACACTGGGAGATTGACCTGGGGACACTGGGAGATTGACCTGGGGACACTGGGAGATTGACCTGGGGACACTGGGAGATTGACCTGGGGACACTGGGAGATTGAGCTAGGGACACTGGGAGATTGACCTGGGGACACTGGGAGATTGACCTGGGGACACTGGGAGATTGAGCTAGGGACACTGGGAGATTGACCTGGGGACACTGGGAGATTGAGCTGGAGACACTGGGAGATTGACCTGGGGACACTGGGAGATTGAGCTAGGGACACTGGGAGATTGAACTAGGGACACTGGGAGATTGACCTGGGGACACTGGGAGATTGAGCTAGGGACACTGGGAGATTGACCTGGGGACACTGGGAGATTGAGCTAGGGACACTGGGAGATTGACCTGGGGACACTGGGAGATTGAGCTAGGGACACTGGGAGATTGACCTGGGGACACTGGGAGATTGAGCTAGGGACAATGGGAGATTGACCTGTGAACTTTGGGAGATTTAGAAAGGGAGAATGGGAGATTGAGCTAGGGACAATGAGAGTTTACCTGTGGACACTGGGAGATTGAGCTAGGGACAATGGGAGATTGAGCTAGGGACAATGGGAGATTGAGCTAGGGACAATGGGAGATTGACCTGTGAACTTTGGGAGATTTAGAAAGGGAGAATGGGAGATTGAGCTAGGGACAATGAGAGTTTACCTGTGGACACTGGGAGATTGAGCTAGGGACAATGGGAGATTGAGCTAGGGACAATGGGAGATTGAGCTAGGGACAATGGGAGATTGACCTGTGAACATTGGGAGATTGAGCTAGGGACAATGGGAGATTGACCTGTGAACTTTGGGAGATTTAGAAAGGGAGAATGGGAGATTGAGCTAGGGACAATGGGAGATTGAGCTAGGGACAATGGGAGATTGACCTGTGGACACTGGGACATAGGCCTGGGTACGCAGAGAAATGTTAAGAAACACACAAAGTTACAACACACCATAACATCCTACAGTGTTACAACACACCATAACATCCTACAGTGTTTCAACACACCATAACATCCTACAGTGTTACAACACACCATAACATCCTACAGTGTTACAATACACCATAACATCCTACAGTGTTACAATACACCGTAACATCCGAAAGTGTTACAACACACCATAACATCCTACAGTGTTACAACTAGGCCTGTCAACGGGTACCCGGGACCCGGGTACCCGTTGCCGTGTGATTACCCGGGTAATAAAATTCCGATCGGGTACCCGTGAAAATGTGGCTTGAAGGTCTATAGGCTATATTAACCGTAGGCCAAACTTCGGCTCCCGTGCGGCTTTTTTGTGTTTACATTGGGGCTCGCGAAACAATTTATCAAATGAAAATTTTTGTTTCCAAAATATGCTTAGAAGTAGATCTAAGGAGAAATATCTGTCAACGGTCACTACAAACTACAATGTATTTGTTAAATCTTTTTTCTCTCAACGTGAAACAGAAACCGCACAACACAAAAAAGGTATGGTTCTTTAAAAGAATCATATAAAGACAACCAAAGTCCTCTGCCAAAAAAGGATGGACTGCTTAGAGATGAAAGACGCTGTTTGTTAATAAAAAAAACACCCCTGCTTTCACTAACTTTGCTTTGAAATACGCCGATTGATGCTAGCTAATGTTGTTATCTACCCCTCCCCCTCTCCTCCCTTCACTCCTATAACCCACACCCTTTCATTAGCTTCTACTTCTTGTGTTCAATAACACGTACTGACCTAGAAACACAGATGTTAATAATGAGTACAAGGTCGTCAGTATTTAAATTTAATAAAGTAAATAGTTACTAACAGTGTAGGATGGGCAGGAGTCGGCCGTTAGGATGGACTGCACAGAGATGAAAGATGCCGTGTCTGGTTTTTTTTCTCATAAAAACACCCTTGCTTTGCTTTGAAATAGCCGACAGTGGGAGACCGATTGATACTATCTAATGTCGTTTTTCTACCCCCCCCCCATTTCTCTCTTCAATCCTATAACCCAGTGCTTCTCAAACTTTTTAGTATGGCGGACCGGCAGGAATTTTTCCATTGCACCAGGAACCTGTGCACTATTTTCCCTGTACTTACATGGAAGCGAAATGTATTTTATTTCCTTTTATTTCTTTCATTTATTAGCTTATTGTAAAAAATGACAAATTCTATAGGGTTAGTATTATTGGTACCAATTGGAGGATTATAATTATATTTCTCTCTCCTTTCTTGATAACTTCCGCGGACCACCACTTTGAGAAGCACTGCTATAACCCACACTCTTGCATTCGCGTGTGTTTCTTGGGTTCATTAACACGTGTTTGCCTAGCCCAAAAATTGATATACACCTAAAGTTGTCAGCTTTTATGGTTAATAAGATGGGTAAGTGTGGAATCATGCCAAGCGAGTTGACAGTGACACTGCAAAATGCAGCATTGTAGTGAAATTGTGTCTGCGAAGGGTGACAACCCAGTGCGATAAAACGCAATCTGAAAGCTATTCGTAAAATTTATATTGATAAAAAAACCGCTGACCCACCTATATCAGAAACTTGTTGGTGTCAACAAAAGCAGTACCATTGACCAAAGCACGATCACTTGAAATTTACCGCAGTATAGCATACGTCATCGCCCTTAGCATTGACTACCGACGCCAAGTGGATATTAACATTCAAGGTATGTATGACATTGAACGTTACGTCATTCTGTTGATATTTTGTTTGCATGTTCAGTTTACTCTAGTTTTAGTTTATGAGTATGACGAATGCATTTACAGCAGGAATTGAATAAAAAAAATTAGTGCATTGTAAATTGTAGTTAATTGTAGTGCATTAGTAATAGTATGTTACTGGAAGCAAGCCGTTGGCTACTAATACTGTGTGAAATGAGGTGCATGGATGGTGGCTAGGTTCCATTGTATAGCGGTCATGACGGGGAAAATTATACGACGTTTAGAACGGGTAACCCGGGTACCCGTTCGATATTTTCACGGGTACCCGGGCAGCTTTTTTCAACAAAATTGACAGCCCTAGTTACAACACACCGTAACATCCTACAGTGTTACAACACACCATAACATCCTACAGTGTTACAATACACCATAACATCCTACAGTGTTACAACACACCGTAACATCCTACAGTGTTACAATACACCGTAACATCCTACAGTGCTACAACACACCATAACATCCTACAGTGTTACAACACACCGTAACATCCTACAGTGTTACAACACACCATAACATCCTACAGTGTTACAATACACCATAACATCCTACAGTGTTACAACACACCATAACATCCTACAGTGTTACAATACACCATAACATCCTACAGTGTTACAACACACCATAACATCCTACAGTGTTACAATACACCGTAACATCCTACAGTGTTACAACACACCATAACATCCTACAGTGTTACAACACACCATACATAACACACAATGTTACAAAACATCTTACTTACACTACCAGTGAGTTGTTCCATCAAACGTGCTGTTACATGTTTGACCCCCTTTGCACTATGTACAGAACCCCTGACAATGACAGTGGTGACGTAAGTTCGTGGCCTCTGCTTAAAATTAATTGTGATATTATTTGCCTGTTGCAGTTGTTGGATGAAAGCTGACGTCACATCAGGCACAGGGGTCACAGGGGAGGTCACTGGCATCTCAAACATAAACACCAAGGGTAGCAACTCCTACAAATAAAAGATACCTTTTATTTAACTACTGAATTTCTTATGGAATTACAATTCTGAAATCAGGGCATTAGGATATTGAGAACAATCCAAACAAGATTAGTTCAGTAGAGTTCTTCTTTCAGATAACGTGAGAAACACCCACACCTTTATATTCAAAGAATTTATTTCAAGAACAATGTTGGATGCAAGTATGTATAAACTAAATAGGTTATAATAATCATGTCCTATATTTTCAAAAAACAATCTTAATCTCAAGTGATGCCCAATATTTTAAACAATCTTAATCTCAAGTAATGCCCTATCTTTTCAACAAACAATCTTAATCTCAAGTGATGCCCTATATTTTCAACAATCTTAATCTCAAGTGATGCCCTATATTTTCAACAATCTTAATCTCAAGTGATGCCCTATATTTTCAACAATCTTAATCTCAAGTGATGCCCTATATTTTCAACAATCTTAATCTCAAGTGATGCCCTATATTTTCAACAATATTAATCTCAAGTGATGCCCTATATTTTCAACAAACAATCTTAATCTCAAGTGATGCCCTATATTTTCAACAATCTTAATCTCAAGTGATGCCCTATATTTTCAACAATCTTAATCTCAAGTGATGCCCTATATTTTCAACAATCTTAATCTCAAGTGATGCCCTATATTTTCAACAATCTTAGTCTCAAGTGATGCCCTATATTTTCAACAATATTAATCGCCTGTGGTGCCCTATATTTTCAACAATCTTTATCTCAAGTGATGCCCTATATTTTCAAAAAAACAATCTTAATCTCAAGTGATGCCCTATATTTTCAACAATCTTAATCTCAAGTGATGCCCTATATTTTCAACAATCTTAATCTCAAGTGATGCCCTATATTTTCAACAATCTTAGTCTCAAGTGATGCCCTATATTTTCAACAATATTAATCTCAAGTGATGCCCTATATTTTCAACAAACAATCTTAATCTCAAGTGATGCCGTATATTTTCAACAATCTAAATCTCAAGCGATGCCCTATATTTTCAACAATCTTAATCTCAAGCGATGCCCTATATTTTCAACAATATTAATCGCCTGTGGTGCCCTATATTTACAACAATATTAATCGCCTGTGGTGCCCTATATTTCCAACAATATTAATCGCCTGTGGTGCCCTATATTTTCAACAATATAAATCGCCTGTGGTGCCCTATATTGCACCTACACTTTAACTTACAACATAGTATTACCCCCGCCTCCCCCTCATTTCCAAATCAACAAGCAGGTAATGTATAGAGCAACTTCGTAGAATCCTCAATGTTCACCTGTTCTACTGATTCTATTTACCTCACCTTGTTCGTCCACCCACACGTCACCATTAAATCACTCAACAGTTTGAACTAAATGCCAATACGCATTTTTTTCCTAAAAAAACATTTGAGCTGTATTGTCAAATATTCTACTTCTGAGCTTCTAAAAAAATATTCTATTGGTATTCCCAACCACTCTACGTTTGGGCTTCTCAAACAATCTTCCATTGGTATTATCAAGCATTCTACTTCTAGGCTACTCAAACAATCTTCCATTGGTATTATCAAGCTTTCTAATTCTGTGCTACTCAAACAATCTTCCATTGGTATTATCAAGCATTCTACATCTGGGCTACTCAAACAATCTTCCATTGGTATTATCAAGCTTTCTACTTCTGGGCTACTCAAACAATCTTCCATTGGTATTATCAAGCATTCTACTTCTAGGCTACTCAAACAATCTTCCATTGGTATTATCAAGCATTCTACATCTGGGCTACTCAAACAATCTTCCATTGGTATTATCAAGCTTTCTACTTCTGGGCTACTCAAACAATCTTCCATTGGTATTATCAAGCATTCTACTTCTGGGCTACTCAAACAATCTTCCATTGGTATTATCAAGCTTTCTACTTCTGGGCTACTCAAACAATCTTCCATTGGTATTATCAAGCTTTCTACTTCTGGGCTTGTCAAACAATCTTCCATTGGTATTATCAAGCATTCTACTTCTGGGCTACTCAAACAATCTTCCATTGGTATTATCAAGCATTCTACATCTGGGCTACTCAAACAATCTTCCATTGGTATTATCAAGCTTTCTACTTCTGGGCTACTCAAACAATCTTCCATTGGTATTATCAAGCATTCTACTTCTAGGCTACTCAAACAATCTTCCATTGGTATTATCAAGCATTCTACTTCTGGGCTTCTCAAACAATCTTCCATTGGTATTATCAACCATTCTACTTCTGGGCTACTCAAACAATCTTCCATTGGTATTATCAAGCATTCTACTTCTAGGCTACTCAAACAATCTTCCATTGGTATTATCAAGCATTCTACTTCTGGGCTTGTCAAACAATCTTCCATTGGTATTATCAAGCATTCTACTTCTGTGCTACTCAAACAATCTTCCATTGGTATTATTAAGCATTCTACTTCTGGGCTACTCAAACAATCTTCCATTGGTATTATCAAGCATTCTACTTCTAGGCTACTCAAACAATCTTCCATTGGTATTATCAAGCATTCTACTTCTGGGCTACTCAAACAATCTTCCATTGGTATTATCAAGCATTCTACTTCTGGGCTTCTCAAACAATATTCCATTGGTATTATCAAGCATTCTACTTCTGGGCTACTCAAACAATCTTCCATTGGTATTATTAAGCATTCTACTTCTGGGCTACTCAAACAATCTTCCATTGGTATTATCAAGCATTCTACTTCTGGGCTTCTCAAACAATCTTCCATTGGTATTATCAAGCATTCTACTTCTGGGATTGTCAAACAATCTTCCATTGGTATTATCAAGCATTCTACTTCTGGGCTACTCAAACAATCTTCCATTGGTATTATCAAGCATTCTACTTCTGGGCTACTCAAACAATCTTCCATTGGTATTATCAAGCATTCTACTTCTGGGCTACTCAAACAATCTTCCATTGGTATTATCAAGCATTCTACATCTGGGCTACTCAAACAATATTCCATTGGTATTATCAAGCATTCTACTTCTGGGCTTGTCAAACAATCTTCCATTGGTATTATCAATCATTCTACTTCTGGGCTTGTCAAACAATCTTCCATTGGTATTATCAATCATTCTACTTCTGGGCTTGTCAAACAATCTTCCATTGGTATTATCAAGCATTATACTTCCAGGCTACTCAAACAATCTTCCATTGGTATTATCAAGCATTCTACAGCTGGGCTACTCAAACAATATTCCATTGGTATTATCAAGCATTCTACTTCTGGGCTTGTCAAACAATCTTCCATTGGTATTATCAATCATTCTACTTCTGGGCTTGTCAAACAATCTTCCATTGGTATTATCAAGCATTATACTTCTAGGCTACTCAAACAATCTTCCATTGGTATTATCAAGCATTCTACTTCTGGGCTACTCAAACAATCTTCCATTGGTATTATCAAGCATTCTACTTCTGGGCTACTCAAACAATCTTCCATTGGTATTATCAAGCATTCTACTTCTGGGCTACTCAAACAATCTTCCATTGGTATTATCAAGCATTCTACTTCTGGGCTACTCAAACAATATTCCATTGGTATTATCAAGCATTCTACTTCTGGGCTACTCAAACAATATTCCATTGGTATTATCAAGCATTCTACTTCTGGGCTTCTCAAACAATATTCCATTGGTATTATCAAGCATTCTACTTCTGGGCTACTCAAACAATATTCCATTGGTATTATCAAGCATTCTACTTCTGGGCTACTCAAACAATATTCCATTGGTATTATCAAGCATTCTACTTCTGGGCTACTCAAACAATATTCCATTGGTATTATCAAGCATTCTACATCTGGGCTACTCAAACAATATTCCATTGGTATTATCAAGCATTCTACTTCTAGGCTTGTCAAACAATCTTCCATTGGTATTATCAAGCATTCTACTTCTAGGCTACTCAAACAATCTTCCATTGGTATTATCAAGCATTCTACTTCTGGGCAACTCAAACAATATTCCATTGGTATTATCAAGCATTCTACTTCTGGGCTTCTCAAACAATATTCCATTGGTATTATCAAGCATTCTACTTCTGGGCTTCTCAAACAATATTCCATTGGTATTATCAAGCATTCTACTTCTGGGCTTCTCAAACAATATTCCATCGGTATTATCAAGCATTCTACTTCTGGGCTACTCAAACAATCTTCTAACTGTCCTCTAAAGCTAGTAATTGCCTTAAAGTGATTGAGTTACCATTGTTCAGAATCTGAACGGCTGTAAATCTTTTTAAATGTCATCTTCCATAGACATCTCAAGGATTTTGAATGCAGTCACGTCTATGGTGCCTTATAACTTGGTTTTTAGGTTTCATTGGATTCAACGTTACCCCCTGACAGATCAGGGTAAGTCAGTTAGTAAATATATGTTGTTAAAACAGGAAATAAGCCTGATTGCAGTCTCACCTATATTTTGTAAGTCAGTTCGTGTATTTCTATTCTATGTTTGGTCTGCCAACAGGTGGGCCAACGTTTTTTAGACATGAAATAATACGGTTTGATGTTTGTGATGGGAACTTGAAGTTAATCCAATGAAATTTTGGTGGCTTCCCCTTATCAGATGCTGGGAGACAACCACGGATCAAAGGAGGTGGAATGTTAAGTGCGGAAATATCCAGGCAATCATTGACTTGATAATGGGGTCAAGGTTGGGTTGGGTTTAGGGGGTGAGAATTGAACGAAATTATCGGTAGAGTGCAGGGTATCAGGGTGAGTTAGAGGTGCAGTTTGGATGAATTCACGAGGAAGGCGGTACATAGAAATGTGTTAATGGTGAGAGTTGCTGTGATTAGCTAAGGTCATAGGTCATAGACAGTATTGGGCTGGGGGGGATAATATTAATATTAGTCTGATGTTTGAGATGATGACGTCAAGGTATAGCAGCCCGACGCAAAGGTTGGACCAACGTAACTAATTAAGGTGATATAACGCGTGCCTGCTATATTTAAGGTTAAGAAAATGATGTGCTGTTATGAACGAACCTGCTTGCCACTGAATCAGTCAATGGCGTCAAGTGCAATCAAAACAAGAAGATACTCTGTAAGCATTGCCTGGTATGAAAGACATGTCTGACCAATCAACGGGAGGCTAATTGAGGCTATCATATGGTTGTGTGACCACCCACCATCACATATTTGTGCCATGGTGTCGGTGGGTCTGAACTGGTGTCGGTGAGTCTGAACTGGTGTCGGTGGATCTGTACTGGTGTCGGTGGGTCTGTACAAGTGTCGGTGGGTCTGTACTGGTGTCGGTGGGTCTATACTGGTGTCGGTGGGTCTGTACTGGTGTCATCGGTGAGTCTGTATTGGTGTCGGTGGGTCTATACTGGTGTCGCTGGGTCTGTATGGTGTCGGTGGGTCTATACTGGTGTCGCTGGGTCTATACTGGTGTCGGTGGGTCTATACTGGTGTCGGTGGGTCTATACTGGTGTCCGTGAGTATGTACTGGTGTCGGTGAGTCTGTACTGGGGTCGGTGAGTCTGTACTGGGGTCGGTGAGTCCCGTACTGGTGTCGGTGGGTCTATACTGGTGTCGGTGGGTCTGTATGGTGTCGGTGGGTCTATACTGGTGTCCGTGAGTCTGTACTGGTGTCGGTGAGTCTGTATTGGTGTCAGTGGGTCTGTATGGTGTCGGTGGGTCTATACTGGTGTCGGTGGGTCTATACTGGTGTCGGTGGGTCTATACTGGTGTCGGTGGGTCTATACTGGTGTCGATGGGTCTATACTGGTGTAGGTGGGTCTATACTGGTGCCCGTGAGTCTGTACTGGTGTCGGTGAGTCTGTACTGGTGTCGGTGAGTCTGTACTGGTGTCGGTGGGTCTGTACTGGTGTCGGTGGGTCTGTACTGGGGTCGGTGGGTATGTGGGTGACGTCTTGAGAACCGCTCCATTATTGACATGACACGGTGATGAATGATGGATGGCATAAGCACAGAGAGGAGAGGGAAGTTGGGGCGCCACAGCAAGTGTGGGGTATTGCTGCCAGATGGGAGGTGGAGGGCGCCGGCGGTGGTCTGCCACACTGCGAGGTGGGTGGGGAGCTATGGAAGTGAGTACAGGTCACAGAAAACTGTAGGTTAGAAGTCGCGCCAAGAAAAATTATCCGCGGGAGGGGAGAAACGAAAAGAATAGCAAGGTCGAGGTCAAACGACTCTATATAAGTAGCTTCAAGCACGATAGCTCTAGGAGTAACAAGTTGTGTTGATAGATGTTAGACCTAGCCACAAGTTGAGAATAGGGGCTTGTCCTATGTTAGAACTAGCAACACATGGAGAATACGGGCTTGTCCTACGTTAGAGTTAGCCACACGTGGACAAGGGGGACTGGTCCTATGTTAGAACTAGCCACACGTGGACAAGGGGGACTGGTCCTATGTTAGAACTAGCCACACGTGGACAATAGAGACTTGGCCTATGTTAGAACTAGCCACACTTGGAGAAAAGGGACTAGTCCTATGTTATAATTAGCCACACGTGGAGAATAGGGGCTTGTCCTATGTTAGAACTAGCCACACGTGGACGAGATGGGCTGATCCTATGTTAAAACTAGCCACACGTGGACAATAGGGGCTTGTCCTATGTTAAAAATAGCCACACGTGAAAAATAAAATTTAAAAAAACAACAACTCCACAATGGCCATTCACCGTTAGCGCTCTTTTGTGATATGAGTTCTGCAAGCGTATAGTAAGGATGTGCAACAACCTACCCATATCTGTGCCCTGGTACAACAACTTACACCTTATCTATGCCCTGGTACAATAACTTACCCTTATCTATGCCCTGGTACAACAACTTACCCTTATCTATGCCCTGTTACAACAACTTACCCTTATCTATGCCCTGGTACAACAACTTACCCTTATCTATGCCCTGGTACAATAACTTACACCTTATCTATGTCCTGGTACAACAACTTACACCTTATCTGTGCCCTGGTACAACAACTTACATCTTATCTGTGCCCTGGTACAACAACTTACACTTTATCTATGCCCTGGTACAACAACTTACACCTTATCTATGCCCTGGTACAACAACTTACCCTTATCTATGCCCTGGTACAACAACTTACACCTTATCTATGCCCTGGTACAACAACTTACACCTTATCTATGCCCTGGTACAATAACTTACCCTTATCTATGCCCTGGTACAACAACTTACCCTTACCTATGCCCTGGTACAACAACTTACCCTTATCTATACCCTGGTAAAACAACTTACCCTTATCTATGCCCCGGTATAATAACTTACCCTTATCTATGCCCTGGTACAATAACTTACCCTTATCTATGCCCTGGTACAACAACTTACACCTTAACTATGCCCTGGTACAATAACTTACCCTTATCTATGCCCTGGTACAACAACTTACCCTTATCTATGCCCTGGTACAACAACTTACACCTTATCTATGCCCTGGTACAACAACTTACCCTTACCTATGCCCTGGTACAACAACTTACCCTTATCTATACCCTGGTAAAACAACTTACCCTTATCTATGCCCGGGTATAATAACTTACCCTTATCTATGCCCTGGTACAATAACTTACCCTTATATATGCCCTGGTACAATAACTTACACCTTATCTATGCCCTGGTACAACAACTTACACCTTATCTATGCCCTGGTACAACAAGTTACACCTTATCTATGCCCTGGTACAACAAGTTACACCTTATCTATGCCCTGGTACAATAACTTACCCTTATCTGTGCCCTGGTACAATAACTTACCCTTATCTATGCCCTGGTACAACAACTTACCCTTATCTATGCCCTGGTACAACAGCTTACACCTTATCTATGCCCTGGTACAATAACTTACCCTTATCTGTGCCCTGGTACAATAACTTACCCTTATCTATGCCCTGGTACAACAACTTACCCTTATCTATGCCCTGGTACAACAACTTACACCTTATCTATGCCCTGGTACAACAACTTACACCTTATCTATGCCCTGGTAAAACAACTTACACCTTATCTGTGCCCTGGTACAACAACGTACACCTTATCTATGCCCTGGTACAATAACTTACCCTTATCTATGCCCTGGTACAATAACTTACCCTTATCTATGCCCTGGTACAACAACTTACACCTTATCTATTCTCTGGTACAACAACTTACACCTTATCTATGCCCTGGTACAACAACTTACACCTTATCTGTGCCCTGGTACAACAACTTACACCTTATCTATGCCCTGGTACAATAACTTAACCTTATCTATGCCCTGGTACAATAACTTACCCTTATCTATGCCCTGGTACAACAACTTACCCTTATCTGAGCCCTGGCTATCTCCACACCGTCTGGCTGACCAGCTATGGACACCTGAAAGACAAGGCCGCACATTAGATCAACTGCAGCAGCATGGATTTGGAATGACATGTCTGACTAATTTACTTACCCCTATTATTTATCCATACTACTTACACGGTCTACTTACTCATTCTACTCATCAGTTCTACTTAGCAGACGTACGAGACATCAGTGTAAATGTCCAGTAGAAACTATTTGGATCATTGCAGTAAAAACAAGAGAGGCTTAATTTCTATTCAATACACCCAAGTGGTTCATTGTTAGCCCCCTAACGATCAATAGATCAATCAAAGTAAGCTGATACAGATTGGTAGCAATGAACTGTTGTACAAAACATTCACAATTCCTTGTACAAATGAGAGTACACAAGTTTTCACTGACATCCTTCTAGCTGTGCTGCCGCTAGTCAGATTGAAGCAATAACTTATGGCTCTGGCGCCAATCTTCCGAAAGTATCCATATCATCCATAAGAGTATGCGTTTCTAACATTCCTTTGTCCAACACCGTCATAGATGTAGGCTTCTATAACCATAGTAAACTCACGATGACCGCCCATATTGGCTCTGTGGTCAAGGCTTGTTGTTTAACATTCGTGCCCTGTGTCAGTTATTCAAATGAATAAGAGAACAGCAAATGTCGTAGCAGTTACCTTAATAAAATCCAAACTGGATTAACCCAACAGCAGTCTGTGGGACTTGCCTCAAAACCAACTACAGAGATCACAGAAAGTAAACATGGCTGCAGTGCGGATTGTATTGTGGATGAGAAAGTCAGACCGCATCAACACGGCGTTTAAGGATCTACACTGGCTTCCTGTGGCTGAACGAATAGACCACATCAACACGGCGTTTAAGGATCTACACTGGCTTCCTGTGGCTGAACGAATAGACCACATCAACACGGCGTTTAAGGATCTACACTGGCTTCCTGTGGCTGAACGAATAGACCACATCAACACAGCGTTTAAGGAACTACACTGGCTTCCTGTGGCTGAACAAATAGACCATAATATTCTGTCACTATCTTATGGCCGTATGAACAGATCAGAGCCGTAGTATTTGAAGGAATTAATATCGGAAGATGTATCTCTAAAGGGGATGAGTTCTTCTACGAAGTACCTTGAGAAAGTTCCCTTCCCGGAGTGGATGGACACATGAGGAAGTCCCTTGGCGTGCATTCCTTTGAATCGGTGGCACCAAAGTTTTGAAAGTCTTCCGAAATGTTTGAAAGAGTGTGACAACAAAGAAACAATTTAATACAAAAAATGACTCCCTTGAGAGAGTTTTTGAACATCAGAGCGCAAGGAGCATGCTGGACAAGTAAGGATAGTGTTAGCACTATAGAGGGAAGCCATCATCATCATCATCAGTCAACTCACCTGGTTACTCTTCTCCTGTACACTGTTGCCCCTGTTTGAGTCTGGGAAGTGGATGTGACAGCCTGTTTCTGTCATCACACGTTTAATGTTGTTACCGCCCTTGCCAATGACGTGAGAGTGCTCGGTGTGAGACACGTCCATTTTCAAGGTCACACGATTACTCTGAAATTAAAATTATTCAGAATCACATTGGGGCAGGTGTGGGTAAACTACGGCCCGCGGGCCACATGCAGCGCGCTACGGGGGTTCGGGGGAGGGGGGGGCTGCGGAAACTTGGAAAATTTTGAAAAAATATTCTTTAAGTCAGTATGTTTCAGGTTGAAATGAACTCATTTTTTAAGTGCGGCTAAAGATCAACTGATGCGTCGCTCGCCTCGAAAAGTTCGCTCACTACTGCATTAAGGCATTGCACTGTCATTATTTGCAGTTACTACAAAGCATATAACTTTTTAAATGGAGCGGAGCAGCTCTTGTTTTAAAACTTTATTTAACTAGGCAGATTTACCTGGACAGTAGTACCGTGTAGATATGTACAGTGGAGAGTAAGGGGAGTGTTGTACCATGGCGAGTAGTACAGCTAAGAGTAGTACAGCTAAGAGTAGTACAGCTAAGAGTAGTACAGCTAAGAAGAGTACAGCCAAGAGTAGTACGGCTAAGAGTAGTACATCTAAGAGTAGTACAGCTAAGAGTAGTACAGCTAAGAGTAGTACAGCTAAGAGTAGTACAGCTAAGAGTAGTGCAGCTAAGAGTAGTACATCTAAGAGTAGTACAGCTAAGAGTAGTACAGCTAAGAGTAGTACAGTGCTCACAGTCTAGTCAGAAACATGTACACCTCCATGACGTCAATCCGTTGCTATTAATAGATGCCCGGTGTTGACGTAGGGCTAATTCCCGAAGTATTTTATTTCAAGTTAGACACACTTGAGTTCACAGGCCATAAGCTTATTGTCGGATTCAACATTGCTACAAGGCTTGGCAAACTTTCAACACCGTCTAGGGCCTAGGCCATCAGACAATCATCCACACCTACAACATTGGGTCCAGTACCACCAGTATTAAGGTCAGGTCAGTCAGATGTGTTAGGTTATGAGGTGTCAATTTTAGTCATTTTTAATCGTGTGTATATGTTGTCTTACTAAGTTGTATGTCAATGTTAGGTACTAACAGTTGTATGTCAATGTTAGGTACTAATAGTTGTATGTCAATGTTAGGTACTAATAGTTGCATGGCAATGTTAGGTACTAATAGTTGAATGTCAACGTTAGGTACTAATAGTTGTATGTCAACGTTAGGTACTAATAGTTGTATGTCAATGTTAGGTACTAATAGTTGTATGTCAATGCTAAGGTACTAACAGTTGCATGGCAATGTTAGGTGCTAATAGTTGTATGTCAATGCTAAGGTACTAACAAGTTTGGGGCCGTCCATAAAGTACGTCACGCTACAACAGGGGGGAGGGGTGTAAGAAAGTGTGACAGATTGTGACAGGGGGTCAGGCCATGTGTGACGTAACACATTTATTTTATTTTTTTAAATTTTCTAACTTATTAATTTTATTTTTTTAGGAGAATTTAATAGCTTTAAAAATAATTTTCAAAAATTTTGTGAAACACTTGAATTAGTTTTATGTCAAAATAGCATGAAATGTGTATCTCCTGAATGTGTTATTCATAAATCTGAATTGGATGCAGCAGGACTTTTATCGAAGACTTAGGAATGGCTTGACAATCATGTTCGCACCAGCCAAAATTTCACTCAAATTGTGAAATATCCAGACATAAAATTTGCGACTAAGTACGAAGCTCATATTTCAACGTTTTACCTTCGAGATTTCTTTCCTCTTCTATTTCCAATCAACCAAAGAACTGATAGACTTAGAGCTTCAGAAAGAGCAGATGCAGATTCTCATAAATTTCCTTATTGTTTATGGCACAAACTCTCAAATTTGATGACATGCCGAGATTAACAGGAGTTTTCAAAGTATAACCATATGATCTTTATGGTCCATCTTTGCAGACAAGCTTTTTTGATCGAATTTGCAAAGTATGTCACTTATACTTTGTCTCAAAACAATTTTGAAGAAACATGCAGGACAACACAGAGCTCGGGCTCAGGAGAATGTGCCCACCCAAATGTGCCCACCCATGTCAGTTATTGCCAGAAGAGAAAATGCACATTTAGATGCTGTTGAGTGGCTAGATAAGGACGAGTTGATCTGTCTGCAATTATCCTTCTAGGCAACGATGATGGTGAAAGATTGATGACAGTCATAACTATGGATGAACACTCACTTCACCATGGTAAGATGATGTCAAGTGAATATTTTTTTAACATAATTCACAGGACCATAATAAACAGATTCAATATAGCACAAGAGTTGGTCACATAATTTGTCAATCTAGTCTTTTTTTTAAAGTCAAATTGTGTTTCCTTTTTATTATTTAATCACTGGGTGAGGTCAAGTTTCGCTAATCTACTTCTTATCCTGTGTCAATAGCTTGCATCATCGGAAGATTATCTAAAACTTGACCTCACCCATTGTAAATGAAAAGGTAGCAGATAAATGATGTGTATTATATAATTGTCAAGTCTAATTTTTGTTTTCAAATTCGATCTAGATTGAGTTACTGTTTCATTGAATTACAGTGACAACTGTTGACAATTAACTATTCTACTATTAAAGTCATTTTAATTTTAATAATCTGATAGTTCTTTTAAGTAGGGGTGTACTGGATTTCGGCTCCAGCTATTTTAAAAAATCCGGCTTCGGCTCCGGCAGGATTTCACTTCATAAATCCGGCTGGCTGGTAGAGCCCTAATTTATAATATATATTCATAATGGCTCCGGACAATCCGGAATCCGGCCATTTTAACAAATCTGACTACGGATCCGGCCGGATTTTTATATTTTAAATCCGGCACATCCCTATTTTTAAGTGGAAATTTTATATTTTAATACAGTTGAATAGTGAAGTGTATTTTAAGAGATAAGTGAAATAAAAAGAAAGAAATGATTAACGAGGACTGACCTTTGTGTCCAGCACTGTCATAATCTTGGACTTGGCCGCACTCACATTCTCCGGATAGCCAATCACCTTGATATGGGGATCTGAGGAAATATCCAGTGGTCTAGTCAGAGCTGCGTGTTTCTTTATTTGTACTTTGGTGAATGTATGATATACTGGGATTAGATGAATGACGTAAGTAATGGGAGTGGGTGAATGATGTATGTACTGGGAGTAGATGAATGATGTATGAACTGGAAGTAGATGAATGATGTATGTACTGGAAGTAGATGAATGATGTATGTACTGGTAGTAGATGAATGATGTATGTACTGGGAGTAGATGAAAGATGTATGTACTGGGAGTAGATGAATGATGTATGAACTGGAAGTAGATGAATGATGTATGTACTGGTAGTAGATGAATAATGTATGTACTGGGAGTAGATGAATGATGTATGTACTGGGAGTAGATGAATGATGTATGTACTGGGAGTAGATGAATGATGTATGTACTGGGAGTAGATGAAAGATGTATGTACTGGGAGTTGGTGAATGATGTATGAACTGGAAGTAGATGAATGATGTATGTACTGGGAGTAGATGAAAGATGTATGTACTGGGAGTTGGTGAATGATGTATGAACTGGAAGTAGATGAATGATGTATGTACTGGGAGTAGATGAAAGATGTATGTACTGGGAGTTGGTGAATGATGTATGAACTGGAAGTAGATGAATGATGTATGTACTGGGAGTAGATGAAAGATGTATGTACTGGGAGTTGGTGAATGATGTATGTACTGGGAGTAGATGAATGATGTATGTACTGGTAGTAGATGAATGGTGTATGTACTGGTAGTAGATGAATGATGTATGTACTGGGAGTAGATGAATGATGTATGTAATGAGAGTAGATGAATGATGTATGTACTGGGAGTAGATGAATGATGTATGTACTGGGAGTTGGTGAATGATGTATGAACTGGAAGTAGATGATTGATGTATGTACTGGGAGTAGATGAAAGATGTATGTACTGGGAGTTGGTGAATGATGTATGAACTGGGAGTAGATGAATGGTGTATGTACTGGGAGTAGATGAATGATGTATGTACTGGGAGTAGATGAATGATTTATGTACTGGGAGTTGGTGAATGATGTATGTACTGGGAGTAGATGAATGATGTATGTACTGGGAGTAGATGAATGACGTAAGTAATGGGAGTAGATGAATGATGTATGTACTGGGAGTTGGTGAATGATGTATGTACTGGGAGTAGATGAATGATGTATGTACTGGGAGTAGATGAATGACGTAAGTAATGGGAGTAGATGAATGATGTATGTACTGGGAGTTGGTGAATGATGTATGTACTGGGAGTAGATGAATGATGTATGTACTGGGAGTAGATGAATGATGTATGTACTGGGAGTAGATGAATGACGTAAGTAATGGGAGTAGATGAATGATATATGTAATGGGAGTAGATGAATGATGTAAGTAATGGGAGTAGATGAATAATGTAAGTAATGGGAGTAGATGAATGATGTAAGTAATGGGAGTAGATGAATGATGTAAGTAATGGGAGTAGATGAATGATGTATGTAATGGGAGTAGATGAATGACGTAAGTAATGGGAGTAGATGAATGATGTAAGTAATGGGAGTAGATGAATGATGTAAGTAATGGGAGTAGATGAATGATGTATGTAATGGGAGTAGATGAATGACGTAAGTAATGGGAGTAGATGAATGACGTAAGTAATGGGAGTAGATGAATGATGTATGTACTGGGAGTTGGTGAATGATGTATGTACTGGGAGTAGATGAATGATGTATGTACTGGGAGTAGATGAATGATGTATGTACTGGGAGTAGATGAATGATGTATGTACTGGGAGTAGATGAATGATGTATGTACTGGGAGTAGATGAATGATTTATGTACTGGGAGTTGGTGAATGATGTATGTACTGGGAGTTGGTGAATGATGTATGTACTGGGAGTAGATGAATGGTGTATGTACTGGGAGTAGATGAATGATGTATGTACTGGTAGTAGATGAATGATGTATGTACTGGGAGTAGATGAATGATGTATGTACTGGTAGTAGATGAATGATGTATGTACTGGTAGTAGATGAATGATGTATGTACTGGGAGTAGATGAATGATGTATGTAATGAGAGTAGATGAATGATGTATGTACTGGGAGTAGATGAATGATGTATGTACTGGGAGTTGGTGAATGATGTATGAACTGGAAGTAGATGAATGATGTATGTACTGGGAGTAGATGAAAGATGTATGTACTGGGAGTTGGTGAATGATGTATGTACTGGGAGTAGATGAATGGTGTATGTACTGGGAGTAGATGAATGATGTATGTACTGGGAGTAGATGAATGATTTATGTACTGGGAGTAGATGAATGATGTATGTACTGGGAGTTGGTGAATGATGTATGTACTGGGAGTAGATGAATGATGTATGTACTGGGAGTAGATGAATGATGTATGTACTGGGAGTAGATGAAAGATGTATGTACTGGGAGTTGGTGAATGATGTATGTACTGGGAGTAGATGAATGGTGTATGTACTGGGAGTAGATGAATGGTGTATGTACTGGGAGTAGATGAATGATTTATGTACTGGGAGTAGATGAATGACGTAAGTAATGGGAGTAGATGAATGATGTATGTACTGGGAGTTGGTGAATGATGTATGTACTGGGAGTAGATGAATGATGTATGTACTGGGAGTAGATGAATGACGTAAGTAATGGGAGTAGATGAATGATTTATGTACTGGGAGTTGGTGAATGATGTATGTACTGGGAGTAGATGAATGATGTATGTACTGGGAGTAGATGAATGATGTATGTACTGGGAGTAGATGAATGATTTATGTACTGGGAGTTGGTGAATGATGTATGTACTGGGAGTAGATGAATGGTGTATGTACTGGGAGTAGATGAATGATTTATGTACTGGGAGTTGGTGAATGATGTATGTACTGGGAGTAGATGAATGATGTATGTACTGGGAGTTGGTGAATGATGTATGTACTGGGAGTAGATGAATGGTGTATGTACTGGGAGTAGATGAATGATGTATGTACTGGTAGTAGATGAATGATGTATGTACTGGGAGTTGGTGAATGATGTATGTACTGGGAGTAGATGAATGATTTATGTACTGGGAGTTGGTGAATGATGTATGTACTGGGAGTAGATGAATGGTGTATGTACTGGGAGTAGATGAATGATTTATGTACTGGGAGTTGGTGAATGATGTATGTACTGGGAGTAGATGAATGGTGTATGTACTGGGAGTAGATGAATGGTGTATGTACTGGGAGTAGATGAATGATTTATGTACTGGGAGTTGGTGAATGATGTATGTACTGGGAGTAGATGAATGATGTATGTACTGGGAGTAGATGAATGATTTATGTACTGGGAGTTGGTGAATGATGTATGTACTGGGAGTAGATGAATGGTGTATGTACTGGGAGTAGATGAATGATTTATGTACTGGGAGTAGATGAATGATGTATGTACTGGGAGTAGATGAATGGTGTATGTACTGGGAGTAGATGAATGATGTATGTACTGGTAGTAGATGAATGATGTATGTACTGGGAGTTGGTGAATGATGTATGTACTGGGAGTAGATGAATGGTGTATGTACTGGGAGTAGATGAATGATGTATGTACTGGGAGTTGGTGAATGATGTATGTACTGGGAGTAGATGAATGATTTATGTACTGGGAGTTGGTGAATGATGTATGTACTGGGAGTAGATGAATGGTGTATGTACTGGGAGTAGATGAATGATGTATGTACTGGTAGTAGATGAATGATGTATGTACTGGGAGTTGGTGAATGATGTATGTACTGGGAGTAGATGAATGATGTATGTACTGGGAGTTGATGAATGATGTATGTACTGGGAGTTGATGAATGATGTATGTACTGGGAGTTGATGAATGATGTATGTACTGGGAGTAGATGAATGATGTATGTACTGGGAGTAGATGAATGATGTATGTACTGGGAGTAGATGAATGATGTATGTACTGGGATTAGATGAATGATGTATGTACTGGGAGTTGATGAATGATGTATGTACTGGGAGTTGATGAATGATGTATGTACTGGGAGTAGATGAATGATGTATGTACTGGGAGTAGATGAATGATGTATGTACTGGGAGTACATGAATGATGTATGTACTGGGAGTAGATGAATGATGTATGTACTGGGAGTAGATGAATGATGTATGTACTGGGAGTAGATGAATGATGTATGTACTGGGAGTAGATGAATTACGTAAGTAATGGGAGTAGATGAATGACGTAAGTAATGGGAGTAGATGAATGATGTGTGTAATGGGAGTATGCACTTAGTGTGGATGTGTGATGTATGTATTTGGAGTTGGTGTATGATTGTGTACTTGGGGTGGGATAATTGAAATGAAGGACATGATGTGTACTTAGGGACAGGGTATGTACTTAGGGACAGGGTATGTATGTACTTAGGGATATGGTATGTACTTAGGGACAGGGTATGTACTTAGGGACAGGGTATGTATGTACGTAGGGACAGGGTATATATGTACTTAGGGACAGGGTATGTATGTACTTAGGGACAGGGTATGTATGTACTTAGGGACAGGGTATGTATGTACTTAGGGACAGGGTATGTATGTACTTAGGGACATGTTATGTATGTACTTAGGGACAGGGTATGTATGTACTTAGGGACAGGGTATGTATGTACTTAGGGACAGGGTATGTATGTACTTAGGGACAGGGTATGTATGTACTTAGGGACAGGGTATGTATGTACTTAGGGACAGGGTATGTATGTACTTAGGGACAGGGTATGTATGTACTTAGGGACAGGGTATGTATGTACTTAGGGACAGGGTATGTACTATTAGGGACAGGGTATGTACTTAGGGACAGGGTATGTACTTAGGGACAGGGTATGTACTTAGGGACAGGGTATGCACTTAGGGACAGGGTATGCACTTAGGGACAGGGTACGCACTTAGGGACAGGGTACGCACTTAGGGACAGGGTACGCACTTAGGGACAGGGTACGCACTTAGGGACAGGGTACGCACTTAGGGACAGGGTATGCACTTAGGGACAGGGTATGCACTTAGGGACAGGGTATGCACTTAGGGACAGGTATGTACTTAGGGACAGGGTATGTACTTAGGGACAGGGTATGTACTTAGGGACAGGGTATGTACTTAGGGACAGGGTATGTACTTAGGGACAGGGTATGTACTTAGGGACAGGGTATGTACTTAGGGACAGGGTATGTACTTAGGGACAGGGTATGTACTTAGGAACAAGGTATGTTGTTAGGTTTCATTGACACCAAGTTTGCAAGATTCTAAGATTCTAACACTTATTGCAGACAATCATCTACAACAGTAAAAACCATGAGAGCCTTTTCCTGTTGACAGGTTTGTTGATGTGTTGACAGGTTTGTTGGTGTGTTGTCAGGTTTGTTGGTGTGTGGAAAGGTTTGTTGCCGTGTTGACAGGTTTGTTGGTGTGTTGAAAGGTTTGTTGGCGTGTTGACAGGTTTGTTTGCGTGTTGACAGGTTTGTTGGCGTGTTTACAGGTTTATTGGCGTGTTGACAGGTTTGTTGGCGTGTTGACAGGTTAATTGGAGTGTTGACAGGTTTTTGGCGTGTTGACAGGTTTGTTGGAGTGTTAACAGATTTTTTGGCGTGTTGACAGGTTTATTGGCGTGTTGACAGGTTTTTGGTGTGTTGACAGGTTTTTTGGCGTGTTGACAGGTTTGTTGGTGTGTTGACAGGTTTGTTGGTGTGTTGACAGTTTGTTGGTGTGTTGACAGGTTTGTTGGTGTGTTGACAGGTTTGTTGGTGTGTTGACAGGTTTGTTGGTGTGTTGACAGGTTTGTTGGTGTGTTGACAGGTTTGTTGGTGTGTTGACAGGTTTGTTGGTGTATTCACAGATTTGTTTTCACCAACATACAACTTGCTCAAATAGAGTTTTGGTCCTTAGTCCCATACCCCCCTTAAATTTCACCCCATATCACCACTTATATTACCATTTATATCACAACTTCTTTCACTCCTTAGCGCAGCACTTCTTTCAATCACCACTTAGATCACCACTTGTTTGAAGCGTGGTAACACCAGTTCTTTCAGTCCTAATATCACCACTTGTTCGACGCGTGGTAACACCAGTTCTTTCAGTCCTAATATCACCACTTGTTCGACGCGTGGTAACACCAGTTCTTTCAGTCCTAATATCACCACTTGTTTGAAGCGTGGTAACACCAGTTCTTTCAGTCCTAATATCACCACTTGTTCGACGCGTGGTAACACCAGTTCTTTCAGTCCTAATATCACCACTTGTTTGAAGCGTGGTAACACCAGTTCTTTCAGTCCTTATATCACCATTTGTTCAACGCGTGGCAACACCAGTTCTTTCTGTCCTCATATCACCACTTGTTCGACGCGTGGTAACACCAGTTCTTTCAGTCCTAATATCACCAGTTGTTCGACGCGTGGTAACACCAGTTCTTTCAGTCCTAATATCACCACTTGTTCGACGCATGATAACACCAGTTCTTTCAGTCCTAATATCACCACTTGTTCGACGCGTGATAACACCAGTTCTTTCAGTCCTAATATCACCACTTGTTCGACGCGTGGTAACACCAGTTCTTTCAGTCCTAATATCACCACTTGTTCGACGCGTGGTAACACCAGTTCTTTCAGTCCTAATATCACCACTTGTTCTACGCGTGGTAACACCAGTTCTTTCAGTCCTAATATCACCAGTTGTTCGACGCGTGGTAACACCAGTTCTTTCAGTTCTTATATCACCATTTTCAATGTTCAACAAGTGGCTCCCTCCCATCATCCATAAAGGAGTCACCAATACCGAAATCACTGCTTCATTTTCCCCCTCTCTCTCTCACTCCCCCCTTCTCCACTCCATGGCATGGTTGAGTTGAACCCTAGTCTCTCGGTTTCAGGCTGGTGGCGCTAGGAACAGGTGCCTTGACTGTTTACGTGCGTGACTCATCGGCCGTTCGGTGGTTATCTGAGTTACCCCTCCCCCTTCCAGCCCTCCCCACACACACGCACACACATCACACACACACGCACACACACCACACCACACGCACGCTCATTTATATCTATCTGCTAGAATTCTAATGAAGACAAAGAAACATATTTGTTACAATATATGAGTCTACAAGAAAGAGATGGTACAGGGAGAAAATTATATACACAAAGTATCGCATACACCAGCAGTATCACATACACCAGCAGTATCACATACACCAGTAGTATCACATACACCAGTAGTATCACTTACACCAGTAGTATCACTTACACCAGTAGTATCACTTACACCAGTAGTATCACATACACCAGTAGTATCACATACACCAGTAGTATCACATACACCAGAAGTATCACGTACACCAGTAGTGTCACGTACACCAGTAGTATCACATACACCAGTAGTATCACATACACCAGTAGTATCACATACACCAGTAGTATCACATACACCAGTAGTATCACATACACCAGTAGTATCACATACACTAGTAGTATCACGTACACCAGTAGTATCACGTACACCAGTAGTATCACGTACACCAGTAGTATCACTTACACAAGTAGTATCACGTACACCCGTAGTATCACATACACCAGTAGTATCACGTACACCAGTAGTATCACGTACACCAGTAGTATCACGTACATCATGGCTAGGCTGAATAAAAGAGTGTGGAACAATGCACAGCTCACTGCTAGGACAAAAATCACTGTGTACCAGGCCTGCGTGCTCAGCACACTCCTCTATGGCAGCAAGTGCTGTACGACCTATGCCAAACAAACAAAGCAACTCAACAGCTTCCACTTACGATGCTTGCGCAGGATTCTGCATATCAAGTGGCAGGACAAGATCACGAATGTCGAGGTACTCAGAAGGAGTCATATGCTGAGCATGCACTCATTCCTGAGTGAGAGGCGCCTGCGGTGGCTGGGACATGTCCGCAGGATGAACTCGGAGCGCATTCCAAGAGCCCTGCTTTACGGTGAGCTGGCAACTGGTATGCGGAAGAGAGGACGCCCCTACTTGCGCTTCAAGGATGTCTGCAAGAAAGACATGAGTCTGGCGCAGATAGACCATAAAACGTGGGAAACCATTGCTGAGGAACGGACCTCCTGGCGGGCTGAAGTACGCGAGGGCATCCAAGTCGCGGAAGCTTCCCTTACAGTCAAGAGCGAGGAGAAAAGGGCCAGGAGAAAGGGGAAGGGGGGTAGAGGAGCAGGAGGAAACGCCATCATCCCATGAGGATGGACGGATGCCATAGAGTAGTATCACGTACACCAGTAGTATCACATACACCAGTAGCATCACATACACCAGTAGTATCACTTACACCAGTAGTATCACTTACACCAGTAGTATCACGTACACCAGTAGTATCACGTACACCAGTAGTATCACATACACCAGTAGTATCACATACACCTTCAGTATCACATACACCAGTAGTATAACATACACCAGTATTATCACACTCACCAGTAGTATCACATACACAAGCAGTATCTCATACACCAGTAGTATCACATACACCAGTATTATCACATACACCAGTAGTATCACACACACAAGCAGTATCTCATACACCAGTAGTATCACGTACAGCAGTAGTATCACATACACAAGCAGTATCACATACACCCGCAGTATCAAATACACCTGCAGTATCACATATACTTGTAGTATCTCATACACCAGTAGTATCACATACACCAGCAGTATCACATACACCTGCAGTATCACATACACCTGCAGTATCACATACAATTGTAGTATCACATATACGTAGTAACACTTTAACCGGTGCTATCGCGCTCACCAGTGAAATCATACAAACCTGGTTTCTCATACACTCATATTACCACATAAACCATTAGTAGCAGATTTACGGATAGTAGCACATAGACCACTTCTATCGCATAGACCAGGGATTTCCAAACTTTTTGCAAAGAGGGCCGTATTACATGAAGTATATATTTGTGGGAGCCGGATTAAGATGAATACAAAAAGGATATCCGTCAAGTGTCAAGACTGCATCAAAGGATTTTTTTTATTATATCATTGTTATTATTTACTTTTTTGGTGTAATTTTTAAAGTGATACTTTGCGTGGAAGAAAAGTAACAATAATAAAGCGATTATAAAACAAAATTATTTGATTCGATCATTAGAAATTAGTAAACAAATTGATAAAAATCTATATATATATAATTCCCCAGAACAAGATCAAGATCGAGTAGTGTGCAAATAAGCATGACGAATGACCCTCGCTGGGGTCGATCAATCAAGCGAAGTGGGTTAAAAAAAGGGAGGGGGGCATGTCTCGAGACCAACAATGCTTCTTGCTTTGACTTGCATTGTTTCTTCACAAATTAACATGTGGTTCGTAGTGTAGTGGTTAACACGCATGCCTTAAACGCGGTAGGTACTGGGTTCAAGGCTCAGCGGAAACATTATTTTTTAATTTTTAAAAATGTTTATTTGTGCCCGTTCTTTTCCCCATTTTTGCGAACCCAGCTGACCCTCGCCAGGGTCGGCCAATAACAGTTTATCGTTGGCAAGCTAGGTTCGTGCAGGGTGGGAGCAGGTAGCTAACCGCAGTGCGCATGTCTCGAGACCATGAATACGTCAGCGACGCCATGTTCATTCGCGTTGTTTTGATTTCTTCGTGCTGTCGTTTGTGTCCGTTCTATCCCCCCTTTCTTTGCACCATCTATGAACAAATCTGCGGTGTATGCTACGCAACGGGTAGTATCTAGTTGATAAATAATGGCAAAGTTATAGAATAAAGATGTGTATTTTATACTAAATTTTATACTTACAACAAATAAAATGTGTTGAAATACAACTGGAGCCAAATAGTTTGTGTAAAAAATGTGTGTGTGATGTAAATATGTCTTAAAATTGTCTCACCAACGTCACATTCATTCCCTTTTACAAGTTGGAAAATAAAGAAAGAAAGAAACCAAAACGAAAAAAAACAATACCTGAACATAACAGCATATAATTGTATCGGCTTTTAAAGATCATTATCCACCTTGGTAAACAATAACAGGTCATCGATGTTTGCAATTATTTGATGTCGTCGTTCATAAATATACAAGCCTTTGGATTATTTTATCACCCCCTTTAACATATACCACACCAACCTCCTGACATCTTTACTTACCCTGCCAACCTCCTGACATCTTTACTTGCCATGCCAACCTCCTGACATCTTTACTTGTCATGCCAATCTCCTGACATCTTTACTTGCCATGCCAACCTCCTGACATCTTTACTTGCCATGCCAACCTCCTGACATCTTTACTTGTCATGCCAACCTCCTGACATCTTTACTTGTCATGCCAACCTCCTGACATCTTTACTTGCCATGCCAACCTCCTGACATATGTACTTGTCATGCAAACCTCCTGACATCTTTACTTGTCATGCCAACCTCCTGACATCTTTACTTGTACCAAATATCTGACATCTCTACTTGTCTCGTCTTGAATATAGCGCCTTCTCTCCTAAACTTGCAAATGTCCTCTCATTCTCCCTGCCACTTGAATCAGCTACACTGAGAATATCACTTGCATTTCTCATCAAATGGACATAAGTTCAAAAAGCATCGCTCGGTTTGTCCATGCGTATATTAAAGCGCTTGTCTTCTATGGTTTGAGAATCGCCGTCAGAGATAGTGCTGGGCTCACGACTAGCACCAGACTAGTAGAATGGGGTGAACCTCCCTTGAAGGGAGAGAGTGCTGAGCTCACGACTAGCACCAGACTAGTAGAATGGGGTGAACCTCCCTTGAAGGAAGAGAGTGCTGGGCTCACGACTACCCCATACTAGTAGAATGGGGTGAACCTCCCTTGAAGGGAGAGAGTGCTGGGCTCACGACTAGCACCAGACTAGTAGAATGGGGTGAACCTCCCTTGAAGGGAGAGAGTGCTGGGCTCACGACTAGCACCAGACTAGTAGAATGGGGTGAACCTCACTTATGGGAGAGAGTGCTGGGCTCACGACTACCACCAGACTAGTAGAATGGGGTGAACCTCACTTATGGGAGAGAGTGCTGGGCTCACGACTAGCACCAGACTAGTAGAATGGGGTGAACCTCACTTATGGGAGAGAGTGCATCGCTTTCACTGCACCCGTGTTTATCTGACCCGGGGAGGGCACGTGAATATTAGAGAATAAGCCAAGGATAACGTCGGCTGTATGAGCCCGCCCTGTCAACAACACTTAAGAACAGACGAACTAACGCTACTGCGCTCAGTTAACACATGTTGGTTTCAAATAGCAGAATATACGTCTTTTAAGGGAGGGGGGTCATTTATTTTTTTTGATCGCGGCAAATGTTTTTAAATATATTATAGAGTCTAAAATATGTTCGTCTTATGTTTGGTTTCTAATAAGAGTGAGCTTGGAAATTTGAGAGCGGGAGAGGACGGAGGGAGGAAAGAAAAAAGATAGAGGAGGGAGGGAAGGGACATGGAGAGATGGTGGGAGAGCATGAAAGGAGAAATAGAAGATATGATGGGAGATGTGTTGAGAGGAGAGGGAGGGAAAGAAGAAATGGAAGTTTTAATGGGAGATATGTTGTGAGAAGATGGAGAGAAAGGAGAAATAGAAGATTTGATGGGATATATGTTGGGAGTTGGGAGGAGAGTGATAGAAATAGAAGCTATCTGTTGAGAGGGTTAAGGGTATATGTTGATATGCTAAAGGTCATATCTGTGTCCATGTGTATCTCAGCACCATCTATCTGCCCGTGTAGAGCTAGTTTGTCAGACAGAAGATAACATCAGAGGTGGTGGTCTCTACAGGTCAACTAGGCTCGCACGTCAGCTCCAGTTGTAAAGGTCAAGGACACTAGGAGACGTCAAATGTCAGTTTATCAAGAGGTGCAATTTTGGGGGGTCGGTAATTTTATTTTTTGGGGGAAAAGGGGGTGGGGGGTTCTGTGTGTTTTCTATCAGCACTTCTAATAAATTTATGATCTGCCCTGTTTGCCTTTGTCTTTTTAATTTGAAGAAATCGATCTTATCAATCGACATCCGCACTCGGTTTACTTGGTTAAATACTAACATTTAATCCAGTGCACTCTAGCTGTATATATCGAGGACACTCTAGCTGTATATATCGAGGACACTCCGGCTGTATATATCGAGGACACTCCGGCTGTATATATCGAGGACACTCCGGCTGTATATATCGAGGACACTCCGGCTGTATATATCGAGGACACTCCGGCTGTATATATCGAGGACACTCCGGCTGTATATATCGAGGACACTCCGGCTGTATATATCGAGGACACTCCGGCTGTATATATCGAGGACACTCCGGCTGTATATATCGAGGACACTCCGGCTGTATATATCGAGGACACTCCGGCTGTATATATCGAGGACACTCCGGCTGTATATATCGAGGACACTCCGGCTGTATATATCGAGGACACTCCGGCTGTATATATCGAGGACACTCCGGCTGTATATATCGAGGACACTCCGGCTGTATATATCGAGGACACTCCGGCTGTATATATCGAGGACACTCCGGCTGTATATATCGAGGACACTCCGGCTGTATATATCGAGGACACTCCGGCTGTATATATCGAGGACACCCTGGCTGTATATATCGAGGACACCCTGGCTGTATATATCGAGGACACCCTGGCTGTATATATCGAGGACACCCTGGCTGTATATATCGAGGACACCCTGGCTGTATATATCGAGGTCACTCTAGCTGTATATATCGAGGACACTCTAGCTGTATATATCGAGGACACTCTAGCTGTATATATCGAGGACACTCTAGCTGTATATATCGAGGACACTCTAGCTGTATATATCGAGGACACTCTAGCTGTATATATCGAGGACACTCTAGCTGTATATATCGAGGACACTCTAGCTGTATATATCGAGGACACTCTGGCTGTATATATCGAGGACACTCCGGCTGTATATATCGAGGACACTAGCTGTATATATCGAGGTCACTCTAGCTGTATATATCGAGGTCACTCTAGCTGTATATATCGAGGACACTCTAGCTGTATATATCGAGGACACTCTGGCTGTATATATCGAGGACACTCCGGCTGTATATATCGAGGACACTCCGGCTGTATATATCGAGGACACTCCGGCTGTATATATCGAGGACACTCCGGCTGTATATATCGAGGACACTCCGGCTGTATATATCGAGGACACTCCGGCTGTATATATCGAGGACACTCCGGCTCTATATATCGAGGACACTCCGGCTGTATATATCGAGGACACTCCGGCTGTATATATCGAGGACACTCCGGCTGTATATATCGAGGACACTCCGGCTGTATATATCGAGGACACTCCGGCTGTATATATCGAGGACACTCCGGCTGTATATATCGAGGACACTCCGGCTGTATATATCGAGGACACTCCGGCTGTATATATCGAGGACACTCCGGCTGTATATATCGAGGACACTCCGGCTGTATATATCGAGGACACTCCGGCTGTATATATCGAGGACACCCTGGCTGTATATATCGAGGACACCCTGGCTGTATATATCGAGGACACCCTGGCTGTATATATCGAGGACACCCTGGCTGTATATATCGAGGTCACCCTGGCTGTATATATCGAGGTCACTCTAGCTGTATATATCGAGGACACTCTAGCTGTATATATCGAGGACACTCTAGCTGTATATATCGAGGACACTCTAGCTGTATATATCGAGGACACTCTAGCTGTATATATCGAGGACACTCTAGCTGTATATATCGAGGACACTCTAGCTGTATATATCGAGGACACTCTAGCTGTATATATCGAGGACACTCTAGCTGTATATATCGAGGACACTCTAGCTGTATATATCGAGGTCACTCTAGCTGTATATATCGAGGTCA
Source organism: Ampullaceana balthica (assembly GCA_944989445.1). Classification (NCBI taxonomy): domain Eukaryota; kingdom Metazoa; phylum Mollusca; class Gastropoda; family Lymnaeidae; genus Ampullaceana; species Ampullaceana balthica. The sequence goes on along the minus strand of CALYLW010000009.1, from coordinate 395,748 downwards.
CTCTAGCTGTATATATCGAGGACACTCTAGCTGTATATATCGAGGACACTCTAGCTGTATATATCGAGGACACTCTAGCTGTATATATCGAGGACACTCTAGCTGTATATATCGAGGTCACTCTAGCTGTATATATCGAGGTCACTCTAGCTGTATATATCGAGGACACTCTAGCTGTATATATCGAGGACACTCTAGCTGTATATATCGAGGACACTCTAGCTGTATATATCGAGGACACTCTAGCTGTATATATCGAGGACACTCTAGCTGTATATATCGAGGACACTCTAGCTGTATATATCGAGGACACTCTAGCTGTATATATCGAGGACACTCTAGCTGTATATATCGAGGACACTCTAGCTGTATATATCGAGGACACTCTAGCTGTATATATCGAGGACACTCTAGCTGTATATATCGAGGACACTCTAGCTGTATATATCGAGGACACTCTAGCTGTATATATCGAGGACACTCTAGCTGTATATATCGAGGACACTCTAGCTGTATATATCGAGGACACTCTAGCTGTATATATCGAGGACACTAGCTGTATATATCGAGGACACTCTAGCTGTATATATCGAGGACACTCTAGCTGTATATATATCGAGGACACTCTAGCTGTATATATATCGAGGACACTCTAGCGGTATATCTCGAGGACACTCTAGCGGTATATCTCGAGGACACTCTAGCTGTATATCTCGAGGACACTCTAGCTGTATATCTCGAGGACACTCTAGCTGTATATATCGAGGACACTCTAGATGTATATATCGAGGACACTCTAGATGTATATATCGAGGACACTCTAGATGTATATATCTAGGACACTCTAGATGTATATATCGAGGACACTCTAGCTGTATATATCGAGGACACTCTAGCTGTATATATCGAGGACACTCTAGCTGTATATATCGAGGACACTCTAGCTGTATATATCGAGGACACTCTAGCTGTATATATCGAGGACACTCTAGCTGTATATATCGAGGACACTCTAGCTGTATATATCGAGGACACTCTAGCTGTATATATCGAGGACACTCTAGCTGTATATATCGAGGACACTCTAGCTGTATATATCGAGGACACTCTAGCTGTATATATCGAGGACACTCTAGCTGTATATATCGAGGACACTCTAGCTGTATATATCGAGGACACTCTAGCTGTATATATCGAGGACACTCTAGCTGTATATATCGAGGACACTCAAGCTGTATATATCGAGGACACTCAGGCTGTATATATCGAGGACACTCTGGCTGTATATATCGAGGACACTCTGGCTGTATATATCGAGGACACTCTGGCTGTATATATCGAGGACACTCTGGCTGTATATATCGAGGACACTCTGGATGTATATATCGAGGACACTCTGGATGTATATATCGAGGTCACTCTGGATGTATATATCGAGGTCACTCTAGATGTATATATCGAGGACACTCTAGATGTATATATCGAGGACACTCTAGATGTATATATCGAGGACACTCTAGATGTATATATCGAGGACACTCTAGCTGTATATATCGAGGACACTCTAGCTGTATATATCGAGGACACTCTAGCTGTATATATCGAGGACACTCTAGCTGTATATATCGAGGACACTCTAGCTGTATATATCGAGGACACTCTAGCTGTATATATCGAGGACACTCTAGCTGTATATATCGAGGACACTCTAGCTGTATATATCGAGGACACTCTAGCTGTATATATCGAGGACACTCTAGCTGTATATATCTAGGTCACTCTAGCTGTATATATCGAGGACACTCTAGCTGTATATATCGAGGACACTCTAGCTGTATATATCGAGGACACTCTAGCTGTATATATCGAGGACACTCTAGCTGTATATATCGAGGACACTCTAGCTGTATATATCGAGGACACTCTAGCTGTATATATCGAGGACACTCTAGCTGTATATCTCGAGGACACTCTAGCTGTATATCTCGAGGACACTCTAGCTGTATATATCGAGGACACTCTAGCTGTATATATCGAGGACACTCTAGCTGTATATATCGAGGACACTCTAGCTGTATATATCGAGGACACTCTAGCTGTATATATCGAGGTCACTCTAGCTGTATATATCGAGGACACTCTAGCTGTATATATCGAGGACACTCTAGCTGTATATATCGAGGACACTCTAGCTGTATATATCGAGGTCACTCTAGCTGTATATATCGAGGACACTCTAGCTGTATATATCGAGGACACTCTAGCTGTATATATCGAGGACACTCTAGCTGTATATATCGAGGTCACTCTAGCTGTATATATCGAGGACACTCTAGCTTTATCCATGCAGCTATTACTCCATTCATTCAGTTCACTCTAGCAGAACTCTGGCTGTATCCATCACACAGCTCCCTACAGCTGTACTAGTGTACTCCAGTGTACCTGTACTCATCCATGTCACTAGGTCCACATCAGCTGCTTCAGTACCCGTGCAATAACTGTACCAACACCTATCACTATAACCCTACCAATAGCTGACACTGTAAGACGCGTGGGCCCCATGGATCGGTTGCCGTGTTGTTTTGAACGTGACTGTTGTCTGATATAATGTACTCACTCAATGGACTGCCGACATGTTCATGAGAAGACCCGGGCACGTGATCTGTGGAACACTCGTTAGGGAACTGTGCCAAGACAGGAGGGATGGGCTGGGCTGGGCATGCCTTTCTGTAAGGGCGATTACTGAGCTCTCCGTGGGGTGGGCGTTAGGGGGAGGAGAGAGAGTATCATCAACTTTATAGACGGGAAGTAAGACCACTTTTGTCAACAAAAGACTTAATCCTACTTTGGTCAATGCTGCTTTATCGTAATTTTTCAGCGAAGACAAAAAGGTCAAATTCATAATTTCGAGAATGGTTTTCACAGGCCGCGATTTGATGAGCTGGTCCACATACATAGGCCGCAGTTAGATGACTTGGACTACGGTTGGTCCACTTACATTGCTCGTAGTTGGATCTTATCTTATCTGTTACAGACGCTCCTTCTATACAGAAGATTATTGCGTCCTACGCTTATCTATGGTTTATGTTTAGTCCTGCATTTTTATTAGAGATGACCTGGTCCACACGGTCCACATACATATCATACATAGGCCGTGGTTAGATGACTTGGACTGCCGTTGGTCCACATACATTGCTCGTAGTTTGATGACCTGGTCCACATACATATACATAGGCCGTGGTTAGATGACTTGGACTACCGTTGGTCCACTTACATTGCTCGTAGTTTGATGACCTGGTCCACATACATATACATAGGCCGTGGTTAGATGACTTGGACTACCGTTGGTCCACATACATTGCTCGTAGTTTGATGACCTGGTCCACATACATATACATAGGCCGTGGTTAGATGACTTGGACTACCGTTGGTCCACTTACATTGCTCGTAGTTTGATGACCTGGTCCACATACATATACATAGGCCGTGGTTAGATTACTTGGACTACCGTTGGTCCACATACATTGCTCGTAGTTTGATGACCTGGTCCACATACATATACATAGGCCGTGGTTAGATGACTTGGACTACCGTTGGTCCACATACATTGCTCGTAGTTTGATGACCTGGTCCACATACATATACATAGGCCGTGGTTAGATGACTTGGACTACCGTTGGTCCACATACATTGCTCGTAGTTTGATGACCTGGTCCACATACATATACATAGGCCGTGGTTAGATGACTTGGACTACCGTTGGTCCACATACATTGCTCGTAGTTTGATGACCTGGTCCACATACATATACATAAGCCGTGGTTAGATGACTTGGACTACCGTTGGTCCACATACATTGCTCGTAGTTTGATGACTTTGAACACAAGTTTGTTATTTTGCACATGGACCTACGAACCCTAGAGGGACCAATGCTTGGGGCATAAAGATAAAAAGATGTAGAGTTTTTTTTACTTGTCTTATATTAACTTGCTTTGTAAGTTTAATCGGAACCGTCCCACTATTTGTTTATAATTTTTTTCACGTGCTCAGTTCACGCGGTGACGCCGACCGTCATTGTTCACACACCCTACCGTCCCTGCACCCAGTTTTTAAAACCAGGGGAGATAATTGTGTTTCAGTCTGTAAATGTCGCGTTGAAACATAATCACTACTTTTAGTTATTTCTCATATGTAAGGGATTTATAGTCAAAAGGTAAGCTGGCTTTGCACTTACTGTAAAATGCGTAGACTAAAAAGTAGAAAATTAGTGCATTTTTAATATAAGACTAGTTTTTAAAAAGTGTTTTTAATGTTGATTATTTATATTTTAGGGAAAGGACACAAAACTGCATGGGGGAAAAGGAGGTGAAGGATTCATAAATAAATGATAAAATGATGTTGTATTACGTACATTCAGAAATTGGGGTTATCATAAAAACCGCTTGACCATTGTAAACTGAGATTTTACAGGGGGGACGCGGTGGTCGAGTGGCAGCGCACTGGACTGTCGTACCGATGGTCACGGGCTCGAATCCGTGTGAAGGCAAGGGCTTGTTCCCGGGGCCTAGGGCGTCCCTGAGTCACCCCGCTCCGAATGGGTACCTAACACATGTAGTGTTAGGCGGCTGGGTAATGCGTGGAACCCACAAAGCCGTGGCCTGTGAGCGCTGCATCACTTGCCAAACAGATCATCTGTCATGGTCTGTGGACGCAACTATCTTCTGCATAGAAGGAGCGTCTGTATAGATAAGATTTTAAAGTCCTTTTCAGACAATTATTGACAAGTGTTCAAATTTCCATAAAGTTAATCTAGTGAATATGACCCGCAGGTCGAAGGTTGTCTACCAGGTCTAACTAACCAAAACGCGATGTCATTGAAGTGGTGAAACGTTTGACACTAAATGAAAGGAACCAAATTATAGAAGGAGGGGAACTAACATAGAGTGGGAGAGGAAACAATACAGCAGGGGAGTAGAGAGAGAGAACACAAAGAGGCAAAACATATTTTTAACAATAGTACTCCTCAGGGTATTTCTCTAAGACTAAAGCAATAGTTTGTGTCTACATATTACAGAATGGTTTGTCTCTCAGACAAAGACTATGACAATGGTTTGCCTCTAACACTAACAGAATGGTTTGTCTCTCAGACTAAATCTTCTGCAATGTTTTGACCAGAGCAAGGGTTTTTCTCGTTTTAAACTACAACTCAGTAAACACACATCACATTGTTGATAATAACGTCAGCTGATTAGCACGTGCTTCTCTGAGAATTAAACTTCTTTCATTCCAGGTCAGCAAGTGGTTTGGACAAATCATGTGGTTTTGGAAGTCAATATGCTGGGAGGCTAATGAATTCTTTGAATGTATTTCTAAAACTATTTGTTTTTAATATCAAATACTATTTGAAAATAAAATAGGGGGAGAGAGGGGGTATTTTATTTAACCTTTTTATGGAGAAATGTTTAATTGATTGATGAACTAATGAATGCCAAGCTGAAATCTCTTGAACCATAATTTCATCAATTTGTTGATGGTTGTTTTAAGCTACTGGACTGGTCAGAAAGCGACTACACTCGGACCATTTAAATTCGAATATTAGATAAGAAAGGATTTGTAATGGACATTTTTTTCACAATTATCGTAGCCCGGAATATTTCTAAATCAGCTTACGGGAGGTTGTTGACATTGGCACACAGGTTATACAATTTGTAGGAACGACATTAATATGAGAAACATTTGTAGGAAGAAAATTTGTAGGACACAAATTGTAGAAGGACATTTAGAGAAGGACATGTGTAAAAGGACATTTGTAAGAAGAACATTTTTAGAAGGACATTTGTAGAATGACATTAGTAGAAAGACGTGTGTTTGCAAGAGAATAGTTGGACGGGAATTGGTCGAAAAGGCAATGTGTTAGAAATGAACCTTGTTCACAGAATATTGATCTTATTTGTCTCATGCATGTCACTAGTGGGTCAAAGGTCAACTTTATGTCAAATATTTGTTCTTACTATTTTATTTACAACAAAATTCTGACAAACATATTTCTTTGACCAACAAACCGTTCTTTGGTCCAAAAGGGACCCCATAATCGCAATGTCCAACACAGGATCACTTTAGGGCTGCAAACTTCAAGCTTATTAAAGTCTTCGCCCCCATTCTGTCCATGAAATACCTGTACTTTAGAGACTCTTGTATGCAGCATTTATTTCCTTAGTTAGATCACGTTGGAGTATTTCAAACATGGAATTATCTACACTCTACACGCTTATATCAGCAAGTGTTGTAACAACATGAATGTCCATAGAGATAATCGTTTTGAAGAGAAAACTGAAGAAATTTAGACAAAAGTCAATGTAATGTGGTCAGAAAAACGTCAATGTAGCTGAGCAGAAAAGTCCAATGTCAGCTTCTCAGAAGAGGTCAATGGCAGATGGTAGGAAAAGTCAATGTCAGCTGGTCAGAAAAGGTCAATGTCAGCTGGTCAGAAAAGGTCAATGTCAGCTGGTAGGAAAAGGTCAATGTCAGCTGGTAGGAAAAGGTCAATGTCAGCTGGTAGGAAAAGGTCAATGTCAGCTGGTAGGAAAAGGTCAATGTCAAATGGTAAGAAAACGTTGTAGTTGTCAATTTTATATTATAGAGCTAGTGGACAAAACTAGTTTGAGACTATGTCAGAAAAAAGTAAGTTGAGATAAAGTTGGTCGAAAGAATCATCGCTGAAAGAGGAAAGGATTTTAGGAGATTGGGGTGACTAGATCGAATGTGTTTAGTGGCGCCCCGGGTTGAGCCAAGATTATTGCACCCTCATACCACGAATAAAAATGTCACGATGGGTGTCATTGAGATTACGACTAGATGATGTGTTCTGCACCTCAGTAGACAACAGTGATTTTATCAGGCATGCGGTTATAACTTATAACCATTTGCTTTTTGTAAACGCGTTCTTTGTGGCCTGCCGACTGCAGGAATCAAAATGTCAACTCATTTTTTAAATGTCATTCACTTCAGAGGTAGTTGTGTTGGTCATGTATGACGTCACACGCCCCCATTTATGTGACGACCACATTGATTGAAGATGTCACATTTCACAAGCACTCCGAGATAATGGGCAGACGTTCAAGAGGTCAAGATGACATGGCTCTGTTGCACCTTGGTCTTATTGGCTGAGTCCAACTTAGAAGGTAAAGAGCTAAGAAAAGGAATGTTGCTGAAGCCTTGAGCTTATGTTTTCACTCGATGCGGAATCCTGACCACCCAAAGAAAACAACAACTATTAGATCTTGATTTTCTTTCAAACAAAAATCGACTGCTGGACATAAATCTACAACATTACTTCAACCACGGCATTGAGAAACACAATTAGGGAAGGGACACAAAAATCATAATGGAGATGTCATTTAAACAAACAAGTAAGAACAAAATATTCCGAGTGCAGGTGTAAAAACGTCTCGTCATTTTTGTTCAACGTCAGCATTCTCAACCCTCTTAGTCTGAAAAGCTCTCCTACCAAACAAACAAGCCTTTGTGCTCAACTTGAGCTGTGGCTTCAGTTTTCAACTTTGCTCACCTGGGGGTAAAGAGATGATGATAAACCTCTTGACTCCAGGAATACGGCGGTCCAGGACACAAGTCTCGGACACCACAACACCCCCACCACTCGCCCAAACCGTGAGGTCACTGGCGGTGGTTGTCTGCCCTGGCTTGAGTCTTGTGTTCATCTCCCCGGTATCTAAAGAAGGTGGCATTCTACCCGGCCCACCCCAGCCCCACTCTGACATAGACCAGTGGGGGACCACCCGACTGTCTCGTGATAACATCAACAGCCAAGTAATTCCTTAGATAATGCGCTATTCTAACCCAACTTGATTCAAGCCTTTTTCTACATGGCTGTAACTGAAACTGAAACGTGTGTATATGGCAGTGTTGTTCGTCCGTCGTAGTCGACGATGACCACTCTCATCATATTTGTATTTGACCTGTGCTAGGCCGCCACATGTGTCCTCTGGTGGCTTATTAACCATATTCTGGCACGAAATTGGCGTCCGCATGTCGGACAAAAGATGGATGGGATCCCTTCAGGAGGGTTTTGGATACGGTCCTTAACAGTAACAAACAATTGTATATGTCCGTAGCGAACAGGTGTATATGGCTGTAACAAACACGTGTATATGGCTGTAACAAACACGTGCATATGGCTGTAAAAACACGCACGTATATGGCTGTAACAAGCACGTGCATATGGCTGTAAAAACACGCACGTATATGGCTGTAACAAGCACGTGTATATGGCTGTAACAAACACGTGCATATGGCTGTAAAAACACGCACGTATATGGCTGTAACAAGCACGTGCATATGGCTGTAACAAACACGTGTATATGGCTGTAACAAACACGTGCATATGGCTGTAAAAACACGCACGTATATGGCTGTAACAAGCACGTTTTTATGGCTGTAACAAACATGCGTGTATATGGCTGTAACATACATCCGTTTATAAGGCTGTAACAACGATGCGTGTATATGGCAGGAACACACATGCGTGTATATGGGTATATGGCTGTTACAAACATGTGTGTATATGAATGTAACAAACGTGTTATGGGTGTAACAAACATGCGTGTAAATGGCTGAAACAAACATGCGCGTTCATGGCTGTAACAAACACGTCCATGTGAACGTATCAAACACGCGTGTATATAGCTGTAACAAACACGCGTGTATAGGGATGTAACAAACATGCGTGTATATGCCTGTAAAAAAGGTCGTGAATGTGACGGTAACAAACATGCGTGTATATGACTGTAACAAACATGCGTGTATATGACTGTAACAAACATGCGTGTATTTGGCTGTAACAAACATGCGTGTATATGACTGTAACAAACATGCGTGTGTATGACTGTAACAAACATCCGTGTATTTGGCTGTAACAAACATGCGTGTATTTGGCTGTAACAAACATGCGTGTATATGGCTGCAACAAACATGTGCGTATATAACTGTAACAAACATGCGTGAATTTGGCTGTAACAAACATGCGTGTATATGGCTGTAAAAAACATGTGTGTATATGGTTGTAACAAACAAACGTGTTATGGCTGTAAAAACATGTGTGTATATGGCTCTAACAAACATGCGCGTAAATGGCTGTAACAAACACGCATGTATATGGCTGTAACAAACACGCGTGTATATGTCTGTAACAAACACGCGTGTATATGTCTGTAACAAACACGCGTGTATATGGCTCTAACAAACATGCGCGTAAATGGCTGTAACAAATATGCGTGTATATGGCTATAACAAGCACGCGTGTATATGGCTATAACAAGCACGCGTGTATATGGCTGTAACAAACACGCGTGTATGTGTCTGTAACAAACACGCGTGTTTATGGCTGTAACAAACACGTGCTTCCCCTGGTTTAACTGAGACATGGACACGTGCACACGAGCCTGCTTAAAGTCAGTGATTGTAGAAGTGGAATGATTCAGTTTTGTGTGGCAGTAAAAAATATTTACTGGTGTAACGGTTATATGCAGCACTTAACGATGAGTTAGAAACTGTAGTAGGAAGATATATGTGATTATACCCCCAGTCCCAGTAACAGATCCACGATTCCAGTGAAATCTAGGGAATGTAGACTAGCAGGCCCTACTGAAGAAATTTCCTCAAGCCAATTTTCTCATGTTTATACCGTATTAAGGAAACGGGAAATTGGGGTCAAGGTTCTATTTATTTCTAGTAAACAAACACATAAGGTAGTGATAAGAGGGGACACTGGCAAAAACTTCTCAATGAAACGTCTAGTCGTGAGAAAGTGAACCATACTGGTGAATTAGGAACATGCAAAAGATCAAATGAATAAGTGATCCAAACATGGTGAATTAATTAGGAACATGGAAAAGTTCAAGGGAGAGTGAACAAAAAATGGTGTATTTGGGAAAAAGTAATGTTCAAGTCAAAGAGTGACCCAAAAATATACATAGTTTGTAAAGTGTTAGTACATACGTATATTGCTGTGAAAGTGCATTGTTGAAAGCTATTTAATATAAATTGATAGGGAATATTAGAAATGAGCTACTTGATGAATATGATATGAAGAATATAATTTATAGAGTATTTTATATATAAACAAGAGCATTGTTTGGAGAGTATAAGAAATAAGTTGCATAAAGCATTTTGTAAGGAGAGTATTTTATTCGATTTTAACAAAACGATTGAGATTGACGACAAAGGCGGGAGGAAATCGTTAACATAGAGAGACAATTAAAGACAAGTAACATGGTCGGTCATGGACAGGTAACACGGACGGACATAGACAGGTAACATGGATGGACAAAGACGGCAACACGGAAGGACATATACAGGTAACTGACCTTTCTTGGACTTGGCTCCTATCTTAAGCTTTGATGGCCACGTGATCTCTGTGTTGGTCTCCTCCATGACCTATAAATAATTAAACACCCAGTTACTATAGGATGTTCATCAAGACATAGAAAATACTCGGATAAAATAGGATGGCAATGGCACATACGCATACATACAAAAAATACACAAATACACTCATACAGATAAAATAGGAATTACGGACACTTCGACCCGGACGTTTCGACCCTGCCAGTTCGACCACAGGACGCTTCGTCCCTAGGACGTTTCGACCCCGGTCGGTTCGACCACGGACGATTCGACCACGGATGATTCGACCCCGGACAGTTCAACCACAGGACGTTTCGACCCTTTCGTTTCTACACTGTGAAATATTTTTTTAATTTAATTTTTTTTAAAATTATTTTTTAAATATTAATTTTCGGTATATTATCAATTAAAAATTAAAAACAGTATCTCCACTCCTATCCTAAACTAAACACACTGAAAAAGGAGCTTATTTATAATTGGGTTTTAAAAATGTTATATATTTAAGTCGTTCAAAGATTTTCACTGTGATAACAAAAATAAACGAAAGTTGCGCTATTTTATCCACAATCATGAATTCGAGATTGAATGTTATTTGGTTGTCCATGTAAATACAAATAACGATTTCAAACTGTATTTAATTTTTAGTGGATACACATTTTAAGCTAAATTATCTTTATAACAAAAAATGTATTTAAAAAATAATAAATTTTAATACCATTAATATATACATATATATAAATTATACGGTATAGATACGAAGGGGTCGAAACGTCCGGGGTCGAAACGTCCTGGGGTCGAAACGACCTGTGGTCAAACTGTTCGTGGTCGAATCACCCGGGGTCGAATCGTCCGTGGTCGAACCGTCCGTGGTCGAACCGACCGGGTCGAAACGTCCGGGGTCGAAGTGTCCGACCACCATAAAATAGGATGACTATTAACTCATACACAAACATACGGATAAAATAGGATGACTATTAACTCATACACAAACATACGGATAAAATAGGATGACTATTAACTCATACACAAACATACGGATAAAATAGGATGACTATTAACTAATACACAAACATACAGATTAAACAGGATGACTATTAACTCATACACAAACATACAGTTAAAATAGGATGGCAATGGCACATACACAAACATACAGATAAAATTTGATGTCTATTAACAAATACGCAAAAATACAAATATTATAGCATGGTTTAAACACATAAACATACGTGGCTATTAACTCATATACAAACACAGATAGACTAGGATAACTTTTAGGATGACAAAGTTCACCACCTTAGTTTACTTAAAAAACTTAACTACTTTGGAATCTCAGGTTCCTTACATCACTGGATCCAAGACTTCCTTTTGGGCAGGGAGCAAACTGTAATAATTAATGGATCTAAATCTGCACCAATAAAGGTTAACTCAGGAGTTCCACAAGGAACTGTGCTAGGTCCCTTACTCTTTTTAATTTATATAAATGATTTACCCAACAACATCTCAACAGGTACAAAAGTTAGGTTATTTGCTGATGATTGTATAATCTATAGAACAATTAAATCAGAACAAGATAGCAACATTTTACAAAAAGACTTAGATGAATTGATAAAATGGGAAACTAACTGGAGTATGTCTTTCCACCCAGAAAAGTGTCAACTGTTAAGAGTAACAAAGAAAAAGAAACAAATAAATTCAAAATATTACATTCATGGAAAAGAACTGACCCAAACTAAAGATGCAAAATACTTAGGAGTCTTAATAAATGAGAAACTATCATGGAATCCCCATGTCAATGAAGTTATTAAAAAATCAAACAAAACCTTAGGCTTTATAAAAAGGAACTTTAACAAATGTAATAGAGATATAAAACTAAAATGCTACCTCACTTTGGTGAGACCTGTACTAGAATATGCATCTTCTGTATGGGACCCATCCACCAAAGAAAACATTGATAAACTAGAACAAATTCAAAAAAGAGCTGCCAGATTCATTACTGGAGAATATTCGAAACTGACAAGAGTAACACCATTAGTTAAATCATTAAACCTTGAAACACTAGAGGATAGAAGAACCAAGAGCAAAGTAGTAATCATACATAAAGCAATTAATTCTAATTTAGAAATACAACACAAAGATAACTTAATACAACCCTCAGATAGACATAAGGATAAAAACACCTTTCTTATTCCGTATGCAAGAACAAACACATACAAGTTTTCCTTCTTCCCGTCCGGAATTCGGGCGTGGAATGGGTTGCCTGAAGAATCCAGGAAAACCAACACTTTATCAACATTTAAATCTCTAATAAAAATGCAGGACTAAACACAAACCATAGATAAGCGTAGGACGCAATAATCTTCTGTATAGAAGGAGCGTCTGTAAACAGATAAGATAAGATAAGAACACATACACAAACATACGTGACTATTGACTCATATACAAACACAGATTGACTAGGATAACTTTTAACACATACACAAACATACGTGGCTATTAACTCATATACAAACACAGATAGACTAGGATAACTTTTAACACATACACAAACATACGTGACTATTGACTCATATACTAACACAGATTGACTAGGATAACTATTAACACATAAACAAACATACGTGACTATTAACTCATATACAAACACAGATTGACTAGGATAACTATTAACACATAAACAAACACTCATTTAATTAGGATTTCTATTTAGACATAGACAAACAACTTATTATAACATAAAGATGGTTATATAAATATATCAAAACATACAAATCTTCATTGTTAAATCGTATAATGAAATATTGCTCAAAGAATAATAAAGGTTACAGTAGCAGACACATAAAAAGTTAAATCAGAGACTACAACACACATAGACAAGTTAATTTAGAGATTATATTATACACATATAGACAAGTTGATTTAAAGATTATATTATATACATGTAGACAAGTTGATTTAGAGATTATATTATATAGATGTAGACAAGTTGATTTAGAGATTATATTATATACATGTAGACAAGTTGATTTAGATATTATATTATATACATTTAGACACATTGATTTAGATTTTATAGTGTACATATATAGACAAGCTGATTTTGAGATTATAATGTACACATATAGACAAGTTGATTTTGAGATTATATTATACACATATAGACAAGCTGATTGAGAGATTATAATGTACACATATAGACAAGCTGATTTAGAGATTATATTATACACATATAGACAAGCTGATTTAGAGATTATAATGTACACATATAGACAAGTTGATTTAGAGATTAAACGATGTTCGTGTTTTAGATCCCAGTACGTACAACTGATCAGATTTTTAGCGCTTCAAACTACCCCCAACGTGCCACTACAATGTCGGAATAGGTGAGTTTAAAATGAGAATGATAAGGTAATACTGTAATACACAAACAAGTCGCTACGTTAGGGCAAGTGGTGAGACACAAAGATCATGGGGGGAAATAGGCTTCTATTTCCATCAGTTTTATCACTCGGCGGTGTTCTTTCTTCAGATTAGTCAAGATGAATGGAAGCTTAAATCTCTTAGAGTAGAGTTCATCGAGTTGCATGGAAACACAAATTTCCTTGAGTAGAGTTTAGTGAGTTACATGGAAACACAAATCTCTTGATTAGAGTTTATTGAGTTACATGGAGACACAAATCTCTTGATTAGAGTTTATTGAGTCAAATAATTGTAACACTTTTAAAAAGTTCATCTCTTGTAAGATATTAGTGTTTTATTCATATTCCTATTTAAAACAAAACAAAGTGTACATTGATCTATTGGTTGCTCGAAGTAAATTGCGGACAGGTCATAGCACAGTGACGTCATTACCCTTGAAGGTCGACAACCGCAGATTAAAGGGGAGTAAGTGAAGGACGGCACGACCCCTTATGTAATTTCAGGAACCTCTAATAATGCTGGCATACTTATGTCATTACAAGATCCTCTAATAATGCTGGCCTACTTTTGTCATTACAAGACCCTCTTATAATGCTGGCCTACATATGTCAGTACAAGAGCCTCTCTGGATGCTGGCCTACATATGTCAGTACAAGAGCCTCTAATAATGCTGGCCTACATATGTCAGTACAAGAGCCTCTAATAATGCATGCCTACTTATGTCATTACAAGAGTCTCTATGAACGATGGCCTGGCTACATATGTCATTACAAGAGCCTCTCTGGATGCTGTCCTACATATGTCATTACAAGAGCCTCTCTGGATGCTGGCCTACTTATGTCATTACAAGATCCTCTAATAATGCTGTCCTACTTATGTCATTATAAGAGTCTCTATGAACGATGGCCTGGCCTACATATGTCAGTACAAGAGCCTCTCTGGATGCTGGCCTACTTATGTCATTACAAGATCCTCTAATAATGCTGTCCTACATATGTCATTACAAGAGTCTCTATGAACGATGACCTGGCTACATATGTCAGTACAAGAGCCTCTCTGGATGCTGGTCTACTTATGTCATTACAAGATCCTCTAATAATGCTGTCCTACATATGTCATTACAAGAGTCTCTATGAACGATGACCTGGCTACATATGTCATTACAAGAGCCTCTCTGGATGCTGTCCTACATATGTCATTACAAGAGCCTCTCTGGATGCTGGCCTACTTATTTCATTACAAGATCCTCTAATGATGCTGGCCTACTTATGTCATTATAAGAGTCTCTATGATCGATGGCCTGGCTACATATGTCAGTACAAGAGCCTCTCTGGATGCTGGCCTACATATGTCAGTACAAGAGCCTCTCTGGATGCTGGCCTACATATGTCAGTACAAGAGCCTCTCTGGATGCTGGCCTACATATGTCAGTACAAGAGCCTCTCTGGATGCTGGCCTACATATGTCATTACAAGAGCCTCTCTGGATGCTGGCCTACTTATGTCATTACAAGAGCCTCTTAACACTTGTTTATAATTATATTTGAAAGATATGATAAAGAAAATGCTCAAAAGTGGTCCCATCATTAGAATGAAACCATTCCTATTTCAAAAGAGAATTGAGCCCAAATTCAGCCATTGTCGAACTGTTTGTATTTCTGGCACTGTCTTGAGTGTGCTAACTATTCAAGTTTTCTGGCACTGTCTTGAGTGTGCTAACTATTCAAGTTTTCTGGCACTGTCTTGAGTGTGCTAACTATTCAAGTTTTCTGGCACTGTCTTGAGTGTGCTAACTATTCAAGTTTTCTGGCACTGTCTTGAGTGTGCTAACTATTCAAGTTTTCTGGCACTGTCTTGAGTGTGCTAACTATTCAAGTGGTTATGGGATGCTACAAGACTTTAACTGATAGCCACCTCAAGTCTGCCAGACAGGCAGCAGATGCTGGGCAATAGCAACAGTCAGACATTAATTTATCTCTACATCTGAGATAAAGCAGGCGCTTCCATGAGGTGGGGACATTCACCCTGCTTGTTACAGCAGACAAATGAAAGACAATTTTTCAGGTGTAATTGAATCTGACAAGTTAAAGAAAATGCAGTGTTGCTACTTATAGCCATGTGCATCTTTGTTGTATCTACCAAAGCAGCAGTGGCACTTACAGTTATAGCTATTGCTACAAGTTCGCACTTCGGTCTCGAGCGGTTTGATGGATAGATCTTTCTAGACTCCTGCGGCAATGTATAGGCTATGCCGGGGGTGGGCTATTGTTTTGGCTCGGGGGTGGGGTGGGGGGCACATTGTTGTAGCGGATATTAGCGGAGGGCCGAAACGTTTAAAATGATTGTATTTTTAGACAAAATTACATTTCATTTCAGAAAAGGTTTAAATGGTATCATAAAAAATCATTAAATAAAACTTGATAAAAAATGGTCGTTTTATTAGCTTTATTTATGGTGCTAATGTCATGTTATGTAGATTTCTAGCTGCTAGCACATTTACATTTTTTGTTGAAATGAGGAGTGAAGTTGCGTGTTGACTGCCTGCAAGTTTATGTCTGTCAAAGAACATCTGTATTTACTCTTCATGCAAGAAACCTTTGCTCGCAAATATATTTACAGTGCAGTATATAGAACATTTTCCCAGCAAATGATCTCACTCATGGGAATTTTTCAGCAAAGACTTTAAAAAGTCAACTAATGTCACAGTATTAAACATCTCTTTCACTGTGTGATCTGACTGCATGTCAGATAGTTCAAGCTGCAGCTCCTCAGGTGATGTATCAATATCATCAGTGATTGGACGTAGCCGCTCTAATGGAAAACACGAGACGAACTTTCGTCGCGGACATGAAGCAAATCTCAAGGTCAAAGTTTTCTGAATGTCTTGGCGGTCCACAAAAAAAACTCTGTGGCCGTTCGCATGTGGCCAAAGGGCCGCACTTTCCCCACCCCCGGGCTGTGCTATAGCTTAAGCCATTGTAGCCATACGAGCTCTGATGATTTCTTAGTGAGGTCTTTCCATATGAACGTACACAACAAAAAAAAACAACAACTAATTCTAGCACCCCGAATAATGGTGGCGATAACACTTGGATTTTGTTAATTCCCTAAACTACACGCCTTTAACATCAGAGATTTATCTTCCCATTTTAATTAAGAGTATCTCAGTAAAAACGAAAGGAAATTTAGCGCACCAAAAAGTTCATGTGATGCCGTGGTGAATTTAACAGAGGGTAAAAGTGGGACAACTGCACAAGAAGAATCCAAAATTACCGAGTTATCTGGAATTGTATGTTGCACTTGTTGGAAGCACCACTCCCCCCGTACTGTAAGAATTGTATGTTGCACTTGTTGGAAGCACCACTCCCCCGTACTGTAAGAATTGTATGTTGCACTTGTTGGAAGCACCACTCCCCCGTACTGTAAGAATTGTATGTTGCACTTGTTGGAAACACCACTCCCCAGTACTGTAAGAATTGTATGTTGCACTTGTTGGAAGCACCACTCCCCCCGTACTGTAAGAATTGTGCCAAGTGGTCCTCCAACCAACGACAGTGAACTAACACGCCAGCCACTGTCTTTCCTTACTGTAGCAAATAGTAGTCAGGAGATGGCGGTCAGTGTGATATTTTAAAACAAATATTTCTGCCCCTGAGATTGTGTCGGGTGGAAGACCCTCTGAAAATTCCCATGAGGACCGAACAGACTTCCAAGAACTTGGTCGTCATAAAATCTACAAAAAAACTAAATTTTTTTGTGATTCATTTCTTGATTGTCAAGGTATTAAGTCATACTGTACTTAAGTTAACAGTTTTCAATAAAGAGATCGCTTAGTTTCCAACTGAACTGTAGGTAAATGTATTGTACAGACCCAAGATTAGATGACTTAAGTTAAAATTGAAGCATTTAATCTTTGATCAATCTGGCCGAGACCACAAGCCCAGTTTACCCATCCCACAAGCCCAGTTTTCCCATCCCACAAGCCCAGTTTTCCCATCCCACAAACCCAGTTTTCCCATCCCACAAGCCCAGTTGTCCCATCCCACAGGCCCAGTTTTCCCATCCCACAAGCCCAGTTTTCCCAGCCACAAGCCCAGTTTTCCCATCCCACAAGCCCAGTTTTCCCATCCCACAAGCCCAGTTTTCCCATCCCACAAGCCCAGTTTTCCCAGCCACAAGCCCAGTTTTCCCATCCCACAAGCCCAGTTTTCCCATCCCACAAGCCCAGTTTTCCCATCCCACAAGCCCAGTTTTCCCATCCCACAAACCCAGTTTTCCCATCCCACAAGCCCAGTTGTCCCATCCCACAGGCCCAGTTTTCCCATCCCACAAGCCCAGTTTTCCCAGCCACAAGCCCAGTTTTCCCATCCCACAAGCCCAGTTTTCCCATCCCACAAGCCCAGTTTTCCCATCCCACAAGCCCAGTTTTCCCAGCCACAAGCCCAGTTTTCCCATCCCACAAGCCCAGTTTTCCCATCCCACAAGCCCAGTTTTCCCATCCCACAACCCCAGTTTTCCCAGCCCACAACCCCAGTTTTCCCAGCCCACATGCCCAGTTTTTTCCAGCCAACAAGCCCAGCTATCTTGGGACGTTTTTACTCTTGTAAAGCTTTTACTTTTGTACTTTTGATTTTACTGCTGTGAAACAAACATGCACTGTTGTGTGAAACAATTACTGATGTGTGTTAAAATTCACTGTTGTGTGTGAAACATTCCCTGCTGTGTGTGAAACAATCACTGCTGTGTATGAAACATTCACTACTGTGTATGAAACATTCACTGCTGTGTGAAACATTCACTGCTGTGTGTGAAACATTCAATGATGTGTGTGAAACATTCACTGATGTGTGTGAAATATTCACTGCTGTGTATGAAACATTCACTGCTGTGTGAAACATTCACTGCTGTGTGTGAAACATTCAATGCTGTGTGTGAAACATACACTGCTGTGTATGAAACATTCACTGCTGTGTATGAAACATTCACTGCTGTGTGAAACATTCACTGCTGTGTGTGAAACATTCAATGCTGTGTGTGAAACATACACTGCTGTATGAGAAAAATACGCTGCTGTGTGGGAAATATTCACTGTTGTGTGTGAAACATTTACTGATGTGTGTGAAACAGTCACTGCAGTGTGTGAAACATTCACTACAGTACTGCGGTGTGAGAAACTCACAATTATGAGATTGTCAATGTACTGTCCAATGTCACTCAAAAATTAACCAACTGGTGAGGTCATGACCTCATGAGGTCATCAAGGATGAACTTATTCCTTGAATACATCGACTTCATGGCCAAATTGAGAACGGAAAATTAGGAAGGGGGTGTTGATAGACTACTAGAACTAATTAATTAATTTCCACGGATTACTTACCCTTTGAAAAAACTCCTCAGCACCTTCGTCTACGTCATCGTTGGATGGAACTGCAGGAAACAAATAAGTGTGTGTTAGAAGAGCATCATCTAAAATCTAAAAGGTCATAGGTCTTACAACGCTCGTCACCACCAACGTGTAATACAGGTGAATCTCAACCTAGGTCAAAGGTAAAAAAAACATACTTATCTCACACTAGGGCTGTACCGGATTCAAATTTTTTTATTTCCGGCCGGAGCCGAAATCCGGTACACCCCTATCTAAAACATTAAACGTCATAGGTCAATGGTCAAAATAAACACATGTCGTCTGAAACACAACAATACAACATTTGCTTTCTATGATATCTCGATCAACAACATCAAGACAATAGTCTTCAGCCTCACATTCGTTAAGCCACTAAATCTCAAATTTCCTTGACCGTTAAACTTAGCTTCTGTGTGCAACTTACTTTCTTAAATTGAGGATATTTTACTTCTGGCATGAAGTTCCAGAAATCATATTTTTAAATAATATTTTGTATGTTACAAATTTAGTACATGTACTTCCAAATGCAGATTTTTACAGGAACCGGAAATTTAACAGTTTACAACACCAAACAATCAGAAACCCATCGCTTCCCCTTTAAAAAAAATTTTGACCAAAAACAAATTATTTTCAACCATTTGTTTCGGCTCAGATTTGTTTTTGTTTCTTTTTTAAATCCTTTATATTAACTCGTGGTGTCTGCTTGATGCCTTGCTTGAATGCCGAAAAAACTTTGGATTGATTTTTCACCCACTTCCTCGTAAGCTAGTAGCGAGCTGAAATTTTCCAGGCAGACTCGTGCCGATGATAAAAAAGATGTATGAAAATTTCAGACCGATCGAATGTACTGTAATTAAATTAATACATTTTTAGATTATCTCTATTTATCTCTATGTGCTAGATTGGCGCGGTGCGTATTATATTGAACGACCTTTTTAATATTTTCCTTTTGCCCTGTGCGGTGCGTATTATATTGACGATACTTTTTAAAAATATATTCCTGATTTTTAAATGTAAACGCTATTAATTGCTTATCTGTCTCCCTGTGCGCATTATGTTATACATGTTTTTATAACCCTTTTACCATGATCAAATCGAGCTGAAATTTAACAGGCCGACTGTAGAAGATTTTTTTTAAACATTCATTTTTTATTTTTTTATTATTATTTTAAAATTTTTTTGTTATTTATTTAAAATACAAGTTTTAATTTCAGAAATTGTTCGCGAACCGCAATGTGAACATACAAGAGTCGCTCGCGTCTCGCGAGCAGTGGTTTGGCAACCGTTGTGTTAATCCGATGGGCAGCCTAAAACTTCCATCCATAACTACAACAGAACAGAAAGCCATTGTGCCACCCGAGACATGAGGCTGCCTTCCCTAACTACAACAGCACAGAAAGCCATTGTGCCACCCGAGACATGAGGCTGCCTTCCCTAACTACAACAGAACAGAAAGCCATTGTGCCACCCGCGACAGGAGTCTGCCTTCCCTAACTACAACAGAACAGAAATCCATTGTCCCACCCGAGACATGAGGCTGCCTTCCCTAACTACAACAGCACAGAAAGCCATTGTGCCACCAACTTCCCTAACTACAACAGCACAGAAATCCATTGTGCCACCCGAGACATGAGGCTGCCTTCCCTAACTACAACAGCACAGAAAGCCATTGTGCCACCCGAGACATGAAGCTGCCTTCCCTAACTACAACAGCACAGAAAGCCATTGTGCCACCAACTTCCCTAACTACAACAGCAAAGAAAGCCATTGTGCCACCCGAGACATGAGGCTGCCTTCCCTAACTACAACAGCACAGAAAGCCATTGTGCCACCAACTTCCCTAACTACAACACCTCAGAAAGCCATTGTGCCACCCGAGACATGAGGCTGCCTTCCCTAACTACAACAGCACAGAAAGCCATTGTGCCACCGAGACATGAAGCTGCCTTCCCTAACTACAACAGCACAGAAAGCCATTGTGCCACCAACTTCCCTAACTACAACAGCAAAGAAAGCCATTGTGCCACCCGAGACATGAGGCTGCCTTCCCTAACTACAAAAGCACAGAAAGCCATTGTGCCACCAACTTCCCTAACTACAACACCTCAGAAAGCCATTGTGCCACCCGAGACATGAAGCTGCCTTCCCTAACTACAACAGCATAGAAAGCCATTGTGCCACCAACTTCCCTAACTACAACAGCAAAGAAAGCCATTGTGCCACCCGAGACATGAGGCTGCCTTCCCTAACTACAACAGCACAGAAAGCCACTGTGCCACCCGAGACGACTATGACGCGGCCTTCCGACTATCTAGCCCAAAAACCATCGTGGAATCCAGGAAATTACAGTGCCCCGGGCATATGCGCTAACTTGCCCCGGAACTAAATGATTGTTATAGACCATGTCAGAACCTGCTTATAGCATCCCTGTTATTTCGGTACCTAGGCTTGGAGTTGTAAATACTTCTCACGGCTTGTGGTGTGGGTGTTGGGGGCAGGCAGGGGAGGGGCTAAATCAAAGCTGTTGAATGCTCCAGCGCTGACAGAACTGAAGGAAATGGGCGAAGTTTTCTTTCAAAACACTGGGATTCTTTTATTTTATTTTTTAGATACCTAATTTAGCTCTGGTGTAAAAACTCAAATATTTTATGTTTATTTAATTTAAATTTTAATTTATATTGATTCCAAATTTTCAAATTTCACTTCTCGTCACCAAAACCAAAATTCGGTCTGACCATAAATAAACTACCATCAAAAATATCATTTCGGCGCCCAACTGGTCAGACGCCCAGTCACATATGCTCCCACCTGTCGGCCTCTGTGTTACACCCCAAAGGCTTAGCTGGTCTATAGAGAAGTGGACAGTCAATGGTCTGAACTATCTAGATTTATCTTGTACGAGATTCCATCCCAGCTTCCTGGAGGAAATCTTCATCTAGGCCAGTACAATAATGTTGATGTAGGCGAGAGCGGGCCATTCAGCCAATACGGGGTACACGAACTGTAGCGACGTGACTGAATGAAGGAACTTACAGGTGGGAAGTTGGTGCTATAAAGACGAGGTATAACTCGAGTGATGAGTGAGCCATCACGGGAAAGGTGTGGGTAGGGGGTGTGAGCCAAGACAGGCGCTGGCATGTTTCCTCACTTTTCTGTGATGTTGGTTGAATCGACCTATTAATAGATACTTAATTCCTCCAGTTACTGACAAATGGATGTTGATGGACAGTTTTTTAAAAATCTGTTGATGTTTTGTTTTAATTTGTTAAGCATTCTAATATAAGGTGTCTTCAAAGTGCGGTCAGCAAACACATACGACAATCAGACCACATACGGCCCGCAAACACATACGGCCCTAAGACCACATACAGCCAGCATAACCTATGCGTCCCGCAGATCACTTACGGCATGAAACTCTTGTTTATCCTGCCTACGGAGTAAATAGTTGTTTAGAATTAAAAGAATAAAATTAATGTCGTTTTAAAGCAGGGGTGTCCAAAGTCCGGCCCGCGGGCAAAAACCAGTTTGCGATGCAATTTTAACTGGCCCGCGGCCTGATCTTAAATAATTAGTTGACTGACGTATTATTTCTGTAACGACATGATATGTATAAGAAAAGTTGAAATTGTGTACTGTTTTGAGCACGTCAAATGATGGCGGAAATCGATGACGTTTTATTTTTTACTCTGTGGAAATAAATTTTTAAAAACCCGATGAAGTTATGTGCTGCAAAGTGATGAAAATTGTTGAAAATATCTGTCTAGAGAAAAAGCAGGAGTTTGCCAACGTTTGCCTGTCACACAACACTGTGGCTCACAACACTGTGGCTCACAACACTGTGGCTCACAACACTGTGGCTCGCAACACTGTGGCTCACAACACTGTGGCTCGCAACACTGTGGCTCACAACACTGTGGCTCGCAGAATTGAAGAAATCTCACCTGACATTAAGAGACAATTAGAGGCAAAAGCAGAAAACATGACTTTTCTTCGATACCCTGTGATGAAAGCACTGATGCATCCGACACTTCCCAACTTCTTTTTTTAGAGGCGTTAACGATGACATGATTGTGAGTGAAGAATTACTTGACCTTCAGTCTTAAAGACCAAACAAGGGGAAAATATTTATTTGCTTCCATTCGTTCTGATGTCAATTACATTAAATTATCATGGAAAATAATATCTGGAATGATTACCGATGGTGCTCCTGCCATGATTGGTGAGCATAATGCAATGATGTAAGATGACTAAGTCACAGGACAGCACTTCTACGCACTTAAAAAACAAATTTGGGGAATCCGTGGATGATAAGAAACAACCAGTTCCAGAACTATCTGCTACTGCTTGGCTGGCAAATGTTGCATTTTCAGTTGATATTACAAGACATTTAAGCGTTCCTTACACAAATGTTTAAGGGCACAATGCAGTGATAAGCCAAATCTATTCACATATCAAGGCCTTTGTGAACAAGCTTCAACTTTTTCAAAGGCAACTGTCTCAAATGCAGCAAATACCACACATTTTCCTCACTGTAGTGAGTGTATTTACTGTATTAAATCATGACTAGTTTTTCAGAAAGAAGCTTCAATGAACAAACGCAGAGGTATTTTGCAGATATCACATCTCTGACTGATGAATTTCGAAGACGCTTTCAGGACTTTGCAACTATTGAAAAGGAAATAATGGTGGGTTTTTTTTCTTCACATTTCTCTGTTGACCCTGATAATTCTTCAGGCAATCTGCAGCTAGAACTCATTGAGCAGCAAAGTAATGCTGAATGTCGCAGCAGACTATAACATCTTCCTCTCATTGTCTTATACCGTCAGCTGCATAAAGAGAGAGTCCAAGAGGTTCTAACATTTGCTAAGAAAAAGATCAGCTCGTATGGCTTGACTGTGTTTGCAGACATTATCAGTATTATCAGTTATAAATTTTAACAAGAAGCGAGTGAGGATGAGAATAAGTGACTCCCACCTGAGTGATAGTATAGGTATCAAAACCAGTGGCATTGAGCCTGATCTCACCTATTTACTGCATTCAAGATCTCAGTTTCACCCCTCACAATAAATTTTGCAATAAAATCTTCTCAACCTATGTCATTTTACACGCTTTTATTTAAGTCACAATGTTTGTATGTTGTATCCATCCATCCATCCTTCCTTCAAAACTTGAAACGTAAAATTAAACCACTCCTGATGGTCCTAGAGATCTCAAAATTTTACCACAGATAGATCTTGGATGACAATGCATTGTATCAAAATTTCAGATCGATCGAATGTACCGTATTGAAATTATTGCATTTTTAGTTTATCTATAGTCTATATATAAGCATCGGTACCCGTCTGCTTTGGTGAGTTGTACAAGTTCACCACGTGAACACTTCACCGTGGTATAAAACGTTGGGCGGGCGCTTATGAGGTGTTTGGTATAAAAAAAATAGTGGTAAAAAAGATGTGTGGGCTTCAGACGTGAATTTTAAAGAGGTTTTATTATAAGTTTTAAAAAATAGCTGTAAAAAACAAAGTTTTTGACTATAAATCCCTTATATATGAGACATAACTAAAAGTAGTGATTATGTTAAAAGCGTGTCTTTTTTTTAAAAAAAAGATTTTTTAAATATTTTTTGTTTATTATTTTAATCCAGCCCGCAAATATCTTTACTTCAAGGAATATGGCCCACCACGCAAAAAAGTTTGGACGCCCCTGTTTTAAAGTAATACATGAAAGTGAAAAAATAATAAAAGATGACATTTTCATAGGTTAGAGGAGTTCAGTGCACGGAGTGATTTTTTTAAAATTTTAAATAAGATTTAAATGGAGAAAATAAGTGAAACGAAGTTTAAGTTTAAGGTAAAGTTGTTTTTACGCGAATTCTCCAAGTCGCAAAATGGAAGGGGAAACTTAACTATTTACAGCAGGAATATGTGCAAGAAAAGCTTTTCTTTTCCTAGGTGCAGCTTTTTCTTAAGTATAGCATTTGTCTCTAAGTAAAGCCTTTCTTTTAACTAGACTCTAGACGCTGTTCTGCTATTAAAATAGTAATATCAAGACTCAAGAACCACGTCCATTATATGTGGAGTCCAACTATAGCAACCCGTGAAATTAAACAGTTGAAGAAAATCCTTTTATGACAACAAACTATTGCAGGGGCCATCAGTGTCACTTTAGTCGGATTATACATGGGCATTTGGGTGGAGTGCTTACGAGCATCTAGAACAGAACTTGCTGTACTATTTTGAACTGCAATGGCGTTTGGTAAATGTCAGTAAAATTAGAATAACGTTTTCAAAAACTTCGAATAATGTAATCTAAATGACTGAAATGAAACATAAGTGAGATGATGTAATGTGTGCGGTTGTTTCAATTGTTCGCATCTTGTATGATTAAAATCAGGAGCAATAATTAAATTATTTAACAAAGATAAGAATTCGATTCAATGACAATAAATTCATAATAGATTTAGCCCCTGGGTCCAATGACAAATAACCATAAACTTTTATAACACTATGGTTATATTTGAAGAACTATTATTAAAAATCGTTCTGTAAGTTAGTTTTAGAAATTTTAAAGGATCAATAAACTGTTATTTGCTTCGTCATGTTTTTTGTTGTCTAACCATGGTCAAAGAGCTCTTACGCAAATTTAGTGAAAAAGGGATGGGTCTAATTTAATTTAGAATGTTCATATTAAGGCAAGTACCAAATTTTGATGCAGTACGTGGCGATTAAAGTGTTTCTAATATAATAAGATTGTAGGACTTGATTTCAGAATTTCGACTACGCACCGGTTAACGATCACGATTACTTTTTCAACCTCGGTTGAAATTTGTTTTTTGACAAAAAGACTTCGCATTTTTAAAAAATATTTATTTCAAGAAAGAACTGCTCATGTACCGTGTCTGTTACTGAAAATGGTTTATTGACCGCTCATGTACCATGTCTGTTACTGGAAATGGTTTAAGAACCGCTCATGTACCATGTATGTTACTGAAATGGTTTAGGAACCGCTCATGTACCATGTCTGTTACTGAAAATGGTTTAAGAACCGCTCATGTACCATGTCTGTTACTGAAAATGGTTTAAGAACCGCTCATGTACCATGTCTGTTACTGAAAATGGTTTAAGAACCGCTCATGTACCATGTCTGTTACTGAAAAGTGTTTAAGAACCGCTCATGTACCATGTCTGTCATTTGACTGGCGGCAGTCATTTTATAACTTATTAATCTGATATTAAGTATTTATCGGTCCTAGTCCATAAGATATGACTACTCAATAGTTTCTATAGTCTGATCTTGTATATTTTAACTATTGGTTGGTCCTAAATCATTAGAAACAGGAAAACTTGTTTGGCCTAAGTCATGGAATGTATCGGTAGGTTTCCTAAAGTGTGATTGGAATCAACACAAATAAATAAGTGGGGGATTAGAATGAAGAAGCGATTACATGATATTTGTTTAGAGCCTCCCGCCCACCCACCCCCATCCCCGCATGCCTTGCCCGAGACAGTAGCGCCTCTATAACGAATGCCTACTGCCGAGGCCTAGTCACGTAGATAAAAACAATGATATTCTTTATGTCCAGTCAAAAGGAAGACAGAAATACTCTCTCGATGATCTCTTGCCGCTAAGACACAAGATGGTCATGTTATGTTTTCAAACATTGACGAACGGCTCATAATTAGACGAACGGCTCTTAGACGAATGGCTCATAGTTAGACGAATGTCTCATGGTTAGACGAACAGCTCATAGTTAAGACGAATGACTCATAGTTAGACGAACGGCTCATAGTTAGACGTGAAACCTTGCATGCTGGTGTTTTATAGACTACACCCCTCAAGAAGTTCATTGCTAATTACCATAATCAAAAGAAAAACTCGTAATGGCACAAAGTATAATATAGGATTCAATAGGATGAGATCTTTAAGTCTATGTGTCTCAAGTACTAGATCGCCTCGGACTACTTACTATAAGACCACGTGACGCTGCCGTCTAATAGAGTCAAAACATAGATGCCTTCAATGTCTGTCCACAACGTGCCTTGTATGTGTCCATCTAGCATCGATAAGACCCGACTATTTCAATGTCCAGCGGTCAAATACAACAGGAGGTACTGGCATCCTGACCCGGGGGTCAAGGTCACTATAAACATTCCAGCCTCTCGCTACCCAGTTTTCCCAGAGCAGGGATCACACAAAAATTTTCACGAGCGCGGACAGCAAAATCATTTTGTACAATATTTCAAAGCCAGAACGAAATGTCTCGGGGTGTTGGGTATCGAAAAACTGAATGTTGAATTCCGTGTTAGTGATGATTCAATGGCACGCAACGCATTACAAAGATAACCAATTATCAGTTATCAAAGAATGCGAAGTCAGAAACAGATAGTTGTATCAGACTTAACCAAACCACACTAAATTACTTTTTTTTTAAACGAAAATGCTTGCTCACAGTCATACATGTTCCAAACACTGATAAAACATCAGTGGCACATTTCTTCAGTTTCGGAAACTAAACATCAGGTAAACAGCGCTCAATTTAACAAGTTTTCCTTCTCTGTGCTTCTCTTTCATCAGGTTACGTGCCTGTATATCACCCAACTCCTACCGTAGAGAACAACGGGCACATCATCCAGGTTACAATTAAACGGATTTCGGAACATAAGAACGTCACTATCAAGTCTGTTAAGATCTGAGAATCTCTATACAAATTTTTTTGCATCTGCAAGTCACGAATAATCTAAGGTTAAAAACGAATTTGACATCTTCGAAGATACCAGAAACAAACTCTTTGAAACTTGAAACAATGGCAGAGGCGTCTCTAGGGTTGGTGTCACCCATGCAGTGCGGTAACTTATGTTGTCACCCTCTCACGACTTACCCCATAGACCTCCTCTGTGTCAGCCAGTGCCAAATAACGGGAACATACAGAATTTTACATTTCGGTGCCATTCCTTGTGTTGGTGTCACCCGGTGCGGTCCGCACCTTCCTAGTGACGCCTCTGCAATTGTATTTCAAATAATGACAGTTTCCCCGTTTTCCTTTGATGATGCTGTATAGATTGAGTGTATCATTTCCCAGAATATTCATGTTCCGTTCAATCATGTGGGATGGGATGTCGACCACATATGACAACTCTTCAGACGGGTAAGATCTGACAGTTGCGGATCAGCACCATCATCTTCAGTGACAAACAGCATCTAGTTCACTTCCGGGCTAGTAAAACAGAAATTGGCCGCATCTGAACAACCTCGAATTCTGAATCTGAACAAACTCGAATTCTGAATGAACATTTTCAAGAAAAGCCTGGAACTGACTGTGATATATTTAAATGCATAACGCCGAATAAATGTTCACAGAAAACACGACTGATCTCAGCATACAAGAAATATCTAAGTCTTTCAGGCAGATCTGTGATGCTGATACTGATATAGACAGAGCGACCCGTTAGAAAATATTCCATTTGAGCCCCACAAGCCATTTCCTCACTCCGGTCATCTCCATCACCTATAACACCTCAAAGATGATTCCATTGATTATTGCAAATAGTTTTGCACTTCCATGAAATTGTCTTTCTAGTTGTTGTTCAATGCATGCCGCAACTCTTCGTTTATCCGAAAGTCCAATTTGGCACCACGGATGCACACGAGAATTTGTGGCGTACTCTTTAGATCATTAGACCTTTCAAGTGCATATTCGTAGCACCATTTTTTCTTCAATTTCTTGTGTCTTCCGAATAATTGAACTTGCTGACACTGAATGGCTGATATTTCCAAAACAATTAGGCTTTTCTTAGCATTCAAGTCATTTGCTGCTCCATCAAACTCCTTTGATGAATATTCCATCAATCAATAGCATTTCTCGTTCTGCAATTGTTTATATATTTTTGAGTTGATCTCCTAGTATTTTACACATGAGATTCAACATTAAGTTGCAGACAGCTTGCCTTAAAACTGTTATCTTGCAAATATCAAGGGTTTCCCAGGTTGTTTCCACTGTGAGTGTAAAGCTGGTTGTGAAAGCAAACAATTCCCCTTCATTTCTTGACTCAGTGTGGTGTAACACTAGGAACACATCTTATGTCTGGGGACCACTGCTCTGGAACACATGATGACATTTGATCAGGGGTATCCACAACCACTTGAAAAATAAACTAATTTCATCACTTTTTTTAGAGTAACTTAAGAACTGCCTGAGATCAGACAAGCAGGAGAGTCTGGGAACGGCTAATGGAAGACACACTATGAGGCACACCTAGTAACACATGTTAATTGATTTCTGTTTGTTGCTATTGTCAAGTTATGATATTGCATCAACTTTTTTAATAATTTTTTTTTATTTATGTATTTTTTTCCTGGTTTAGGAACAACTGAAATTTTCATTATCATAAAGATAACGTTTTTCTGCCCTAAAAAAAATTCAACACTCCTATTATAATCAGCTCTCACAACATGAATAATTCATTAAGCCAACCCCTCCAACCCTAGCATTCCACACTCCTATAATCAGCTCTCACAACATGAATAATTCATTAAGCCAACCCCTCCAACCCTAGCATTCAACACTCCTATAATCAGCTCTCACAACATGAATAATTCATTAAGCCAACCCCTCCAACCCTAGCATTCCACACTCCTATAATCAGCTCTCACAACATGAATAATTCATTAAGCCAACCCCTCCAACCCTAGCATTCAACACTCCTATAATCAGCTCTCACAACATGAATAATTCATTAAGCCAACCCCTCCAACCCTAGCATTCCACACTCCTATAATCAGCTCTCACAACATGAATAATTCATTAAGCCAACCCCTCCAACCCTAGCATTCCACACTCCTATAATCAGCTCTCATAACATGAATAATTCATTAAGCCAACCCCTCCAACCCTAGCATTCCACACTCCTATAATCAGCTCTCACAACATGAATAATTCATTAAGCCAACCCCTCCAACCCTAGCATTCCACACTCCTATAATCAGCTCTCACAACATGAATAATTCATTAAGCCAACCCCTCCAACCCTAGCATTCAACACTCCTATAATCAGCTCTCACAACATGAATAATTCATTAAGCCAACCCCTCCAACCCTAGCATTCCACACTCCTATAATCAGCTCTCACAACATGAATAATTCATTAAGCCAACCCCTCCAACCCTAGCATTCAACACTCCTATAATCAGCTCTCACAACATGAATAATTCATTAAGCCAACCCCTCCAACCCTAGCATTCAACACTCCTATAATCAGCTCTCCCAACATGAATAATTCATTAAGCCAACCCTAGCATTCAACACTCCTATAATCAGCTCTCACAACATGAATAATTCATTAAGCCAACCCCTCCAACCCTAGCATTCAACACTCCTATAATCAGCTCTCACAACATGAATAATTCATTAAGCCAACCCCTCCAACCCTAGCATTCCACACTCCTATAATCAGCTCTCACAACATGAATAATTCATTAAGCCAACCCCTCCAACCCTAGCATTCCACACTCCTATAATCAGCTCTCACAACATGAATAATTCATTAAGCCAACCCCTCCAACCCTAGCATTCAACACTCCTATAATCAGCTCTCACAACATGAATAATTCATTAAGCCAACCCCTCCAACCCTAGCATTCCACACTCCTATAATCAGCTCTCACAACATGAATAATTCATTAAGCCAACCCCTCCAACCCTAGCATTCAACACTCCTATAATCAGCTCTCACAACATGAATAATTCATTAAGCCAACCCCTCCAACCCTAGCATTCCACACTCCTATAATCAGCTCTCACAACATGAATAATTCATTAAGCCAACCCCTCCAACCCTAGCATTCAACACTCCTATAATCAGCTCTCACAACATGAATAATTCATTAAGCCAACCCCTCCAACCCTAGCATTCCACACTCCTATAATCAGCTCTCACAACATGAATAATTCATTAAGCCAACCCCTCCAACCCTAGCATTCAACACTCCTATAATCAGCTCTCACAACATGAATAATTCATTAAGCCAACCCCTCCAACCCTAGCATTCAACACTCCTATAATCAGCTCTCACAACATGAATAATTCATTAAGCCAACCCCTCCAACCCTAGCATTCAACACTCCTATAATCAGCTCTCACAAAATGAATAATTCATTAAGCCAACCCCTCCAACCCTAGCATTCCACACTCCTATAATCAGCTCTCACAACATGAATAATTCATTAAGCCAACCCCTCCAACCCTAGCATTCAACACTCCTATAATCAGCTCTCACAACATGAATAATTCATTAAGCCAACCCCTCCAACCCCTCTTCTCATGTGTTCCCCCCTTTCCCCAGCCCCCATGGTTGGCCTGCAGGATAGCCCACATCTAGCAGGTTGGAGAAATCTCTGCTAACAAAATAACACAGGGAGGTGAAGAGTGACAGTCTCCTTAAAACATAATAAGTTGACATTTTTAATTAGACTCAATGGCCACTTATGGACAGACAACTTTACCTTTAAACTATCATCATCTTTGTTAGGAATTTGTGAATGTTAAGACATATTATATCTTCATATTTCAGTTAACCAAGCTGTGTTCTATTTTAGAGATGAAAGAAGATTTTGCTCTATAGATTTGGCAAGGCATAAAAAGGCACCTGGGTGAGGAAAATGACAGGTGAGAATGTTATTTCTACTTATCAAGCAGCACATATTGGAGCTGAGAAGATCTCAAGATAAACTTTAACAATAACTCGATGGCACTCATCATTCATCTCTGGTCCTACATTTCTATAACCAACTCACTTTTATAACCTGCACACGTCTATAATCTACTCACTTTTATCACCATCACACTGAGAAGACATAAAAATACATGTACATGTACATTAAATCTATCTTGTTATTGCTTTTGTTTTCAAATTTATTTTTCAAATTTTTTAAACAGATATATTAAATGACTGAATGAAGAAAAATAAAGTAGCAAATAAGTAGCCATTTTTAAAATATCGTGTGGAAAGTAGACACTAACCTTGAGGCGTAACCAATGAACTCTTATGATATGAACATTGTTTCTATCATAAAGACACAGTTAACAACATGAACTCTTATATTATGAACATTATTTCTATCATAAAGACAAGAGTTAACATAAAGTGTCTCCTTTAATGAATTTTTTACAACAGTGGTTCCTAGAATTGTTTTTTCTTCTTTGTGCTTCCTGCCAATTCCAATGCCCCAAGTGACCTTATCTTAAATTCTTACAAGAACACAACAACGTAATTGAATCATTTACCACATCAAGCATTTTCAGTTAAAGAGAGAAACAAAAAAGTTCCATAACCCTTGCATGGATATTTACTCATATTAATTAATTACTTAAAAGAGTCAAATATACAAAAAGGTCATTTCAAGCTTTTTAAATCCCTTATATTAACTGCTCTCTCTGTCTCTCTGTCTGTCGTTCGTTGTTGGGCGGGCAGAAAAACAAAAGTAAAAAATGACCCATTTCCCGTGATGCCATCAAGCTGAAATTTGGCACAGGGACTCGTGTCACCTAACAATGCATCGTATCAAAATTTCAGATCGATCGAACGTACCGTAATTAAATTAATGCATTTTTAGTTTATCTATATAAAACAATATGTAGAAGTCGCTATTGTTTACATTTTACGGGTCACTTGACTTCACGCCAGCCATCGGTAAACACATCTCGTGTTTTAACCAGGTGGAATTGACTCCGTTTCAGGCTGTAAATGTTTTTTGCGTTGGAACATAATCAATACTTTAAGTTCTGTCTCATATATAAGGGATTTATAGTCAAAAACTTTGTTTTTACGGGGTTGTTTTTATTTTTAGGAAAAAGACAATATGGCATTTTAAACGTTCATTTTTTTTAATTCATAGATTTAGAAAGTTACAAGGTTTGCTATCTATGAATAAATTAATGATCCCATTAATAAAAACAATGACCTAGATTTGAACTCTACAATGTGGCACGAAAAGATCCTACACCACACTAAATTATAAATAATAGATCTGCGTAGGAGCTACAACACAGTAGGACACAGAAGTTTATGTGTATTTCTAATACTCAACAAATGAAATGTGTTTGAAAAGAAAAGGTTTTTTTTTCTAATTATTATATTATATAGTTTAACCTGCAGAGAAACACAAGTACAGTATATCTCAAAAATGTTAAAGAAAAATAGAGACTTTACAATTTTTTGCGTAAGTAATGGGAAAATAATTGAGACCATCCATTTTATTTACATCATAACATTTGTTACAATTGTTTGTGAAAACATTTGTTTTCATCAAATTCCCTATGTAACTTATTACCTGCAGAGTTAAAATATCATTAATTAAGAAGAATCTATATATTATTTTTTAAACAACATAATACTAAAAGATGCATCTAATCACAGAGCTGACTTAGTCCGTGTTTCGTTATTTCACACCATCACACTAAATGCCAAAGGGGAATGGCTTTATAGTAGGGCTGTACAGGATTCAAATTTTTCAAATTCGGCCGGAGCCAGATTTGGCCGCATATATGACGTGAAATCCTGACAGGGCTAAACAAAGTCTTTTAAAGATAAAGGCTGGTAATGGAATAATGACATGACGGGTTATTTCTAATTCATAGCTGACTGACAACTGTTGTAATTAATAAACTTGTCCAGGACTTGCCCTTACTGTGTGGACCCAGCCCACAGCATTTTTTTGTTTTGTTATTACAGTGAAAATCCTGCAATGACTGAAATATTACTTTTTTTAACTCAATAATAGAGGAGGAGTTTTTTTAAGTATGATGGGAATAGGAGTGGAGAAAGGAGTGAGGGTTAGATAAACAACATTGGCTGGTCTTAACTGGTAACTCAAAGTGGTCAGCTTATTTTAAAGCCTAAGCCAAGGTCTTTTCTGTCATTTCCTGCCCTTTCTAAGTTTCTGCGATGTGGTCTATTTTCCTCATTTGAACAATTCAAAGAATTAAAACCTTTTTGTGTTAAATGATTTGTGTTTCATGTTCCAAGAACAAAGGTGTATCAAAATACATTATAGTTTGTTGGGACCGTGTTTTATTTCCGATTGACAGTTATTTCTTTTTAAGCATTTTTACGTTAAATGTATTTCACAGCATAAATTTCAAACAAATAGTTTTAATTTGATAAATTGTTTGCGAGCCGAAATGTGAACACAGAAGATCCTCCGTTCAACCACTGTTTGAATAGACATTGAAGCAAAATTTTCACGGGTACACAGGCACAAATTTACTACCCGGGTAATTGCTCAGCAACGGCTGAACCCGGGTACCCGTTGACAGGCCTAGTGAAGGAAATGCATAAACCTCCCATATATTAACTATATTTGAAAAAACATGCATTTAAGTATGCCATTTATCTTTATAA
Organism: Ampullaceana balthica; assembly: GCA_944989445.1. Taxonomy (NCBI): domain Eukaryota; kingdom Metazoa; phylum Mollusca; class Gastropoda; family Lymnaeidae; genus Ampullaceana; species Ampullaceana balthica. The sequence continues at coordinate 361,107 of CALYLW010000009.1, read as the reverse complement.
GAATTCCGCTAAGGTCTAATGCCAGCTACCCACTTTAAAACCATACACCCTGAACTGTATGAATATTATCACAGAGCAGCAGATTTGTTACAAAAGTTAAATTTTAAAAAACTCCAAAGTAAATATTATGAAAAAAAGCTCTTGAAGTATTTAATGCACTTTATTTAGTGCAAATGTAATGAATTTTATATGGGTTATTTACAGTAGCATTAATTTTAAGACTAGAAAACTGACTTGATACTAGAGGGTTATGTTGATTTTTTTAAATTGCTTATAAAAAAATCTTTTAGAAAAGACTCTTTTTCAAGAATCAAGGATTTATTTAAAAGTAGAAATAAAATAGAACCTTAAAATGTACATATATTATGATAAGAAAACAAGAAGTGGATATGCACACTTTATGAATGTAGCAAAATGGCTTTGCATTGAAAGCAGAAAAAATTTGATTATGTTTTATTTTTAATAATTTTTGACAATATTGATGTAATTTTCAGTTAAACAACTGTAAATTATGTTAAACATTTTCATGTATCCTTAGCTGATAAGTTGTTTTTTAATTTTTTTTTAATTTCTAATTTTTAGTTTTAATTATTGTATCATCTTATTTTCATAGTTATAGCCAATTCAATTATAATTAGTATAATTAGCTTTAACTTATGCCTTATATTTAGGGTCTATACTTATACTATACTGTAATTAGTCATAATATTAATATAAGCTAGAACTTCTTATGCCTGATGCCATACAAGCATAAATAATACCGTACTAATTATTATTACTATAGTCTATAGTAATATATTTCAAACAATACAAATGTAGTATGAGCTATTTGAAATTCAATCATTCATTATTCTCCTTTAACGTTTAATGAATTTTTCATAATTATAATTTAATAAATTTTAGGACCTATGCCATACATAATAATTTAATAATAAAACTAAAACACTAACTGATAACTCATATGTCATATTAAACTCATATCGATATACATAATTTCTGTTGTCTGTATGTATGTATGGATGTAATTATAATGCTGTTAGGTGGCGCTGCAAACGATTTTGTATAAAAATATTATATGACATCATTGCTTTAGCTTATATTTTAATTTTTGAAAAGGGAACGATGTAAAAATAGTATTTGAGGATTTATAAATATTATGAAATACTTTGTGTACATTTCAGCAAGTTTAATATTTCGTATTTATCAAACACGGATAAGTTACTTATGTTAATTATGTATATTGATTCCCGTTGTCTGTATGGAAGTAAGTTAGGTGGCTCTGCGATCGATTTTGTATAAAAATTAGGGCTGCGGAAATTAACTATTAATTTCTCGATTAATCGTTAAAAAATTTTATCGATTGAAATTATTTTAATCGATAAAAATTCAATTAAAATTAAAGAAAATATTTATAATATTTTTTAAAAATTTTATTAATAAATAATTATTAATAATTATTAATAATAAATATATTTTTTTACGTACAAACTTCTCCCACGTAATATTATAATTTATTTTATTACTTTATGTGGACCGGCAGACGTCAACTAAAAAATGTCTGACAGCATCAGCGCAGTTAAATTTAAACATATAACTAGAAAGTTGAACAAAAATTTAGTTTTTAAGCTAACTGCGGATGGCAAAGTCGAAGATGGTGAAAAAGTTTACTGTGTTCACTGCCATAAACAATTCTCTTTTAAAGGATCAAATACATCACTGACGTACCACCTTCATCACAAACATCCGATCAAGTATCAACACATTGTCAAAATATTTAGTTCAAAATATTCTTAATTTTCAATGTCCGTGAGAAATTATCAGTTTAATGATGTCATAAATTTCTATTTTTGGCTTTAATCAAAATTATGGATTAATTAATTGATAATTTTTCAAAAGTTAACGATTAAATTTAAATTAATCGATAACAGCCCTAATAAAAATATTATATGACGTCATTGTTTTAGCTTATATTTTAATTTTTGAAAAGGGAACGATGTAAAAATAGGATTTGAGGATTTATAATCATTATGAAACTAGACGCCACGCGGCGTAGCATACGCCGCAGACTTGCTCATGGAGACTGCAAAGAGAGTGGAGAAAGAACAGACACAAACTACAGCACGAAGAAATCAAAACAGCGCGAGTGAACGTTGGTTAATAAATGGGAGGCAGATAACAACAACCTTAGTGTGCATGTCTTTACGTTTACTCGCTATTTTTTATTTACTTAGTGCTGCTTTTTTGTGTCTGTCCTCTCACCCCCCCCCCAACCGTTCTTTGCAGTTTCTATGATGAGCAAGTCTCTCCAGAGTTCCTTCTTTTCATTCACTCACAGTCGTTTGCCCAAACCCACCCCATTTTGACAACTGTATCTTTCAGGAAGCCTTCACCCGTCACTAAATCATTAGCGGCGTATGCTATGCCGCTGGTCAGCTAGTGTACTCATAACCACTCTGACTCTTTGTGTGCTAAGTACTGCACAAACCAACCGATGTATGACAATGATTGAGTCACAATCACAATGATTGACAATGTTATTCAATCATATCAGAGTCAGAGTATTTCAAATTTAAATCATTTGGATGAATTATTGAATATCATAATTTCAATGTCAATATAATTATAATTATTTTAAAATTGTATAATCAATCATCAAATTCATCAATCAATCATTTCAATTAATCAATGTCAAGCAAGTTTAGCAAGTCAATTTTAGTCAATGTAAATTATAGTAAATAGTAAATGTACTACTACATTTTTATATATTTGAATTCATCTTTGTAAAAGTTTATTAGTTTAATCTAATACTAATATGATATATGTTTTAAGATAAATCGATTAATACATTTTTTTTTCATTTATGGAAAAAAGGGTAGTGGTTTTAAAATACACTTTTGAATTTTTTCTTTTACAAAAAAAATTTATTGAGACTTGTTATGAGTTGTTTGGCTATGAGACAGGGGAGATCACTAGAAATTTTAAATGTTCATTATTCGTACAGACTACTGCTACAGACATGAGACACATACCAAGTTGAAGCATTTGTTCCAATTTTTTACGATCTACCCGAAATCTGTCTTCAACGAATCCTGGGTCCCGTTCCATAATATCTTCTCTGCTGCCCTGGGACTCTGTTTCAATACTATCCATGCCATTATCTCCATTGAATAAGTTTTCTCTCATTCTTGTAGAGAGCACGGAAACACCTTCCGCCATAGCATACTTGTTGTTATGTGAGAACGAGGCTAGCACTAGCAGACTTCCAGCACTCCGCGAGGCAATGCCGTGCGTGTTGTCTTCGTGGTTCCTGCTTCACCAAACGTCTTATCTCTATCTGCCACTTCACCGGTGCTTGATGTTTGCTCATATTTTATTTCACGTTCTTGAATGCCTTCGCAATGTTGTTCATTCATTCAAGAGGCTATAAAGGGCTGATTGCCATTCATTAATTTATGTTGAAGGGTTTTTGTTTCAATAAATTGTATAATTATTAATTCGCTTAGATGGCCTATTTTAAGTGCTTTATAATTACTTTTTTTTTAAAAATGATATGTGCTGAAGCGTTACCAACGAATCTCAACTACTGGATTACTTCACCGATACTTGAAAAAATAAAACCTCTAAGACTGACTGCATTGACATCGTCTTACTAGATGACTGATGAGAACATTAAATAACTATTACAAAGCCTGGCGATGAAAGCATTTATTGTTAAGCAAATTCTGGGTTATCGGGAAGACTAGCTAAAGAACATGTAATAAAAGAGCCGTTTAAAGTTTGGGCAGCAGGCACGGACGCACTTAAACTTTAGCAAGAGTACACCGCGACCAGCAGAAGCGATCCTTTGTGAAAACGAAAACTTTGTTTCCATCTCCAAAACTTTCGTGTCCCTTGAGGACCAAGCAATTTCTGAATAACACATCATTTACTTTCATGGATTAAGTCTCACGGGACGCTGCATGATTTTCACAAAATAACAAACTATCCGGTAACTTTTTCCTGGAGTGAAATTCCAGCAAAATCCTGGGTTCACAGTTTAAGGATAACAAATGTCCCCCCCCCCATAAATCCATGTGTCTTTATGCACCCCCATTGGTCACCTCAAATGTTTCTTGGATTAAAACGTGTGCATCAGTAACTTGATCATTTCAATGCTTGATGTGTCAACTACGATACTTTATATTATGTTTTGGTTTTCCTGCAAAATGAGAGCAGTCACTAACTACAACCCCACTACCTGACGTCACTAACCCAAACGCCGCAGCTGACGAAGTTCACCGGTCAAGTAATGATTTGAATGACATGACAATAAATTTGACATCACGAATGACATAGTGAACGACATCGTGTCTGGCAATACAACATGATTGTCATACAGATTAAAATAATAATAAACCCCAACTTCACAGCATTAAGAACAACACGAAGACACGGTAGAAATGAGTATGAGTTCAAGGCCGCCAAATGTCTTCTGCTACTCGTGAGGTTTACAATCAAGTGAAGGAAAATTGGTCGGAAGATTTTGGAGGGGCTAACAGCCATACCGCATTAAGGGGCAGGGGGTGAACGGGCTAAAGGCAGTGGCCCCCAAACTTAGTATATTTTATAATAAAGGTGGACAAATGTTTGCATGAATCCCTGAAAATATCATACATTATTTTTAAAAATCTTATCTTTTAATCTGATCGCTACTCGGACACGATAGTCTTAGCAATCGAAAAACCTAATTTAATAGCCTCAATTAGAGAAAATATTAAAGAATGTTGTTTATGTTCATTTATTTTAATTTACAACTTCCGACAAGTTCTCCTGGTCGTATGGCAGTGTGTTGGCTTGTCTTTTTGTTTTTTTAATTATCTTTTTACACTCAATTTTAGGATACCGGCAGTTATTTCTTCGGTTTTTTCATGAATAATCTTTTTGGCTGGGAAGGCAGATCCCGGAGTACAGAAAAAGCATGAGCAAGGAACCAATGGACTATTTAGTTACACGTTACAGTCTTATATTAGCTGCTAGCAATCATTTTATTTAAAGGGACGCTGGCTGGATGGGGCCCCAGTTTGAATTGCAGCCAGGGGCCACGTGCAGTCTTAATCCACCCCTGGCTATCAGTTTTTAAAAATTTGCCCATGATCAAGTATTCCAACCACCACACCACGCCGCCTATGAACGACACTGCGGTAAGACATTTTTTAAGACATTAGTCTTCAAAATACATGACATGTTGTCGTCTTAAATTAAATTTGAAAGAATTCAGTCTACTTAAACCTTGAATCTTAATGATATCAAAATTAGAGTGTCTACTTATAATAGCTAAATGATGACGCGAACGTGTCGAATAGTTGAGTTTACCTGAGATTAGACGAGTCTACTACGCGCTGTTTGAATGATACGTTCTCAATTTTTTTCCTGTTTCAAGTTCACTGTGATTAGAGGATTAGTAAATCTTCAAATAATGGGGGCAGTGTGAACAATCAAAACAAGAGATTCCCATAAGTTCTCACTTGTGTTATATCGACCACATCGTGGTCACTAGTGGTTACTTGTATATTTATGGCAGTTTGTATATCTTTCCCTACCGTGGAGGTAAACAAAGAGATTCTCAAAAAGGAGCTGGCCAAAGCCCCATAACCCAGAAGAACGTCAACCGATCAGTGGTGGCAGAGGTCCACTTTTGGCAGTTCACTTTGTCCTAAACGCTACAGAAACATAAGTGTTGGCAGCATGCTGGAAACACTCATAGGCTGCTCATAGATAGGCAAAGTGGGTGAAGATTGGGCTGCTCATAGATAGGCAAAGTGGGTCAAGAATTGGGCTGCTTATAGATAGGCAAAGTGGGTCAAGAATTGGGCTGCTCATAGATAGGCCAAGTGGGTCAAGAATAGGGCTGCTTATAGATGGGAAAAGTGGGTCAAGAATTTGGCTGCTCGTAGATAGGAAAAGTGGGTCAAGAATTGGGCTGCTTATAGATGGGAAAAGTGGGTCAAGAATTGGGCTGCTCGTAGATAGGCAAAGTGGGTCAAGAATTGGGCTACGAAACAACTTCAGATTAAAATAATAGTCTTGACAGGCGCTTCATTTCGATTAAATTTGAGGATACGGAAACATGAGCAGTTCATTGCAGTGTGAGATCCATCGATAGCATTCTGGACTGAAAATGGTCTAGAATAATATTAACAAATTAATGTGAACAAATCATTGTTATTATCCTTTAAATACTCATGTGTGATAGTATTAAAATGAGTTGTTGTTGCTGTCAGATATGTGAACCGACCCTAATAGTCACTGGATATGAAGACCATGTTTCACGCCAGTCAGATGTGATTGTCATAAATTTAGTTAGAAACATCCGCATCCCACTTGAAGAATTGTCATACTTTGGATAATCCGTGACATCAATCTTTACGCGGAGGTATCAACTTTGTCTGTTGAAAGTTGATAAAACTTAGACGTTTGTTGTGCTGTGAATTGTGAATAAACCCGTAATATGTATGTGTATGTGTATACATCTCTGTGTATGTGTGTGCTATTTCTTTTAACCCTACTATTTGAAGAAATCAAGACTGAAGGCTCAGGCCTTCTCTCCCTTTAATCTATGCTCAAGAAATAAGTCCAAGACTTCCAGTCCACCCTTACCCTCCTACTGACTCAAACCGACCGTCAACGGATTACGTGTAGTGAGGGACGACTCTACAATCACCAATGTTGTTTATGTGAACCTATGTCTGACCTCTCAGCTCAATGGACACGTTGCTTTAGATCAAAGCATGGACACGAAGACGGAGATAAGAACAGACGTGCCGTGTCAAGATGACCCCATTGCCACCCAATCGGTTCCTGAGATCGATAAGTAAATATCTGAGATTCGACCTGGTCACACAGGAAATCTACTTCTTGTCTTCTGCTGCGGGAAGCTCCCGCGTAACAAATCAATGGAATCGAACGGCATTCCTCACTCTCACACTTCGATCTATTGATTGTGCAAGGTGGTCGAACACGTCCTTACCTAGATCCTGACCACTAGGAAACCAATCACCGATCACTGAGACTATTGATCACGAGAAATTCTGTGTAACACGTGTTGGCGCAGCTCCTCTTTCTCAATCAACACAATGTCACGTGGTTCTACGTCATACACCTGTGGGAACAATGTGGGTTGTTGCACTGCCAAGTTTTATGTTAGATTTAATTGTCAACGGGCAGGGGCGGCGACAGATCAAAATTCGCCTGGACTGTGATATTAATAGGGCGTGCGTATATTGGTCATGGGTAATTAAAAACCCTATTTATTATTTTAAACAGGTGCGTAAAATGCTGACAGAAGATATAACTAGAGCCCTATGAAAAGGAAGGCATCAAAATTCGGACGGTGGCTATACAGATCTATGAAAACAACCTCAGCCAAGGAGATATGTGAACACACCCCAGCCATATAGATATGTGAACACACCCCCAATCATACAGGTCTAAGAACACACCCCAGCCATTAAGATCTATGAACACACCCCAGCCATATAGATCTGTGATCACACCCCAGCTATACAGATCTATGAGCACACCCCCAATCATACAGGTCTAAGAACACACCCCAGCCATATAGATCTATGAACACACCCCAGCCACACAGATCTATGAACACACCCCAGCCACACAGATCTATGAACAAACCCCAGCCATAAAGATCTATGAACACACCCCAGCCATAAGGATCTATGAACAAACCCCAGCCATACAGATCTATGAACACACCCCAGCCACACGGATCTATGAACAAACCCCAGCCATAAAGATCTATGAACACACCCCAGCCACACAGATCTATGAACACACCCCTAGCAGGTTGGCAGTGACTGTGCCCCCCCCCTGCAATTACAGCAAGATTCATTCGTTAATATACACATTTCACTTCATGGATTTTTAAATTTTAATGTGGGGAAGTTATTGGTTTATTTTATGTTGGCAGTTGTTATTGTAGAAATTGAAAATGTCATTAATTTAGGTTTCTTGTGTCGTAAATCTAAAGCCCATAATAAGACGAAATGTCAGATTGTAAAAAAAATATACAATTTTACTGTTTGACTTAATTGTTGTTTAATTAAATCAAATTATTACAACTTTTACAGTGGAAGAACAAAGAGACATAATCAAGTTTGATAAATACAATTTCAGGCAAGATTTAAAGCCCTTAAAACATATGCTACCAGCAAAACTATTTTCTTGATTCTTACAAATCAATACCACCCAATATCTTATCTTATCTGTTTCAGACGCTCCTTCTATACAGAAGATTATTGCGTCCTACGCTTATCTATGGTTTGTGTTTAGTCCTGCATTCTTATTAGAGGTTTAAATGTTGATAAAGTGTTGGCTTTCCTGGTTTCTTCAGGCAACCCATTCCACGCCCGAATTCCGGACGGGAAGAACGAAAATTTGTATGAGTTTGTTCTCGCAAACGGAATAAGAAAGGTGTTTTTATCCTTATGTATATCTGAGGGTTGTATTAAGTTATCTTTGTGTTGTATTTCTAAATTAGAGTTAATTGCTTTATGTATGATTACTACTTTGCTCTTGGTCCTTCTATCCTCTAGTGTTTCAAGGTTTAATGATTTAACTAATGGTGTTGTTCTTGTCAGTTTTGAATATTCTCCAGTGATGAATCTGGCAGCTCTTTTTTGGATTTGTTCTAGTTTATCAATGTTTTCTTTGGTGGATGGGTCCCATACAGAAGATGCATATTCTAGTACAGGTCTCACCAAAGTGAGATAGCATTTTAGTTTTATATCTTTATTACATTTGTAAAGGTTTCTTTTTATAAAGCCTAAGGTTTTGTTTGATTTTTTATTAACTTCATTGACATGGGGATTCCATGATAATTTCTCATTTATTATGACTCCTAAGTATTTTGCATCTTTAGTTTGGGTTAGTTCCTTTCCATGAATGAAATATTTTGAATTTATTTGTTTCTTTTTCTTTGTTACTCTTAACAGTTGACACTTTTCTGGGTGGAAACTCATACTCCAGTTAGTTTCCCATTTTATCAATTCATCTAAGTCTTTTTGTAAAATAACACTCCAGTACCCCAAGAGAGAATCGTGCACATCTTTAAGTGCCGTACTGAACAAAATACTGAGCATACCGAAATATTCCTAAGGAATTTATCATAGATCTGTGCATAGAACAGTCTTCAGATTTTCGATCATAATAATAAGTCGATAATTTATATAGCGATGTACCACAGTAAGGAACTGGGCTCACAGCGCCTTACATAAAGATAATTACGTACATATAAGTATTAAACATTCATATCCTAGCAACCACATAAATGACAGTACGTTACACAACATAAGCTACGTTTATCATTGAGGGAATACCAAAGCATAGCAAGTGACATAGAAAGTGGGGCGCCTAACCCTACCGGCACAAGCGCTACGCCACTGAGCAAATCACCTTTCATTCAGAGGGAAACAAACGTTCTGGGAGCGGCGCTTGAATATTGAGAGGCCCGATAGGGCAAAGGTGAAGGTTTCTCTATCGAAGATCCTAGAACCTAGTAGGATTATTGTACAAGTTCTCGGTCGTTTTAATTTGGCAACCCAAGTCCAATAGAGCGAGAAGATAAAAACACTTTTAAATAGGACAAAAAATAGGTTTTAAAAAATCAACCGTTATTATCCAATAGAGTTTAATTGTTGACATATTCCATGACATAAATTAAATAGCACTCCCAACTATTAGACATTGTCTAACAAAGAAAACTAAGTCAAAGAAAGTAATTTTGGAATTTACATTAATTGGTTCAGCAGGTGTTGCAAAATAAATCCCTCCCCTCATACAGAATCCCCCCCTCCTGGGTGGATCTATTTTAAAAATAAATCCTCCGGGGGGGGGGATATTTTCCTCCCGATAAAAATAAATTATCCCCTACCCTATAAAATAATGTCTCCCCCAAAATAAATCCGCCCCCCTCATACTTTCAATTTAACACAAAGAGATCACTCCAAAAAAAGGAAGAGCGAATAATTACATTTGTATTATAAATTATAGTAATATTCACACATACATGTATTTACTTTACTGCAATTTATTGTAGTGGCTTAAATATATAGAGATACGAGTTATGAGGGGGTGAGTCAACTTTAAAAATTTATAAATTTACAAAGGGGCAGTTCATAAAGTACGACATGCCCCAGAGGGGGAGGGGTGTAAGAAAGTGTGACAGTTTGTCACAGGGGGAGGGTGTCCGGCCATGTGTGACGTCACGCTGTTTTAAATTAAATTTTATTTATTTTGTTAATTTAAAAAATTTGTTCGAAAGCGTGACGTTCTTTAGGGGGGAGGGGTCCAAGATTTGTGACAGGAGGGAGGGGGGTAAAAATTGTCAAAAATAGCGTGACGTACTTTATGGATGGCCCCAAACCTTGGCTACTTGGATTTGTAAAATATTCTGCTGCACATTTTTTTAAACGCTACTGGTAAAAGAGGTTATACTATTTTTAAATTATTAAAATGGAAACTTTTTAAAGTCCTAACCACATGTGCTACTTACAAACGTAAAGAGTGTCGAATTTCTGGTATTACTTGATCATCTTTGTTTTTAGGTCATTTTTCTAATATTTTTTAAAATAATTCTGGGCAATTAGCCAACTCTAGAATGGGGCTATCCGGGCATACACCCACTTAGCACGCAAATTGTTAAGCCCCTGACTAAGCTTATGATTGTTAAATTTCCAATAATCATACACAAATGCATGTAGAGAAAATACAAAATAGCTTGTATACATAAAGTTTAATAAAACAATTATTTATAATTTCCAATAATTAAGGGCAGGATTTGTTTCAACCCCGGAAACTTTATTTTAAAACAAAGTCTCCGGGGGATACTTTGTTTTAAAATAAACTCTCCGGGGGAGACTTTATTTGGGGGGGGGACTTTATTTCGTGACACCGGATCCCCTCCCACCTCCTGCTATAAACAGGAAACCCGTGTTCTAGTAAATTCTAGCCTAAGTGCGCCGTAATGTCATATTTTGTAGTTAGGATATGAATGTTTTACATCAGGGGTTCCTAACCAGTGGTGCATGAGCAGGTTCCAGGGGGTGCATGAACCATTCTTATCTTATCTTATCTGTTTCAGGCGCTCCTTCTATACAGAAGATTATTGCGTCCTACGCTTATCTATGGTTTGTGTTTAGTCCTGCATTCTTATTAGAGTTTTTTAGAGAAAAAAAAGAGGAAGAAAAAAAAGATACGTCAGATATATCTCTTCCGGTAACTGCTTTGAGCGGATGTAAACGTTGGGATTTTTTTCTCCTTCACTTTTATTGCTCTGTACGCTGCAAAGGTCTTAAAAACGTTAATTGTTCGCCATTATTCGTCATTGAAACCTAAAATCTTGAGTTGACCATCCAATTCCGGTCATTAAAAACATCAACTTCGTCAGTTAAAAATTTGCCTGTGACTGGTACGACTTTCCGATTGTCATCACCCCCCCTCAAAATCGTTAATAAATAATAAAAAAAAAGAGAGAGAGGTGGAACACAAAAGCCTCAGTGCTTCCACTGTGGAAATAACTTGTGCAATGACAACATGAAGCCTGTTAGACAACGAGAGCACTTGGAGAAAGTCCATCCATCCAATTCCAAGGACAGTGTTTAGGTCTTCAAGCAGAAGAGAGCTCGCTTCTTGACCTCAGGTACCTTTCCCAAGCTTGAATTTTCTTTGTCACATAAACCTGCACTGGAGGCATCATTCAAGGTTGCAAATCTTATTGCAAAGAACAAGAAGCCCCACACCATTGGAGACCTTTGGTGAAGCCTTGTGCTCTGGAGATGGTGGAACTGATGTGTGGTCACCAGCAGAGGAAGCAGGTTGAGAAAGTTCCTTTGTCCAATGACACTATTCATTCCAGGATTAGTGACATGGCTGCAGACATTCTGGATCAAGTCTTGTGCGAGATTAGAAGCAGTCCTTTTCCGTTATGCATGCAGCTGGATGAATCCACTGATGTAACACAATGCAGTCAGATTCTTGTTTTTCTGAGATATGTTCTCAGTGGATTGCTGAAGTAGGAATTTATCTTTTGTAAGCCACTCCTAGCTACTACCAAAGCTGCTGATGTGCTGCAGCTAGTCAGGGCATTCTTCATTGAAAACCAGTTTGACTGGACTTAAAGAATTTCTTCAATTTGTACAGGTGGTGCTCCCTCCATGCTCGGTAATAAGTCAGGATTTTCAGCGCTGGTAAAGAAAGAAGTTCCAGATATTGTCACTACACACTGTATCCTTTATCGTCAGGCACTGGCATGCAAAACTCTACCTCCAACCTTGAAGTCAGTTCTTTCTACTGCAGTCCAAGTTGTAAATTGTATCCGCTCACATGCCTTGAACCACTGCCTCTTCAAGTTGTTCTGTCAGTAGGTGATCTCTGAGAACGAAGTTCTGCTCTACCACACTGAGGTGCGCTGTTTGTCCAGGGGACGGATACTTTCTCGGTTAGTAGAACTGATAGTGGAGCTTGCCATTTTCTTGCAAGAAAAAGAGAGTGACCTTGCTGACAAGTTTGACGGTCTAAATTTCATTCATTACTTAGCATACCTGGCTGACCTCTTCACCATCTTGAATGAGTTGAACACATCTCTCCAAGGACCTGCTGTGACTGTAATGGATGCTACTGAGAGATTGCAAGCCTTCCTTAACAAAGCGCCACTATTCCAACGATGACTAGAAAAGTCCAACTTGGCCAACTTTCCACTCTTGGATGAAGTTGTAAGATCTGGTGCAGAAGGAAGCACTGAGGGATCACTGCCTGACAACATCAAAGGGGAAATTAAAGAGCACCTTTCAATATTGCAAAGATCCTTTGATGGGTATTTCTGTCAAGACATTGCTAGGAAAGATCTTTGGATTCGCAATCCTTTTCTCTGTGACTTGGACAACATTGATGACAGTGACTTTGCTAAAGATGACCTGATTGATTTGAGAACCAGAGAAGTACTGAGGAGTGCCTTCAGTTGCAATACCTTGATTGAATTTTGGTGCGCCCAGCTAGATTCCTACCCATAACTAGCCAAGAGGGCAGTACTGACTCTCCTTCCATTTGCCACAAACTATCTCTGTGAAGCAGGATTCTCCACACCTTTGACGAGTAAAACCAAGGAAAGGAATAAGTTGAATGCAGAGGATGACATGAAATTGCTTTGTCCAAAACAGTCCCCAAATTTAAATCGCTGATTGATCAGATCTCTCACTAAATTCCCTGTTGCCTTTGGTCAAAAATGTTGTATTCCTAAAATAAACATAGTTTATTATGCATTTTCTGCAAGTTTCACGAGGGGGTGCATGAACTTTTTTGGGCCTCTGAAGGGGTGCATGGACCACAAAAGGTTAGGAACCACTGTTTTACATTGAATGTATCTATAATTATATGCGTGTTACTACTTTAATGTGAAGCGCTGTGAGCCCAGCTGTTTGTTGGCTGCTGCGTTATATAAATTTATCTATTGTCTCTGAACTCCTCCCATAATTTTCTTTTTGCCTATTTTCACCCAACCTGAACGTGTCTAGTGGTGGCCCTGGTTATAGATAGTGTTGAAGTAAAATATATTATATACATTTAATTTGTACTAATATACATGTTTTTATTTATACTGACAATGATGTTGCACAAACGTCTACACATACATTTGTCTTAAGAGTCCAACCTGTTTTATAGACTTCATTCATTGTTGCCATGGTATCTCTGTTTGATATAGTTACATCAAACTTATGCACTTTATTTAATTCACTTCATTCTTAAATGTTGAAATTCAAGCGCACAAAAAACCCAATAAAATGATTTAGTGTACTGTCAAGCCCCATAACTGTGGGTAAGATATCAGTTTGAAGATTAACCGAATTATCTACCTTTGATAACTCTTGATGTTTCTTTGCCGTAAATCCTACCGCCCCCACCCCCACCCCCACCCGTCCCCGCCCCCGTCCCTTCTCCCTGGTAAGTCTTAACGATGTCATTGACCTTAACCCACTTCTTGTTCTTGGTTTCTTGTGATGTTATTGTTTCAACGTTGACTTTATATTATTGTGATGTTATTGTTTGGACGTTGACTTTATGTTCTTGTGATGTAATTGTTTCAATGTTGAATTTATGTTCTTGTGATGTTATTGTTTCAACGTTGACTTTATGTTCTTGTGATGTTATTGTTTCAACGTTGACTTTATGTTCTTGTGATGTTATTGTTTCGACGTTGACTTTATGTTCTTGTGATGTTATTGTTGCAATGTTGACTTTATGTTCTTGTGATGTTATTGTTTCAACGTTGACTTTATGTTCTTGTGATGTTATTGTTTCAACGTTTACTTTATGTTCTTGTGATGTTATTGTTTCGACGTTGACTTTATTTTCTTGTGATGTTATTGTTTCAACGTTGACTTTGTGTTCTTGTGATGTTATTGTTTCAACGTTTACTTTATGTTCTTGTGATGTTATTGTTTCGACGTTGACTTTATTTTCTTGTGATGTTATTGTTTCGACGTTGACTTTATGTTCTTGTGATGTTATTGTTTCGATGTTGAATTTATGTTATTGTGATGTTATTGTTTGGACGTTGACTTTATGTTCTTGTGATGTTATTGTTTCAATGTTGACTTTATGTTATTGTGATGTTATTGTTTCAACGTTGACTTTAGGTTCTTGTGATGTTATTGTTTGGACGTTGACTTTATGTTCTTGTGATGTTATTGTTTCAACGTTGACTTTATGTTCTTGTGATGTTATTGTTTGGACGTTGACTTTATGTTCTTGTGATGTTATAATTTCAATGTTGACTTTATGTTCTTGTGATGTTATGTTACAATGTTGACTTTATGTTCTTGTGATTTTATTGTTTCAGCGTTGACTTTACGTTCTTGTGTTGCTCAAACTGAGCTATAGAAATGTACGCTGACATTGGCAAGTGTGACATTACCTAGACATACAGCAGACCACGTGGTATGAGCTATGCCCAGAACTATCAGCATTTATGGGATCAGTTCACGTTGTTTATGGGATCAGTTCACACTGTTTTATGGGATCATTTCACGTTGTTCATGGGATCAGTTCACGCTGTTTATGGGATCATTTCACGTTGTTTATGGGATCAGTTCACGCTGTTTATGGGATCATTTCACGTTGTTTATGGGATCAGTTCACGCTGTTTATGGGATCATTTGACGTTGTTTATGGGATCAGTTCACGCTGTTTATGGGATCATTTCGCGTTGTTTATATGATCAATTCACGTTGTTTATATGATCAGTTCACGTTGTTTATGGGATCAGTTCACGCTGTTTATGGGATCATTTCACGTTGTTTATGGGATCAGTTCACGCTGTTTATGGGATCATTTCGCGTTGTTTATATGATCAGTTCACGTTGTTTATATGATCCGTTCAGGTTGTTTATGGGATAAGTTCACGCTGTTTATGGGATCATTTCGCGTTGTTTATATGATCAGTTCAGGTTGTTTATGGGATCAGTTCACGCTGTTTATGGGATCATTTCACGTTGTTTATATGATCAGTTCACGTTGTTTATATCATCAGTTCACGTTGTTTATATGATCAGTTCACGTTATTTATATGATCAGTTCACGTTGTTTATGGGATCATTTCACATTGTTTATGGGATCAGTTCACGCTGTTTATGGGATCATTTCACGTTGTTTATGGGACAAGTTCACGTTCTTTATGGGATCATTTCACGTTGTTTATGGGATCAGTTCACGCTGTTTATGGGATCATTTCACGTTGTTTATGGGATCAGTTCACGCTGTTTATGGGATCATTTCACGTTGTTTATAGGATCAGTTCACGCTGTTTATGGGATCATTTCGCGTTGTTTATATGATCAGTTCACGTTGTTTATATGATCAGTTCACGTTATTTATGGGATCATTTCACGTTATTTATGGGATCATTTCACGTTGTTTATATGATCAGTTCACGTTGTTTATGGGATCAGTTCACGTTGTTTATGGGATCATTTCACGTTGTTTATATGATCAGTTCACGTTATTTATGGGATCATTTCGCGTTGTTTATATGATCAGTTCACGTTGTTTATGGGATCATTTCACGTTGTTTATATGATCAGTTCACGTTGTTTATGGGATCAGTTCACGTTGTTTATGGGATCATTTCACGTTGTTTATATGATCAGTTCACGTTATTTATGGGATCATTTCGCGTTGTTTATATGATCAGTTCACGTTGTTTATGGGATCATTTCACGTTGTTTATGGGATCATTTCACGTTGTTTATGGGATCATTTCACGTTGTTTATATGATCAGTTCACGTTATTTATGGGATCATTTCGCGTTGTTTATATGATCAGTTCACGTTGTTTATGGGATCATTTCACGTTGTTTATGGGATCATTTCACGTTGTTTATGGGATCATTTCACGTTGTTTATGGGATCAGTTCACGTTGTTTATGGGATCATTTCACGTTGTTTATATGATCATTTCACGTTGTTTATATGATCAGTTCACGTTGTTTATATGATCAGTTCACGTTGTTTATATGATCATTTCGCGTTGTTTATATGATCAGTTCACGTTGTTTATATGATCAGTTCACGTTGTTTATATGATCAGTTCACGTTATTTATGGGATCAGTTCACGTTGTTTATATGATCAGTTCACGTTGTTTATATGATCATTTCGCGTTGTTTATATGATCATTTCGCGTTGTTTAAATGATCAGTTCACGTTGTTTATATGATCAGTTCACGTTGTTTATATGATCAGTTCACGTTGTTTATATGATCAGTTCACGTTGTTTATATGATCAGTTCACGTTGTTTATGGGATCAGTTTACGCGTTTATGTCACGTTGTTTATGGGTTCATATTGTTTGTGGGTTTTGTCCATACCATTTATGGGATTGGGTCGCGCCATGTATCTTAGAATCGTCTACTTTCATTATGGATGTTTCATTAACTTCGTTTACCTCTTTTCAAAGTCACCAGTGTGTTTTATTTCATTGTTTTTTTTATTAACGCTTTTCCAATATTCATTTTGTATTTATTTAGTTCCCTCCCTAACTCAGCGTCTTTTCAAATTCTATTCTTTTGACGGACGTCCTTAAAATAGCACCTAATCTGTTCCATTCCTTTACTTTTATTCCATCTCTCACAGCGTCAGTACACCATTGCTCCTGCTCATTTCTATAAATTTCTTACATTCTATTTGCTGAGGATTTCCAAATGAAATGCGACCCCACCCCACCAATCAATATCTAATTTTGAAGTCAGGGGCGTAGATAAGAGTACATGTGTCCCCTCGCACCAGAGTACAGGGGGGCTCAGGGGGCGCCAAAATGAGGGTAACAATTCCGCATTATAATAAATGAATTTATTTAGACCCACTAAACGATTCATTAAATAGTGCCCATATTTTGGGGGTTGCCTATTATCAGAGGCGTCCCTATAGGGTTGGTGCCACCCAGTGCGGTAGCTCACGGTGTACCCCCTCACGACTTACCCCATAGACCTCCTCCGATTCTGTCAGTGCAAAATAACGGAAATATACAGAAATTTGCATGTTGGTGTCACCCCTTGTGTTGGTGTCACCCCTTGTGTTGGTGTCACCCCTTGTGTTGGTGTCACCCCTTGTGTTGGTGTCACCCCTTGTGTTGGTGTCACCCCTTGTGTTGGTGTCAACCCTTGTGTTGGTGTCACCCCTTGTGTTGGTGTCACCCCTTGTGTTGGTGTCACCCCTTGTGTTGGTGTCACCCCTTGTGTTGGTGTCACCCCTTGTGTTGGTGTCACCCCTTGTGTTGGTGTCACCCCTTGTGTTGGTGTCAACCCTTGTGTTGGTGTCACCCCTTGTGTTGGTGTCACCCCTTGTGTTGGTGTCACCCCTTGTGTTGGTGTCACCCCTTGTGTTGGTGTCACTCCTTGTGTTGGTGTCACCCCTTGTTTTGGTGTCACCCCTTGTGTTGGTGTCACCCCTTGTGTTGGTGTCACCCCTTGTGTTGGTGTCAACCCTTGTGTTGGTGTCACCCCTTGTTTTGGTGTCACCCCTTGTGTTGGTGTCACCCCTTGTGTTGGTGTCACCCCTTGTGTTGGTGTCAACCCTTGTGTTGGTGTCATCCGGTGCGGTCCACATCCATCGTACCCCCCTCCCTAATGATGCCTCTGTCTATCATAATATCAATATTTTAATGAGAATGAGAGCTACTGACAAACAGTTGTGTAAAAATATGATTTTAATTAATTGAGAAGATACAAATCATACTTAGGTTCATCAACGCCATCACAAATCAGTGTGAATCCAAGAAATGCAATCCTGGGGTAATGCGTCAGCGGTGCTCAGTCTATGACACAGCTTTCCAAATTTGTTCGGGTGTCGATCCCTTTTTATTAAAGTCAAGTGACCCACGGCCCCCGATACTACTGAAAATTATTAATTAGGTATTTTAAAAAAATATTTGAAAATAAGATATGGCCCAAAGATTGGACGCAGTCGCTAAACCTAAGAAAGGCAATACGAAACAATGCTAGAATTATAAAACAATCAGCCTTATCAGCCACCCTAGCAAAGTAATGCTACAAATTATCCTCGGCCGGCTAAAGCCAATATCCGAGGAATTACTGGCAGAAGAACAGGCAGGTTTCAGACCAGGCTGAAGCACAATCGAGCAGATCTTGAGCTGTCGCTTGCTCATAGAAAAACATCTACAGCACAAACGCCAACTCCATCACAACTTCATAGACTTCATGAAAGCCTTTGATCGAGTATGGCATGAGGGACTTTGGCAAGTGATGAGAAATTTCAACATTGAAGAAGGGCTTGTAAAGGTGATCAAATAACTCTACAATCAGGCAAGCAGTGCAATTTTATTTAAAGGCTGCCTAGGGGACTTCTTCAAAACGACGATCGGAGTCCGCCAGGGTTGCATTCTCTCACCTGTCCTGTTCAATATCTTCCTTGAAAAAACCATGCAAGAAACTCTCAGTGATCACAACACATCCATCTCTATAGGTGGATTATTTATTGGTAATGCTGGCTACTTCAAGGGAAGTAGAGAATGGATTTCGTATCAATGTAGTTTCTTCTTCTTTCAGCTCATACAAGTAAAGTAACGCTGGAGTTTTTTTCCCAGGATTCGAGATGCCCAGTAATCTCCTCTTTAAACCATAGGGTTGGGAATCCGTGGTCTAGGACAAAGAAAGACAACCCAAGTTCGTTATTTAACTTTAAGGAAGTTCTTGGCACTGATTCATGTGGTCAGTGGGCTATCATTGTGTACTAATTCATGTGGTCTGTGGGCCATCATTGTGTACTAAGTCATGTGGTCTGTGGGCCATCACTGTGTACTGTGTCATGTGGTCTGTGGGCCATCTTTGTGTATTGAGTCATGTGGTCTGTGGGCCATCATTGTGTACTAATTGATGTGGTCTGCGGGCCATCACTGTGTACTGTGTCATGTGGTCTGTGGGCCATCTTTGTGTATTGAGTCATGTGGTCTGTGGGCCATCATTGTGTACTAAGTCATGTGGTCTGTGGGCCATCATTGTGTACTAAGTCTTGTGGTCTGTGGACCACCTTTGTTTTCTACCAGAGCCGGTTTTCATTTATTTTTAGAATTATCAAACGGGTCACTTTCTGGGACTCCTACATGTGCAGACAGAAATAAACCAGTCAAAAAACTCGTCAAGATAAGCGATTGACTCGAGTTTGTTACCTGTCATGTCTACTTTAGCACTACTAATAACATTAGATTGTGGACGTTGCCTTTATATAGTACTTTAGCACTATCAA
Source organism: Ampullaceana balthica (assembly GCA_944989445.1). Lineage (NCBI taxonomy): Eukaryota > Metazoa > Mollusca > Gastropoda > Lymnaeidae > Ampullaceana > Ampullaceana balthica. Next base: position 341,302 of record CALYLW010000009.1, on the reverse strand, counting down.
TGACTGCATTGTTTGGGGTTCCTTTATACAATACCATAGCACTACTATACGGACTGTTTCTATCAATGACTGCTTTGTTTGGGGTACCTTTATACAGTACTACAGCACTACTATATTTAACTATATAAACTGTTCCTAGATAATGACTGCTTTGTTTAGGGTACTTTTATACAGTACTATATCACTAGTATAGGGAATGTTTCCACAAATGTCTGGCTTGTTGAAGTAAATTTATATTATGAATAGAAAACTGTTTGTCTCGTCTTGTAGTAGTTATATTCGTGTACAAGGCAACACAACGGGAAACAAAGCAAGAAAACACTTAATAGAAGTGATGTGTGTTCCGGTACAGCAACAGCGCATACACACATACGGTGGCCTTGATATATAAAATTAAATTCCAATTTACAGAGTCTTGTTTTGTATAATTTTTTTTAAAGTCTCAAAGCAAATAACTTGACCTACAGTTTTCACTCGGCTTTTTGAATGTTTTCCCAGTTGTGAAAATTTGTTGGTCGCTTGTTGGCAATGGGATTCTATTGGTCGGTTATTGGTAGTGGCATTCTATTGGTCGGTTATTGGTAGTGTGATTCTATTGGTCGGTTATTGGCAATTTGTAGTGGGATTCTATTGGTCGGTTATTGGTAGTGGGATTCTATTGGTCGGTTATTGGTAGTGTGATTCTATTGGTCGGTTATTGGTAGTGGGATTCTATTGGTCGGTTATTGGTAGTGGGATTCTATTGGTCGGTTATTGGTAGTGGGATTCTATTGGTCGGTTATTGGTAGTGGGATTCTATTGGTCGGTTATTGGTAGTGGGATTCTATTGGTCGGATATTGGTAGTAATAATAATAATAATAATAATAATAATAATAATAATAATAATAAATTGATTATTTATATAGCGCTGTATCCCAGTAAGGAACTGGGCTCACAGCGCTTTACATGAAAGAAATAACATACCTATACGTATTAAATTAACTTTCATATCATAACAAACACAAAATTTACAGTACATCATACATAAGCTACGTTAATCATTTACAAGAAATGTTGTTTCATTAATTTTGAAAATAAATTTTGAAAAGATGTGTCTTAAGTGCAGTCTTGAAGGACTTGGTTGTTTGAATACTACGTATGTGTAATGGTAGAGAATTCCATTTTTCGGCTGCACAAAAAGAGAACGACCTTTCACCAAATGTTTTGGTGCGTGTCGTAGGAACAGAGAGAACGCGTGTGTCTGCAGAAGATCGTAGCTGGCGAGTGGGTGAGTAGACCGACAAAAGTTCAGTAAGATACGATGGGCATGAGTCAGAAAAGATGTTGTGACAGAGAACGGCCAGTTTGTAATCAATACGGGCTTGTATAGGATGCCAATGAAGTGAGTGAAGAAGTGGAGTAACATGGTAATGTTTTTTTGCCTTGATCACCAGTCTGGCAGCTGAATTTTGAACTTTCTGTAGTTTTTCAATGCATTGTTTTGGCGCACCTGACAGAAGAGAATTGCAGTAATCCATACGAGCTAGTACAAGAGCACAGACTAGAGTTTTTGTTGCACTAACTGTTAAGTAATGACGGATTGAGCTGATCTGACGAATGGCAGTGTAGGCAGAGCGACAGATGTGATTGATGAAGTTGTTAATAGACATGTTGTCAGAAATAATGTTGACAAGACTCCTAGTCGATGTTGTGGATTGACTTCGGAAGAGACAAAGTACTGCGTGATTTATTGTTGCAAAATAGAAGTGCTTCAGTCTTGTCATCATTCAGCTTGAGTTTGCTTAACGTCATCCAAGACTTTACCTCACCAATGCACTCTTGCATCAATTGGACAGCGGAGTCCATATTAGAGGGATCTGTGTGAGTATATAGCTGAGTATCATCTGCAAATGATTGGCTTTTAACTGAATGCTTTTCGAGCAGTAGAAGTAGTGGCCTTGTATACAGTGCAAAAAGTACCGGACCCAAAACAGAGCCCTGAGGCACACCATAAAGCAAGTCAGCTTTGTGAGAGATACAGCCATCTACTGATACTAACTGTGATCTGTTAGATAAGTATGATTGAAACCAAGCCAGAACTGAGCCAGATATTCCAAAATAATTTTGCAGGGTTTTCTAGTGGGATTCTATTGGTCGGTTATTGGTAGTGGGATTCTATTGGTCGGTTATTGGTAGTGGCATTCTATTGGTCAGTTATTGGCTATTGGTAGTGGGATTCTATCGGTCGGTTATTGGTAGTGTGATTCTATTGGTCGGTTATTGGTAGCGGGATTCTATTGGTCTGTTATTGGTAGTGGCATTCTATTGGTCTGTTATTGGTAGTGTGATTCTATTGGTCGGTTATTGGTAGTAGGACTTTCTAAGTAAAATCCTTTAATGATAATAAATTGTTAGTCGCATTTACCAAAATGTTTCCGGGAGTTGGGGGAAGTGGAAAAAAATTTGGGTGTTTTGGGTTTGGTGTCGAGACATGATGAAAATTCCTAAACACCACTATGACACCCTAGCTGGTCATTCGGACTTCATGAACATTCGTGTTGTCCAGTTTGTCTCAGGTTTTCGAAATTTCATGACGTCATTACACTAGTTGTACACATATATGTCTATGACGTTCTTTGTTACGGATGTGTCGTCATTGTAATAGTGTAGGGACCGATGTAGTTTCACGCGTTGTATCAAAACTCAAAAACACATACTGACCCGTCAGACTTCTCTCCCTTAGGCTTGTTTCAACACGATCAGATATATCTCCGTGATCAACACGTGATAATTCATCGCACGAATTAATGCTGACATTGAAACACCACTTCACTCCCTTGTTTTCGTGGTTTTAAAAAAAACAACATAAAAAACAACAAAACAAAACTTGATTTATGAAAGTTTATGGTAAAATAATTAGGTGTTGGAGACAGTTTGATAAAAACTATTGGATTACAATTATCCCACCTTTTCAAGGGTGCTTTACTTTAATAGCTAACGTGACATGTTGCATCGTTACTTATGCAACAATTTTCTCGCCAAATCTTATACTTGCTGCAGCACATAATGTAACCAATTATCGAGCACAGTGCGCCTCATTCATGTATCTAACAGAACAGAACACGATCAAGACGGGCGTTAGGGTTTCTTCTTTGTTAGCAATTCTGGGCCCCAAAGAAAAATAAAATAAAAACATCGACCACCGTCTTGATCGTGTGTTCTGAGTTTTCAAACAGAAAATGAGAAACAAAATTAATGTTTGGGAATCTGTTTCAATGTGCGTAACGTTTACTGGATACCATTCTGTTTAATACTCAAGGATTAACCAAGGAATACATTTTATCTATCAAATAATTTTTTATTTTGTTAGAAATATATTTGTGGGACTGCACTCGTAGCTTTGGTTAGATCGTCTTAAACCGGACACAGTACACCGGACACAGTACACTGTACACCGGACACAGTACACCGGACAGTACACCGGACACAGTACAACGGACACTGTACACCGGACACAGTACACCGGACACTGGACACCGGACAGTACACTGGACACAGTACACCGGACACTGTACACTGGACACAGTACACCGGACAGTACACTGGACACAGTACACCGGACACTGTACACCGGACACTGTACACCGGACACAGTACACCGGACAGTACACTGGACACAGTACACCGGACACTGTACACCGGACACTGTACACCGGACACTGTACACCGGACACTGTACACCGGACACAGTACACCGGACACAGTACACCGGACACTGGACACAGTGCACCGGACACAGTACACCGGACACAGTGCACCGGACACAGTACACCGGACACAGTACACCGGACACAGTACACCGGACACTAGACACCAGAAAATTGTCAACCTAACTTGAAACAGTATCTTAGTTTTGATCTTGTTATTGTGTCTTATCTGATATGTTACAGACGTTCCCTCTATACAGAAGATTATTGCGCCCTACGCTTATCCATGGTTTATGTCTAGTCTTGCATTTTTATTAGAGCTTTACATGTCAGTTATAGATGATAAGTTGTTGAATTTAATGAAGTGATTGGCAGATGCAACTGTTAAGAAAGTTTCGATAAAAATTACCAAAGTGTTAAATACTTGCTCTTTGGATAGGGAGAAGAAAAAAAAAGGGGGGGGGGAGGATTTCTCAAGAATGAGGAGGGATTTAAATCCCTTATATTAACTTCACCGTCTTGTCTCTCTCTCTCTCTCTCTCTCTCTCTCTCTCTCTCTCTCTCTCTCTCTCTCTCACTCTCTCTCTCTCTCTCTCTCTCTCTCTCTGTCGTGATCTCTTGGTCGGTCAGGCGGAAAAACAAAGGTAAAAAATGACCCACTTCCCGTGATGCTATCAAGCTGACATTTTGCACATAGACTCGTGTCACCTAACAATGCATTGTATTAAAATTTCAGATCGATCGAACGTACCGTAATTAAATTAATGCATTTTAGTTTATCTCTATATAACTATATGTAGTCGTCTGGTATTGTTTACATCCACGTGCCACTTCAGTTCACGCCAGCCATTAATGACCACATCCCATGTTTTTACAGCAAGGGGAGTTCACTCAGTTTCATTCTGTAAATGTTTGTCGCGTTTGAACGTAATCAATACTTTTAGTTATGTCTCATATATACGGGATTTATAGTCAAAAACTTTGTTTTTACGGGTTGTTTAATTATTTTTTGTGTGCACCGGGTGACCTTCAACCTGGTAACGCCTCTGCCGTCGGGTTATTCGGCGAATGACAATCCAATTGATAGAGATTATCTTTCCCTCCCTCCATTGACCCAAACTTTGCCTGGTCCGATCAATCAACCCTATCGTTAACTGGACTGTCAGTAGGTCAAGTTGTTGTGCCTGCTGATAACAAGGGTGAAGGTCGTGGCGTGATTTGTTCGAGAAGCAGAATTATGTCGCGACCTACTGAAGAATTTTAACTTTGATCAAATTACGTACAAGTTGTAGATACACACGAACATAATATGATAAAAGTTGTTGCTGTATACCTCATACCTTATAGGTGTTAACTTGGTGGCAGTACTGATAGACATACCTCATACATTATAGGTGTAAACTTGGTGGCAGTACTGATAGACATACCTCATACCTTATAGGTGTAAACTTGGTGGCAGTACTGATAGACATACCTCATACCTTATAGGTGTAAACTTGGTGGCAGTACTGATAGACATACCTCATACCTTATAGGTGTAAACTTGGTGGCGGTACTGATAGACATACCTCATACCTTACATGTGTAAACTTGGTGGCAGTACTGATAGACATACCTCATACCTTATAGGTGTAAACTTGGTGGCGGTACTGATAGACATACCTCATACCTTACATGTGTAAACTTGGTGGCAGTACTGATGCACATACCTCATACCTTACATGTGTAAACTTGGTGGCAGTACTGATAGACATACCTCATACCTTACATGTGTAAACTTGGTGGCAGTACTGATAGACATACCTCATACCTTATAGGTGTAAACTTGGTGGCAGTACTGATAGACATACCTCATACCTTACATGTGTAAACTTGGTGGCAGTACTGATAGACATACCTCATACCTTACATGTGTAAACTTGGTGGCAGTACTGATAGACATACCTCATACCTTATAGGTGTAAACTTGGTGGCAGTACTGATAGACATACCTCATACCTTACATGTGTAAACTTGGTGGCAGTACTGATAGACATACCTCATACCTTATAGGTGTAAACTTGGTGGCGGTACTGATAGACATACCTCATACCTTACATGTGTAAACTTGGTGGCAGTACTGATGCACATACCTCATACCTTACATGTGTAAACTTGGTGGCAGTACTGATAGACATACCTCATACCTTATAGGTGTAAACTTGGTGGCAGTACTGATAGACATACCTCATACCTTATAGGTGTAAACTTGGTGGCAGTACTGATAGACATACCTCATACCTTACATGTGTAAACTTGGTGGCAGTACTGATAGACATACCTCATACCTTATAGGTGTAAACTTGGTGGCGGTACTGATAGACATACCTCATACCTTACATGTGTAAACTTGGTGGCAGTACTGATGCACATACCTCATACCTTACATGTGTAAACTTGGTGGCAGTACTGATAGACATACCTCATACCTTACATGTGTAAACTTGGTGGCAGTACTGATAGACATACCTCATACCTTATAGGTGTAAACTTGGTGGCAGTACTGATAGACATACCTCATACCTTACATGTGTAAACTTGGTGGCAGTACTGATAGACATACCTCATACCTTACATGTGTAAACTTGGTGGCAGTACTGATAGACATACCTCATACCTTATAGGTGTAAACTTGGTGGCAGTACTGATAGACATACCTCATACCTTACATGTGTAAACTTGGTGGCAGTACTGATAGACATACCTCATACCTTATAGGTGTAAACTTGGTGGCGGTACTGATAGACATACCTCATACCTTACATGTGAAAACTTGGTGGCAGTACTGATGCACATACCTCATACCTTACATGTGTAAACTTGGTGGCAGTACTGATAGACATACCTCATACCTTACATGTGTAAACTTGGTGGCAGTACTGATAGACATACCTCATACCTTATAGGTGTAAACTTGGTGGCAGTACTGATAGACATACCTCATACCTTACATGTGTAAACTTGGTGGCAGTACTGATAGACATACCTCATACCTTACATGTGTAAACTTGGTGGCAGTACTGATAGACATACCTCATACCTTATAGGTGTAAACTTATTGGCAGTACTGATAGACATACCTCATACCTTACATGTGTAAACTTGGTGGCAGTACTGATAGACATACCTCATACCTTATAGGTGTAAACTTGGTGGCGGTACTGATAGACATACCTCATACCTTACATGTGTAAACTTGGTGGCAGTACTGATGCACATACCTCATACCTTTCATGTGTAAACTTGGTGGCAGTACTGATAGACATACCTCATACCTTATAGGTGTAAACTTGGTGGCAGTACTGATAGACATACCTCATACCTTATAGGTGTAAACTTGGTGGCAGTACTGATAGACATTATACCTCATACCTTGTAGGTGTAAACTTGGTGGCAGTACTGATAGACATACCTCATACCTTATAGGTGTAAACTTGGTGGCAGTACTGATAGACATACCTCATACCTTATAGGTGTAAACTTGTTGGCAGTACTGATAGACATACCTCATACCTTATAGGTGTAAACTTGGTGGCAGTACTGATAGACATACCTCATACCTTATAGGTGTAAACTTGGTGGCAGTACTGATAGACATACCTCATACCTTATAGGTGTAAACTTGGTGGCAGTACTGATAGACATACCTCATACCTTACATGTGTAAACTTGGTGGCAGTACTGATAGACATACCTCATACCTTACATGTGTAAACTTGGTGGCAGTACTGATAGACATACCTCATACCTTATAGGTGTAAACTTGGTGGCGGTACTGATAGACATACCTCATACCTTACATGTGTAAACTTGGTGGCAGTACTGATGCACATACCTCATACCTTACATGTGTAAACTTGGTGGCAGTACTGATAGACATACCTCATACCTTATAGGTGTAAACTTGGTGGCAGTACTGATAGACATACCTCATACCTTATAGGTGTAAACTTGGTGGCAGTACTGATAGACATACCTCATACCTTATAGGTGTAAACTTGGTGGCAGTACTGATAGACATACCTCATACCTTATAGGTGTAAACTTGGTGGCGGTACTGATAGACATACCTCATACCTTACATGTGTAAACTTGGTGGCAGTACTGATAGACATACCTCATACCTTATAGGTGTAAACTTGGTGGCGGTACTGATAGACATACCTCATACCTTACATGTGTAAACTTGGTGGCAGTACTGATGCACATACCTCATACCTTACATGTGTAAACTTGGTGGCAGTACTGATAGACATACCTCATACCTTACATGTGTAAACTTGGTGGCAGTACTGATAGACATACCTCATACCTTATAGGTGTAAACTTGGTGGCAGTACTGATAGACATACCTCATACCTTACATGTGTAAACTTGGTGGCAGTACTGATAGACATACCTCATACCTTACATGTGTAAACTTGGTGGCAGTACTGATAGACATACCTCATACCTTATAGGTGTAAACTTATTGGCAGTACTGATAGACATACCTCATACCTTACATGTGTAAACTTGGTGGCAGTACTGATAGACATACCTCATACCTTACATGTGTAAACTTGGTGGCAGTACTGATAGACATACCTCATACCTTATAGGTGTAAACTTATTGGCAGTACTGATAGACATACCTCATACCTTACATGTGTAAACTTGGTGGCAGTACTGATAGACATACCTCATACCTTATAGGTGTAAACTTGGTGGCGGTACTGATAGACATACCTCATACCTTACATGTGTAAACTTGGTGGCAGTACTGATGCACATACCTCATACCTTTCATGTGTAAACTTGGTGGCAGTACTGATAGACATACCTCATACCTTATAGGTGTAAACTTGGTGGCAGTACTGATAGACATACCTCATACCTTATAGGTGTAAACTTGGTGGCAGTACTGATAGACATTATACCTCATACCTTGTAGGTGTAAACTTGGTGGCAGTACTGATAGACATACCTCATACCTTATAGGTGTAAACTTGGTGGCAGTACTGATAGACATTATACCTCATACCTTGTAGGTGTAAACTTGGTGGCAGTACTGATAGACATTATACCTCATACCTTGTAGGTGTAAACTTGGTGGCAGTACTGATAGACATACCTCATACCGTATAGTTATAGGTGTAAACTTGAAACAAAAGAATAAAGTGGGAGGGGAATTACATGTGAAGTTGTAAGATTGTGTTGTTGTAAGATTGTGTTGTTGTAAGATTGTGTTGTTGTAAGATTGTATTGTTGTAAGATTGTGTTGATGTAAGATTGTGTTGTTGTAAGATTGTGTTGTTGTAAGATCGTGTTGTTGTAAGATTGTGTTGTTGTAAGATTTTGTTGTTGTAAGATTGTGTTCATAGCCCAAAAATTTGAGAACTTTGGGTACAGGTATCAAGTCCTAATTACATTATATCCCATCCCTTTAAACCACGTGTCTTTGCGAAATTTGAATGACTCTTTGGTACAATAAACCAAGATCGTCTTTTGTTTAAGTTCACAGCTGTATTGATATAAAAGATACTCTGATTACTTACTGTCTTACAGGATCACTGTTTTGATGATCCGTTCTGTGGTATTAATCTCATTGTGGAATTAATGTGTCTTTGTGGAAATGATGTTATTGTTGACTTTAGGGGCCGTCCATAAAAGTACGTGACGCTATTTTTGATCATTTTTACCCCCCCCCCTTTTGTCACAAATCTCGCCCCCTCCCCCTTAAAGTACGTCCCACTTTCGAAATTTTTTAAAAATTAACACCTAATTAAAATATTTAATTTAATAATTAAATTACACTTCACTATTAAACTGTATTAAAATATAAAATTTACACTTAAAAGTAGGGATGTACCGGATTTAAAAAAATTGAAATCCGGCCGGATATGAATATGGCCGGATTTATGAAATGAAATCCGGCTGGAGCCGGAATCAGATTTGTTAAAATGGCTGGATGCCGGATTTGCCGGAGCCATTATGAATATATATATAAATTAGGAATCTACCGGCTATCCGGATTTATGAAGTGAAACCTGCCGGAGCCAAAGCCGGAGCCGAATTGTTAAAAATAGCCGGATTCCGGATTTTCCGGAGCTGGAGCCGAAATCCAGTACACCCCTACTTAAAAGAAGTATCAGATTATTAAAATTAAAATGTCTTTAATAGTAGAATAGTTAATTGTCAACAGTTGTCACAGTATTTCAATGAAACAGTAACTCCATCTAGATCGAATTTGAAAACAAAAATTGCAAAAATTAGACTTGACATTTATATAATACACATCATTTATCTGCTACCTTTTCATTTACAATGGGTGATGTCAAGTTTTAGATAGTCTTCCAATTATGCAAGCTATTGACACAGGATAAGAAGTAGACTAGCGAAACTTGACCTCACCCAGTGATTAAATAATAAAAAGGAAACAAAACAATTTGACTAAAAAAAGACTAGATTCACAATTTTGTGACCAACTCTTGTGATATTTTGAATTTGTTTATTATGGTCCTATGAATTGTGTATCATTCAAAAATATTAACTTAACATCTTCTTACATCGGTGAAGTGGAGTGTTCATCCATAGTTTCGACTGACATCAATCTTTCCCCCTCATCGTTTCCTGGAAGGATAATTGCAGACAGATCAACTCGTCCTCATCTAGCCACTCAACAGCCTCTGGATGTGCATTTTCTCTTCTGGCAATAACTGCCATAGGTTCTCTTTGCCTTCTAAAAGCGATTCTCAAAGGACGGATGCGTTTTATCTAAGTTGATTCTTGAAGTTTGGGTGGGCACATTCTCTTGAGCCCGAGCTCTGTATTGTCCTGTATGTTTCTTCAACATTGTTTTTTAGGCAAAATATAAGTGACATACTTTGCAAAGTCGATTAAATAAGCTGGTAATCATATGGTTGTACTTTGAAAACTCATGTTGATATTGTCATAATGTCATCAAATTTGAGAGTTTGTGCTACAAACATGGAAGTAAATTTATGAGAATCTGCATCTGCTCTTTCTGAAGCTTTGAGTCCATCATATGTTTGGTTGATTGGGATTGGAGGAGGGAAGAATCTTGAAGGTCAAACATTGAAATATGAGCTTCATACTTTGTCGCAACATTTTATGTCCTGATATTTAATAATTTGAGTTAAACATTGGCTGGTGCGAAGATGATTGTTAAACCATTCCTGATCCTTCGATATCAGCCCTGCTGCATCCAATTCAATTTATGAACACATTCAGGAGATACGCATTTCGTGCTATTTTGACATAAAACTAATTCTAATGTTTCACAATATTTTTGAAAATTATTTTTAAAGCTATTTTAATTCTACTAAAAAATATAAATAAATTAGAAAAAAAATATATATATATAAAATGTGTGACATCACACATGGCCTGAACCCCCCTCCCCCTGTCACAAAGTGTCACACTTTCTTACTCTCCTCCCCCCCCCCTCGGAGCGTGACGTACTTTATGGACGGGGATTATCGGAGATGTTTGAGTCAGTTGGACTGTAGAAGTTCATACCAATTTTCGTATTTCTGATAAGGAAGTAAGCGTAATTTTGTTAAATATTTGATAGCATTAAAAAAAGCAATTGAATATTCTTTTCGTGGTATTCTTGTGAAAAGTAGACACATCAAAACAAAGAGCGTATCTGTAAGTAGCACCCTCTATTATAATCTGATAGTGTTTTGATTTTTTTTTAAATTGTGCTCTACCCCGTGTCTAGTCGCGAATATTGTTCACAGCTGACAACTGAAATGAGGTTGCTCTGTATTTTCAAAAAATTGGCAGATTTGAATTGAAAACAAATATCTGAAATGATTATTTACCACCTATTAGATTTTGTGAGGGGGATCATGTGGTAGTCATATTGTGAGGGGATCGTATGTTAGACATGTGAGTGGGTACTATGGCAGCCTTGTGATTGGGTACTATGGTAGACATGTTGTGAGTGGGTACAGTGGCTGCCATGTTGTGAGTGTCGGTACGTGCATGACTGTGAGTGATTGTTCTTGCGTACGTGTGTTTAAGTTATAGCTTTGAATTCGTACATCCCATTTTGACAGCTTGGTTTATTTTGTTGATCACTTTGCTGCTATTTACCTGTTTAACTTGCTGAGGACATCGCTGGCTTCATCAACACATAATTTACCCGTTACTTTTCTTCACAATATCACGTTTCCATTTCTCTAACTCGTGTAAAGTGTGTTTCAAAAAAAACATATGGTAATTTATGGTTGAAATTTATTAATTCACGGGGGAGTAGTTTATGGAGTCATGTCTCACGAGTCACATATGTTCTAAACACATATGATAAGTAGTCTTATGCAGACAACTCTAAAAATGCATTTTCAAAACTAACACAAACGAACGCAGAAATTGTAGCCAAAATATATTGGCCCCAGAAGCAGAAACTGGTGTCAAAATACGCGTATGTACCAAAACCATTGGTCAGCAGAAAACAGGCATAATAGTATTAGATTATATTAGATTGTTGCGTTAAAGTAAACTGCTAACGGTTGTTATTTTGTTATTCCTGTGTGGTTAATTATAACTCACATAATTAACTATTTTTGCCTTGTCTGTTTATTAACTTTATTTCTTATCTGCCCAACTGGCCGGATCAAATCTTTGATTTGAACTTTCATCCACTTCCCGTCCTTCAATTAGATTGAATATTTTTTTTTAACACTCACATATCAAAGTTGACAACACATCTTAATTTAAAGGAGATCATATTTTTTTGAAAATTGACTTTGATGGGTTTAAAACTACATGCTTTTCGATAAAGTAAACAATCGGAGTTCTTGCTTCTTGCTGGGAAGATAATAGTTAAACCTGTCATTATTATCTCTCTAACCACGCCTGCACTTGCCGGAAGTGGTTAAGCACATTTTTTCGAGGCCCATCTCACCAATGGGAGTCTGCCTGAAAACGTTACATTGTCTAACATGTCTGGCCGTTGGTCAAATGGCTTGAGTGCTTACCTTATAATCTGAAGGTAATCTGTTCAAGTCCACTCGAAGACCTTATTTTCATAACCCCGGCGTTTATGCTTGGGACTTAAAAGCACTTTGGAAACAGGAAAAAGTTCTACTTCTCTTTCTATTTATTAAGAGCCTACAATCAATACTCTGACCATTGTAATTTATGCTCCTGAAAAGGTTGGTGCTTTGTTTATATGTCCTTGAAGACGATGCTTTGTAGGGCTGCTCTGGGTATTAGTGGCTGGAAGTTCGGGAACAGGATGGAACACAAGACACATCACTTTCTCACTATTACAACATAAGACAGATCACATTTCAGCATTACAACACATAACAATGTCCCTAAATGTCATCACAAAGCACTTCCATATAAATTATATAATTTTATCATGGCATCAGTATGTCATACGGAGCACAAGTTCCAGACTGTTGTTGCACCACGCCCTAGAGCAGGGGTCGGGAAACCATGGCTAGCGAGCCAGATGTGGCTCTATTGATGGCGGAATGTGGCTCGCAGAAAAATAATTGATTATATTTAAAAAAGTTTCTTTAGACTCCTTTAATCTACAAATTAATTCCATATCCCCCCCCCCAAAAAAAAACCAAACAAAAACAACAACAACAAAACACGTCTCCACGCCTGCATGAAGCTTAACCTCACCCCGTATCCAGACTACAAAGCCATTAGCAAAGAAATGCAGCATGCACCTTAAGTCACATTAATGGTAAGAAATTCTCATTGTTGATTAGCAACAGCATAATAGTACTATTAAAACGAATTCAGGGACATACTTATTGTACTTTTAGTGTTGAAATTACAAAAAATGCTCATATTTGATTGAATTTTTAGTTTTAAACATAATGCATGGCTCTCACAGAATTACTTTTTAAAATATGTGGTGTTCATGGCTCTCTCAGACAAAAAGTTTCCCGACCCTTGCCCTAGAGCTCCACATAAAATCACCTCTTTATTCCCCAAAAGCTCCCTGTTTTCACCAAAAAGCCCCTTGTATTCCTCAAAAACCCCTGTATTCATCAAAAATGTCCATTTATTCATCAACAAGCTCGCTGTATTCATCAAAAATGTCCATTTATTCATCAACAAGCTCGCTGTATTCATCAACAATTTCCATTTATTCATCAACAAGCTCGCTGTATTCATCAACAATTTCCATTTATTCATCAACAAGCTCGCTGTATTCATCAACAATTTCCATTTATTCATCAACAAGCTCGCTGTATTCATAAAAAATGTCCATTTATTCATCAACAAGCTCGCTGTATTCATCAACAATTTCCATTTATTCATCAACAAGCTCGCTGTATTCATCAACAATTTCCATTTATTCATCAACAAGCTCGCTGTATTCATCAACAATTTCCATTTATTCATCAACAAGCTCGCTGTATTCATCAAAAGTTCGTTCCATTCATTCATCAAAAAGCCCCTGACCAGGTTAAGTTTTTAATTTTTATTATTATTATTTTTTTATTTTTTTTTATTTTTGTAGACAAAATAGTTCTCAAACTGTTGAGTGAAAAGGGCTCGAGATATACGACGTCATCAAGGCACACAAAGTTCATTGACCTTCTCACTGATAACATTATCACAATCATGACTTTGAACGTAGGGAGTGAATAAATAAATGACATGACCTAGCGGAATGATACAAGTCGAGTCATCACATGTACAGTTTGTGACTATAGTCGCGTCATCACATGTACAGTTTGTGACTATAGTCGCGTCATCACATGTACAGTTTGTGACTATAGTCGCGTCATCACATGTACATTTTGTTACTATAGTCGCGTCATCACATGTACAGTTTGTGACTATAGTCCAGTCATCACATGTACAGTTTGTGACTATAGTCGAGTCATCACATGTATAGTTTGTGACTATAGTCGCGTCATCACATGTACAGTTTGTGACTAAAGTTGAGTCATCACATGTACAGTTTGTGACTATAGTCGAGTCATCACATGTACAGTTTGTGACTATAGTCGAGTCATCACATGTACAGTTTGTGACTATAGTCGAGTAATCACGTGTACAGTTTGTGACTATAGTCGAGTCATCACATGTACAGTTTGTGACTATAGTCCAGTCATCACATGTACAGTTTGTGAATATAGTCGAGTCATCACGTGTACAGTTTGTGACTATAGTCGCGTCATCACATGTACAGTTTGTTACTATATAGTTGAGTCATCACATGTACAGTTTGTGACTACAGTCGAGTCATCACATGTACAGTTTGTGACTATAGTACAGTCATCATATGTACAGTTTGTGACTATAGTCGAGTCATCACATGTACAGTTTGTGACTATAGTCCAGTCATCACATGTACAGTTTGTGAATATAGTCGAGTCATCACGTGTACAGTTTGTGACTATAGTCGAGTCATCACATGTACAGTTTGTTACTATAGTCGCGTCATCACATGTACAGTTTGTGACTATAGTCGAGTCATCACATGTACAGTTTGTGACTATAGTTGAGTCATCACTTGTACAGTTTGTGACTATATAGTTGAGTCATCACATGTACAGTTTGTGACTACAGTCGAGTCATCACATGTACAGTTTGTGACTATAGTACAGTCATCACATGTACAGTTTGTGACTATAGCCCAGTCATCACATGTACAGTTTGTGACTATAGTCGAGTCATCACATGTACAGTTTGTGACTATAGTACAGTCATTACATGTACAGTTTGTGACTATAGTCCAGTCATCACATGTACAGTTTGTGACTATAGTCGAGTCATCACATGTACAGTTTGTGACTATAGTCGAGTCATCACATGTACAGTTTGTGACTTTAGTCGAGTCATCACATGTACAGTTTGTGAATATAGTCGAGTCATCACATGTACAGTTTGTGACTATAGTCGAGTCATCACATGTACAGTTTGTGACTATAGTTGAGTCATCACATGTACAGTTTGTGACTATAGTCGAGTCATCATATGTACAGTTTGTGACTATAGTCGAGTCATCACATGTACAGTTTGTGACTTTAGTCGAGTCATCACATGTACAGTTTGTGAATATAGTCGAGTCATCACATGTACAGTTTGTGACTATAGTCGAGTCATCACATGTACAGTTTGTGACTATAGTCGAGTCATCACATGTACTGTTTGTGACCAGAGCAGTCATAGTTTGTGGCTGACATTACACAACCATCTAAATAATGTATTATCTACTAGCAGAATACCCGCGCTGATCAGCGGTGAAGTAGGATTCAGACAGCGTTGTAATCCTGCGTACCTAATATTTTAAAAATATATTGGCCCATTAGAGAAAAAAAACATTAGAAAGTTGAACATGGCTACCGACATTGGAGTCATAAAACTGAAATGTGTATGATCATCGGTTTCGGTTGAGCGGAAGCCGCCTTCCAAATATCGTGCCGCCTTCCAAATATCGTTCCGCCTTTCAAATATCGTGCCGCCTTCCAAATATCTTGTCGCCTTCCAAATATCGTGCCGCCTTCCAAATATCGTGAAGATGTGGCAATAAATAAGACATTTTAAAATGCTGACCCTGGTCGACAGTAAAGACCGTTACGCGTAGAATTTCAAAATGAAACCTGCTTAACTTTCGGACATCAGGGTTTCAATACGATATAGTTTATAAATAGGAACCATCGAGTTCTTATGGACCAATTTTTATCAAGAACCAACCATTGTAGCAAGAACCCTTCGCAGGAATGTACTCAACAACTTTCGTAAGTTTCATGGCCGTCGGATGAATAAAATATATATACGGATTATATTTTAAGAAAAAACCCACAGCATTAAGGGTCTCCCAGGATCAATCGATGCAAAATGTAAAGTTTAAAAAAGCTGTTGATTTCAGTCTAGATCATGATGGAGATATGTGTCACGTGTCAATACTTGTCAAGATCGTGTGACATCGAATGGGGAATAGTCTAAAAAGTTGTTTTTTTTTAATTTTGGGCCCCTGGCCCCGAAAAAATAGACTTAGGATTTAAATACCCTATATTTTTTTAATATGTTCCATCGAGTTTATGTACCAAGTTTAGTCAAGATCCATCCATTTACACAGGAGCCAAAGTTTAAATTACTTTTTATGTGGCTCATGTAATAAAAAAAAAGTAACTCTGGGACCCTGGTCATAAATAAGTTGTATTTTAATTTTTTTAATGCCAGAGATCTTTGTTAGAGCGTAATCGATACCCTCCCAAAGTGCCATGGCGATCGGAAGAATATAATAATGTTTATACAGCTTATATAAGAAAAAAACGACATTAAGGGCCACCAAACCCAAACAATGCAAGATGTTAAAAATACATGTTGATTTCAATCTGCATCATGATGATCAAAAATAAGTTTATTTGTTGTTTTTTTTTAATTTAAATTTTATGCCAGAATTTTGTGCAAATGCGTACCAAATAACTTCCCAAAGTTTCATGGCGATTGGATGAAAAAGAAAATGTTTATACAGCTTGAATAAGAAAAAAAATACATTCAGGCGCACTCGGACCCCATCGGTGCAAGAAGAAAAGTTCGAAACAACTGTTAATTTCACTCCAGATCATGACCATGGGCGGCATGGGCGTCGCTAGAAATGTTTCCAGTTGGGGGGGGGGATTTTTATATATATATATTTTTACTGATAATGCCATACAGGTTCAATTTTCCATTAAATTCAAGTTAAGTACAATGTATAGCAAAAGGGCCGAAAAAAGCCTTAGAAATTAATAAAAATTACAAATTAGTGCTGTAATAGCTAAAATACAACATATATTAATGCATTTAATAAATAAAAAACTTAACTTTTCGCGAGCAAATTGAATTTTGCTGTGAAATAATATACGTGTAGAAACTGAAGGATTACCAAGGATGGATATCAGACATTTTTTACAGGCTCAAAAAAAAACACGAAAAGTAGACCGATTGTGGGATTCCGAAATGCCGTTATTTGAAGATTTTGGGGCGTCTGCAGCATTTGACTTATCATTGGCATTGAGGACAACAGTACAAGTTCAACAGCCAGACACAAATGAAGCAATTGTTCCTAATTTGATTGTCGCTGACACTTATTCATATCCTAAATTGGATATTTGAAGGTATCTCTGGACACACGACCTTTCAAATACGTTGAAATTGCAGCTGATTCGTGATTGTTGGACCCCTGATAAAAAGTATGATTTTAGAGCTGACAGTGAGGGAAACAGAGTTTTTAGTTTTTAGATATGCATGGTTATCAGACTACTCACCGTGGCTTGTATACTCGCAAATGTTAATAGGTGCCTTTTGAAAATATTGCGTGTTGTTTCTTCAAAAAGTAATTCGATGAGTTCAGTGGGCATTTGTCATCAAACCACGTACAAAATATAAAGATTTCAACGAAGATGCACGTAGCAACCTGCATAGCACATTATGGCACAAAGGCTCTCATGAAGATGCAACCAATTTTATTTGCTTTATAGGAAGCCAAAGCAGTTTCTATAAATGAGCAGTTGGACTCATCATTTAGAAGACAAATTCAAGAAAATTGCAACAAACTGGGTCCCAACATTTCTACAATCTTATTTTGCTGCATGCATGATTTAGCACTTAGTGGAAAAGAATCAAATTCTAGTAATTTTTATGACCTGTTAGAGTTTCGTGTTGAATCTGGAGAGGAAGTTCTTGGTAATCATTTGTCAATTGGTTCTTGTAGTGCTGAGTATGGTTCACCGACAAAACGGCCCTGGACTAATAGATGGACTAATAGTAAAATGTACAATCAAATATTAAATTCGTATTTTTACTCACCTATTCAGTGTCAGGTTTAGCTCACAATAAACAATAATAATGACACCACAAGAGTGAATTTAATAGCCTTTACGCGAAATGGTATCAATCACGGTTGTTCGTTGACAAGAAACAATATAATAACATCACAAGAAATAATTTTACCACTTTTTAAGGGTGAAAAAATTGACAAAAGCTTAATTAAAATGCCAAATAATAACGTTTTTGTTAAAAAATGTTAACAATTTGTCTGGTGCCGTTTAGACCGGGGCCGTTAAAAGTCGGGGCCGTTTTGACGGGTCACCGCTGAGTGTACCTCTTCAACTACGCAAAACACTATAATGGACATTTGTGGGTCTCTCTTGCGTAAAGACATTGTTCGTGAAGCAAATAATTCAGTTGCATTTTCTATACTTGCCGACGAGACAACTGACATTTCAGGCATTGAGTAGATGTCTCTTGGTGTTAGATTTGTCAAAAAACAAAATGGAAAATGATGGTCACAGAAGAATTCCTGGGAAATAATTGTCAATAGAACATTAGAATTTGGATTAGATATGACAAAACTTGTTGGTCAAGGATACGACGGATGTTCTACAATGGCAGGTAAAGATCGAGTCCAATAATTCGAAAAAATACCCAAAAGCGGCATTTGTACATGGCAGTTCACATAAACTAAATCTCGTGAACGATTTAAATAATGTGAATGGTGTACGAAACAGAATAGGAACAATTAAGTCAATTATAGTCTTTTTTCCAGAAAGTAATCAGCAAAGAAAACTAATTCCAAATGTTCCTTTGCTATGTGAAACTAGATGGACACATAAATATAAAAGCTTGCGGATTTTTGCTGAAAATGTGACTGAAATTGTTAAACAACTGGAATATCTAGAACAATCAGTAATGTAATCAGTTATACTTGCATATATAATTCTTTTTTTATGTTTGATAAATGTAAACTGTCTTCAATGTAATAACTTTCAGGAAATTTAGTTGTTTTATTGTAACAACTTTATGACATTTTTCTAAAATGTAGGGGGGGGGATGTCCCCCTTCCCCCCCTTCCCTACGCCCATGATCATGATGGATATATTTATTTGTCAATATTTGTCAAGATCGTGAAAAATCGAACGGAGAATAAAGTCTTAAGCATTTAAGACAAAGAGATTAGGGGCCCCTCGCTCCGAAAAATCAATACTATGAGTTTAATGCCCTTTATTATTTCAATATGGGCCATCAAGTATTTATGTACCAAAATTTGTCAAGATCCATCCATTAACACTAGCCAAAGTATAAAAAAATTATTATACAGCTCATATAAGGAAAAAACAATAACATTTGGGCCCCCGGCCTCCAGTGGCTGGTGATTAAAAAAACTTTTTTTCACTGGTTGCCATCGCGGGAGTGTACTCAACTTCCCAAATGTTCATGCTTCTACCTACACAGGAAGATCTAGAATTAGTCAGGATAAGATAAGAAGATATGATCAAAGATTTCTCAAATTCATATAAAAGGATTTCGCAATAACTGAGTCAAAGAATTGAGATTAATTTTGTCAAAAGGACTCCAAGCCCAGATGACCTCCAGCCCAGATGACCTCCAGCCCAATGACCTCCAGCCCAGATGACCTCCAGCCCAGATGACCTCCAGCCCAGATGACCTCCAACTCAGATGACCCCCAGCCCAGATGACCTCCAACTCAGATGACCTCCAGTCCAGATGACCTCCAGCCCAGATGACCTCCAACCCAGATGACCTCCAGCCCAGATGACATCCAACTCAGATGACCTCAAGCCCAGATGACCTCCAACTCAGATGACCTCCAGCCCAAATGACCTCCCACTCAGATGACCCCCAGCCCAGATGACCTCCAACTCAGATGACCTCCAGCCCAGATGACCTCCAACCCAGATGACCTCCAGCCCAGATGACCTCCAACTCAGATGACCTCCAGCCCAGATGACCTCCAACTCAGATGACCTCCAGCCCAGATGACCTCCAACTCAGATGACCTCCAACCCAGATGACCTCCAGCCCAGATGATCTCTAGCCAGATGATCTTCGGTCTGATGGGTTGACATTTGTCGAGATGGCAGCTAGATGTACCCGCTTTTTTGACAAATATTATTTCCTGTCTAGATGATACCTATAGGTATTTCTGTCTAGATGATACCTATAGGTATTTCTGTCTAGATGATACCTATAGGTATTTCTGTCTAGATGATACCTATAGGTATTCCTGTCTAGATGAGACACATGTCCCTGTCTAAATGAGACACATGTCGCTGTCTAGATGATACCTATAGGTATTTCTGTCTAAATGAGACACATGTCCCTGTCTAGATGATACATATAGGTATTTCTGTCTAAATGAGACACATGTCCCTGTCTACATGGCACTTGTGTGTACCTGCCTAGATGACACTTATATATTCCTGTCTAGATGAGAAACATGTCCCTGTCTAGATGAGACACATGTCCCTGTCTAGATGAGACACATGTCCCTGTCTAGATGAGACACATGTCCCTGTCTAGATGAGACACATGCCCCTGTCTAGATGAGACACATGTCCCTGTCTAGATGAGACACATGTCCCTGTCTAGATGAGACATATGTCCCTGTCTAGATGAGACATATGTCCTTGTGTAGATGAGACACATGTCCCTGTCTAGATGGCATTTGTGTGTTCCAGTCTAGATTACACTTATATATTCCTGTGTAGACGACCCCATCTGCATGCACTTATCTAGATGACATTCATGTGTTCCTATATAGATGACATTCATATGTTCCCGTCTAGAAGACATTCATATGTTCCCGCCTAGATGACATTCATATGTTCTCGTCTATAAGACATTCAAATGTTCCTGTCTAGATGACATTCATATGTTCCTATCTAGATGACATTCATATGTTCCTGTCTATATGACATTCATATGTTCCTGTCTAGATGACAGTCATATGTTCATGTCTAGATGACAGTCATATGTTCCTATCTAGATGACATTCATATGTTCCTGTCTAGATGACATTCATATGTTCCTGTCTAGATGACAGTCATATGTTCATGTCTAGATGACAGTCATATGTTCATGTCTAGATGACATTCATATGTTCCTGTCTAGATGACATTCACATGTTCCTATCTCGATGACAGTCATATGTTCCTATCTAGATGACATTCATATGTTTCTATCTAGATGACATTCATATGTTCTCGTCTATAAGACATTCATATGTTCCTGACTAGATGACATTCATGTGTTCTCGTCTAGATGACATTCATATGTTCCTGTCTAGATGACATTCATATGTTCCTATCTAGATGACTTCATTCACCCAATGCTTTTGTTTGGTCACCGTCCTGGTCCTGATAGCCTCGTCCAGATGGCACTAAACATAAACTATGATAAACATAAACTATCCGCGTTGCATTAAGGTAAAGATAGATCAAAGGTTCCTTTGTTTAGAACAGTTTATGTTGTATTGGGTCTTTTGTTTCTCTCACTCCGCTACTAGTATTGCTCACTATTTTTCCCCGGTGGCACTGTTAACACTATTGACATTTAATTCTTCGCAAAAAAATCGCGTAAATTACACTAGCTTATGACGTGTAGACATTACAATTTTGGTTGGGGGCATACTGGTGTAAGTGTGTGGCAACATGGGGGGGGGGTAAGTATTGGGTGTAAAAAGATATTGGGCACTTCTCAATAATGTCTGCATGAAATAATAAAATTCCCAATATTTGGGCAATACTAAGGGTAAATGACGTCACGCTCCTAGGCGGGAGGGGGGTCACACTTTTGTGACGATGCGTGACGAGGGGGGAGGGAGGGGGGTTGAAGAAATGTGACGTCACATCAAAAGGGTAACTTTAAATAAAACTTCCACTGAAATATTTGGTGGCTTACAATTTATTTAATGACTTTTTATATTAATTTAAATCAGGGCTTCTCAATGTGCCGGTCGGTAGGCCATCAGACGCTGGTTGGCGTAAGCTATCAAGAGACGAAAATTAAATCTAATTATAATCCTTAAGTTTGAGAACTCACAAGATAACGTATGAAATTGTTACACTGTGTCGTTTGATGTTGACATCAAAGCATTTGTGATGTAACCGCAGCTCCGTCGGCGAACTTTTTTGCCCGTTACCCCAAAATATACAAGTTTATGTGTGCGTTACCCCCCCCCCACACCCCAGACTCTAGGTACTGCTCACATGACTCGGGGATTTGGGGGATCGTTGTTAGCAAAAAAAAATGCTAATGGTGAGTTTTACAAGCATGACAAGTGTCTAAAAATGATCTGAATAGGATTATGTGTAGATATTTTAAGTCAAAACGACACGGATATCCTTTTTCTTTAAAAAGAAAAGGGGGGGGGAATCTATTTGATAGAATTATAAACGTTTTAAGTTTGATATAATTGTTCGGATGGTTTTTGGTCAAACACCCCTGGCCATTCTAGATATAATGATAAATGAGCCCATTTAAAATTAGTCAAGTATTCATTAACTTTATTGAATGCATCAAATTCTTGACATCGCAATTCGAGAGGAGCACAAAACAACTTTTCTTCTTAGCTCAGTTTTTAAGGCATTAATTTTAAATATCACAGAAAGGATACTTGATACAGTCAAGTCATGTGGATTAAGATTATTGTCACTCGTGTCAATATAAATGAAAGTATGGTGGATTTAGGTGTCTTCGTATAGTACGTAGGTAAGAAATCTACATAGTTGTCAAATTTTTAAAAAATGCATTTTCTGGAAGGAACCGGTTCAATAATGGGCATATGTTCCAAGCGTACACGTACACATGACGTATTTTAATATATCTAGTGGATTGTAGTGGATGTTATATGTCCCAAATGAGTCTGCATTACCCCCAAGAATTCCCTTTTGACCCCAGATGAGGTTATTTACCCCTGTTCGCCGACCTCTTTCTTACGGGATGCCCGTCAGTCAATTGAGGGATTTTAAAAAAAATACATTTTAAAAATATTATTTTTAAAATATTTTTTTCTAAACAAAGACGTTAACCGTGATGATTAATAGTCAATGTTTAATTTGTATTCATTAAAATAAAATATAATCTAAGGATGTTAACACAGTTCGTTTTCTGAAGGCCGGTTAAACGTTTTGAAAAAAAAATGCTTCACGCGGGTTACGATATTACAATGTAGACCTTCACTAAATAAATAATAAATACTTAAATATGACAATAAAAGTGATTTGAAACATACTTATTTTCGAATAGAAAATAAGGTGTGTTTTTTGGAGGGGGGGGGGTCCAAAGCTTTGTGACGTACTTTTAGAAGGGGGGTCTAACTTTTTGTGACGACGCGTGACGAGGGGGGGGGGTAAAAATGGGCCAAAATCGCGTGACGTCATTTATGGACAGCCCCTAAGTCTCTTAAAAAATACCACAAGCCCTTTTTTATATGGAATTTCCTAATTTAAATGTATCAATATGGTATATGTAATGCACATGTGTTGCAAATGGGAGTGTTCAAATAGTAATTGATCTGCAGGGGCGTGGAAGAGGAGGGCAACACGCTCTCAGTGGTATTAAAAGAACTGATATATGTATATATTACTTAATCACTAGACACTGAGATCTTGCATTACATATTTATTATCTTGTATTATATATGTGCTCATATGTGAATTGAACATTTTATCGTTTAAAAAATATTTAATATTCTGAATGAAGCCTTTGTTACCAGATGTTTAGAATCTTCCGCTTGTACATATTTCACGGTGGCATCAACTGTGAACTGTAAAAGAATCTACTACTCAAATAAGTTTGTGCTTTTCTTCCAGACAAGCCTAGTGTCAAAGCACTGGCGAAAGTTCTCAGTGAGTCCGCTAACAAGTTGATCGTTTCAGTTCATGTACTCTTTGCCTTCTGCATGATGACCAGTGCTTCGTTGCAGCAGGAACAAAGGCAATTAATTTTTGGGGCAATAATATCTACTATCTATTCACTTCAAAATTATTAAATTTGGCAATTTTTTATTATTTTTTTGTACTTAAAGGACCGTCCATAAAGTACGTCACGCTCTAGAGGGGGGGAGGGGTGTAAGAAAGTGTGACAGTTTGTGACAGAGGGGGAGTGGGGTTCAGGCCAAGTGTGACGTCACGTTGTTCTATATTAAATTTTAATTATTTTGTTAATATATTTTTTTTAAAGTGTGACGTACTATAAGGGGGGGGGGTCCAAGATTTGTGACAGGTGGGAGGGAGTTAAAGATGGTAAAAATAGCGTGACGTACTTTATGGGTGGCCCCATTATTAATTTTAAATAAACATTTCCCTTTGATTCATTAATATCGGGATTAAAATAATCGACCCCAAACTATATCTATTATAAATGTTAATAATATTATTTATATCTTTATTCGCGAATGTCCTTAATGATATGAAAGAAATTGTCATATTGTGTTAAAACGTCAGGTTGATTTATTGATTATATTGACATTTACTGCATGTGGCAGCGTGGTTGCCAAAGTATTCGAATACCGTTTTAAGTATTTCAAATACACCTTATGAATTACTTCACACAAAAATCCCAACGCATTTCAACTCATTCGTGGGCTTTCAGCTAATACGTGTTTATTTATTAATAAGTAAAATAATATAATTTATTTAAAACTGATATTTTTTCACCAAATAAGTATATTTGATTTACACTTTTCAGGAAAAGCTATCATCAGATTATAATTAGAATGGTCTCATTTTGTTAAAAGCCTTGTAATTAGTTACAATATAATTGATGGAGATTTCAAACTTATTTTCAATTTATTAAAATGCTTATAATTAGTTGATCATTTATTTTATAATTTAAGATGTTTTGTTTTTAAACTCTGAATTATTCCACATTTTGAGAAAAGGTTATTTAACTAAGTTTAATTTTACATTGAATAAAATTAAATTATGCTTGCCAAATTGTACTTTGCACCACCCCCAGCAACAACAACAAATTCTGTTTGCCTAGAAATTTAGAAAATGACTTGCATAATTATATCGTGGCGATCAATTTACAAATAAACAAGCTATTATAAAGACATCGTTGGGAGCATTTTAAAAAGAGATAATGTTAAGTGTACAATTACTTTGTTAAACAATTAAATATTGATTAAGTAAAAAAATATATAATTGAATGCATAGCAAAGATTAGTATGCGAAACATAGTGTAAATATAAAATAGAAAATATTTTACCCCGTTAATAAGTTATTTTGAAATGAATTGAAGGCATGTGGAACTAATGTGTATCTGACTGTATCTGCTGTCTATTTCATTAACATTTACTTAACTTTTTACTAGGGCACATTATCTTTTCCCCCTAAAAACTTATTAAAGCTCAATTAACTAATAAATACATTTATATTTATTTGACGTAAGCTTTTGAATTTCGTAAAATTATTAAATATTAGACTACAGGACCGACGTGTTTTGTACTCGTGTATAGCAATATCGGGTAGTAGCGCTGTGAAATGATTTCGACTACCAAGCACGCCATGTCCGTGACGTAGGAATCACGCGATTTCATTGGTTATCTTACATGAGCCCACATTCACATCTGACGACTTTTTAGTCGCATGAGGACAGTCACAAAAATTTACCAACTTTTAAGAAGCGGACGTTTCACCTGAATGATGTAAGATAAATATGTTAATGATATTTATAGCTAAATAAAGCACAAACTTTTCAATTAAAAAAACACTATATTTTGTATTTTTTTGTATTCAACTGCGATACCGGATACCGGCACACCATCTTTCGACCATTCTCAAAAATTTGTATATATTAATATTACTACTAGTTAAGTAGACTACTAGTATTATTACATATATAATATAGTTATAGTAGTAGTAGTATGCCTTAATTATAAAACTAAAAGTTATAAAAAAGGGGTTGAATCTCAGGTTATGCAAGGAGCTTTATTTAATTTTGTAATCGTGACTTACAGTAATCAGTAAAGAAACAGGTTCAGGTTCTCTTGTCTTATTGATATTGAAGTTATTCTTATGTTTATAGTACTTATTATACTATACTATACTTATACTTAAACTATTATACTTTATAATACTTTATACTAATTGAATTGATGTGGATTATGGTCAGTAGAGCATCAGTACAGAATAGTATAGTGTATTAGTAACTAATAGTATAGTAGTAGAGTGTTAAAGTATAGTCATAGTCGGTATACTGTTCTGTATAAGTATAGTGTAAGTGTATTGAAACTTATCGAAGTTGAAAGCATTGTGATTGTCATTCTGAACTTAATCATTCTAATTCTTTGTACTTTGTCATTAATGTAATAGTGTATAATTATTATAAGTAGGCCCTATAGTGTTTAGAACTGTACAGAGTCTAGTAATTCAGTAATAGTAATATTATCATAGTTATAGTTTATATATATAATATAATATCAGTAATAATAATATTAATAAAGATTAATTTTGCTCTATCTCACAATTCAACGACAATGTGTAAGAATAGTAAGATATTGATATTGGCATAGGACCATGTAATTTGTGATGCACTGGTAATAGGGCCTACTTTGTCATCTGACTTTGTCATAACTTTCCACTACATGTAAATTAGGCTTAAATTTAAATAAATTTAATATTCAATTTTACTATTTAACCATGTATTTCCATTATGTTTATGAAGTTTATAGACATCGAGTCTCACTGGTCTTTAAAGTCAAAGTCTTTTGATAAATTAAAAGGTCATTAAAATTGTAAGTTAGGCCATGAGTTATAAGTTTTTTTTTATAAGTCAAGTGTAAGGCATAGTCAAATAGTTATAGTATAGGAGTATAGGGCCTTAAGTTTAGTAAATAGTCATGAGACATCATATATATTCATAGTAGGCCCCATAAGCGCAACTGGTTTTTTCCGCGCCCTTGGCTAATTCATTTTTGGCGCCCTTGAGAAGTAGGGAAAATACTAAATTATAGTATACAGAAAAAATTGATTTTTGAAGGATTAGCCCTTGGCAACTGCCCCAATGCCAAGTTGTTGTTGCGCCTCTGGTAGGCCCTATACTATACAATTCAATGCAACTACAACAGAATTTTTAAAAAAGATCTGATTAGTATTCATGGATAATCAATTTAAAAAAAACAAAATAATAAAACAAAGTAATAAAATATCTAAATTTGCAAGTTCAAGGTTTCAAAACAGTACCATGTGAATGTGAAGGCTAACCACGAAATTTATTTTTGGACATCCCATGCCTACACACCTGTTACGTTCTGGGTTCTGGATTAAAGAAGACTAAGTCTTGACTCTTGTTCATGGAATACTTCAAGCGTTTATTAAGTCAGCAATATATTTACAGTATCAGATTCAGTACATGACGTAATACCTTAACAATGTTCACTCACTCGTAAGTACAGTCGAACCCACTTACCTCGAGCTCGGTTAGCTCGACCACCCTATTATGTCGACGTTTTTTATTGGAACCGCCAAATTCTCTCTTTGTCTTAGCATTTTTTCATCGGCTAGTTCGATTTTTTTAAGTCGCCGAAACCTAGTAACTCGAGCACAAAAGAGGGCCAAATTTGCAACTTTACTTGCTTAGCTCGATTTTCGTCGGTTGACCTAGGAATGCACTCTGTCATTTTTAGTTCAAAAAAGTGTTGACATCTCGTTTTTCTTCGAGACTTCCGGCTATTGTGTTGTTTTGCGTGTGTGAATTATAATTCGACGTGTATCCATGGAGTATGTATTCACCCGAGGTACTGGACAATCGCGTTCGAGGTCGTGAATCGTCATTATTTCGCAGTGCGTGTTATATTATTATTAAACTTAATTCATTTGCTGATGCATTAATCATTTTATTTTTAAAGATAAACGAATATCTTTAGAAATGAAAATAAAGGTTTGTATCGAGAATAGACGTTGGTTGTTATATAATTATAATTAAATAAAAAATTAATAAATTATTATTCTTTTAAAAGTTTGTTGTTGTTACCAGTAAGATACGTGACTGTGACACTAACACGCGCGTGACAATGAAATCATTTCTGATAAGGAATGATTTTTTTTAAAAATCGCTTAGACTTATTTGCCGGCAATCTAACACAGTACACACAGCCCACAGCGTGCTGTGATCAACGGTCAAGGCCACAATAGTTTTATTTATATTACAAGTTTGATTGACTGAGGAAATTCGAGAACGTTCTGATAGTTAAGTAACAGATATCCTGCACGTCAAAAGCATTAAACTTAAAATAACCATATTGATTTGTTTATTTGTATTTTAAATTCGCTGATACGACTGCAAACGCGACTGTGACACGGCGAAGCGTAAACTTTGACCTTTTAGCGCATGCGCAGACAATTATTAACTGGTAACTTATTTTTCATTAAATGGAATCGAAACATGATAGAGACGTAATCAAAGTCCTTTACTTCGGCATAAATATATATGCATGTGTATATATATATATATAAATTCCCGAATAGTCATAACTTTTCCCGACTTTCAAGGCCGAGAATTTATTTTTAAGAATTCCCGACTTTTTCCCGTTTTCCTGAGTGGGAACCATGGTTATATTTAAATTTTAAACGGTCCTTAAAAACGAACGGTCATTACAACCTTAGGAAAGAGTGAAGAAATATTAGGGTTCCGATACGATTCCGATTAATCATCCCATCACTAATTAACGCTAACTAATTAATCATGTACATAAAGAAATTTCAAGCACATGTTAATATTTTGCCGCCATATTGGTTTTCGTTTTAACTCGATCATCGGTTATGTCGACGCCATTTTTCATACCCCAACGCCGTCGACTTAAGCGGTTTCGACTGTACCAACGCTGAACACTCGAGCCACCTCGATGTGTCACCAGCTATCAGAGCAAACGCTCTTTCCTAATGCTAGTCCTAACAAGGACTATGGACCCCTGCACTCGGTCCGTATACTCACGTCTTCCTCTCTCTGTCTCCCACCACACTATTTATACACAACACGGCTGTTTAACTTTCATACCGAGTGACTACAATTAACACCATTATTGACAAGTGAACTCTTGTCAAGTCACGCCTTGACCCGAGTCAAAACAATGTTACCACAAGCTCACAACAATTATTCGCAGTGATTCTCATACCCTGACAACACCCACTTACATAGGGTTAAAAACGCAAATTACCACATTGTGTGCCTCAAACTAATTTACCATAAAAGACTTACTACTACCATGCCATAGTCTATTAGTCATAACCACTAGTCTATTGATGGCTGCATACTGCATATGGCTCTCAGACAAATGTTCGATTATTTTAAAAATAACGTTTTTTCAGACTCCTTTGATCTGCATATTAATTGCACATAAAAACAGTATAATTATGTTATTAGAAAGAAATTCAGAGATGTAATTATTGTACTTTTAGTGTTGAAATTACACAAAATGCACACATTTACTTGAATTTTTAGTTTTAAACATAATATATCGCTCTCACAGAATGTCTTTTCAAAATAGGTGGTGTCTATGGCTCTCTCAGACAAAAAGTTCCCCGACCCCTGCACTAGAATAAGCAACTCTGTAATTTACTGTAATGTTTGGGGGAAAAAATCAGAAAGCTTTTATTATTGAATTGTAATTTTGGTATCAAAATTGCCCTCTCTGTTAAAATTTACACATCATTTACATGGGCCTGACCTATAATGTATAGGTATGTGAAACCATCGCTACAAATTACTGCTGCCAACTTTTTTCATGTTGTTTATCGTCGAGTATCTTAAGAAAACAAATATTATATATTAGTTGTTGTTTTTAATGCCATTTATAAAATAATAGATTCGCCTACCCAAATTTTACAAGTGTGTGTGGGAGATAGTCATAAATTTTGTGAATCAATATTAGGCCATTTAAATTGTAGTCATAGTATAGGATCCATTTTGTCCTCAAATTACCTGTCAGGCTTATCATCAAAAGCAGCTGTGAGCTAGTTAAATTTATTTAATTAGTTATCTTAAATATGAGAGTTTTAGATTAAATTGTGTCGTTTCATTATTTGCGATATTACTAACATTATAGTAGTTATGGATTTTAGAGATATTAATTTTGGAGCTGATACGGGATGGATTTAAAGATATCTACAGTTTATTTATTATAAATATGGTCTATTAATTAAATTTTGTTTCATGTTCATATTTCTTAATGTAATTATGAAGATTAAGATATTGGAATAAAGTGAGTGTCACCACTTATTTCATAACAAACTTTGTGGTAGCTTATTAATTACTACTAGGTCTACAGCATTCTTTTACTAAGTTTTCCTTAAACTCAAAAGGCAAGTGCTTATATTAGCAACAAATTTTTCCAAAGATTGGCATAACATATTTTAAAACATTTTCAACATACATGTAGTTTAATTATCATTGTTTAGATGGACTATACAGCAACATTTGTGCACAACTTATATATTTATTTATATTCAATAAAAAGTATATTATTAATATGGAGTTTCATCACAGGTAAAGTCTTAATTTGTTAACTGGTTTTACAAACTTTCAAGTGTGAGGAATGTTGTTAGTGTTAGAGCTTACCCTTATATTAAGAACATATAACTTGACTATACAAATACAAGGTCTAGTAGTAGACTATTAAAGGAAATCAGGAGACATCTTGATTTTGTAACATCAAAGTTGAAATGTATTCAAAAACATGATTAACTAAGCATAAAAACATGTGATTTACAAATTGTCCTTCACTTTTGATCAAATAGGCCTACTAAAATATGGCCCCATATTTTTGCTACATAAATAGGTCTGTGATCTCTTTATCAAAAAAGGTATCTTCATCAGTGACCTGAGTTGCAATGGGATATCAAATTTTGGACTATTTTTATTGATAATACATTATCTAGGTACCCTAGAGTAGGCTTGATTATATGTACATCTATGATTTATATTTATATTATATGTTAAATTTTAGTAGTCAGACAAGAGTTTTTGTTTTTCCTTGGTTGATAAGTATTAAAATTGTAAAAAAATTTAATCATTTGTTTTGAAAAGAATGATACTCATACTGATAATTAGCATATAAATAAGTTTTATTTTAAAATTCCAGATTCAACTATATTGACACCATACTAAAAGATGCCAGCCATAATACCTTTGAAAGACTCCATTTGTAATGGTGGAGCACATGGCGATGGCCCACATAACAGAGTTGGTCCAAATCTACCAGAATTTGTTTATAATGGAGAAGTTGCTATCAGTGGGATTTCTGGTCGTTTGCCAGAATCTGATAATATGGCAGAGTTTCGTGATCATTTAATGAAAAAGGAAGACATGGTCACTGCAGATAACAGAAGATGGGAAATAGGTAATACGTTATTTGACATAAAGAATTTTATCGTTATCTTACATGAAATTTATTCATATGCAATTAATAGTAGACCATTTAGAATTGTATGGGTTCAATCAATTTTTAAAAAGGTTATTCAGATATTTAGCACAATGGTTATTTTGTAAAGGCTGGGGGATATAAATTATTAAGTTGTTGTGAAAGGTTGCACTGTATAATTGCTTTTTACATGATTAAACCTCATATTTAAAATAAAAATATCTTCATTAATTCATTATCAGTAAGTTATATTTGATAAGGGCAGTACTTTCATGTAAGAGCTATATATTTGTTTGAATAGGAAGTCCATGTAAGATTACTAAAATGTGCATTTTTAAGGAGCCATAGGCAAATTACTTTAGGTTGATATACAGTAGAACCAACTTAGCTCGAGCCTGGTTAACTCGCCAACCCTATTAAGTTGACGTTTTTTATTGGAACCGCCAAATTCTCTCTTTTTCTTAGCATTTTCTCATCGGTTAATCAGGTTCTTTTAAGTTCCCGAACCCTAATACCTCGAGCACAAGTGAGGTCCAAATTTGCAACTTAACGTTGGTTAGCTCTATCCCCATGACCAATCGCCAGCTTTTGAAAATGTTACTGGTGCCACTTCACCATCTTACTACCGTATTTTCGCGGGTTCAATTGCACTATTACTAACAGCCAGTCAACGCCACGAGCGAAAACACGCTTTGTCCCCATCTAGGCCATGCTGGGCGTGTGTAGAAGAACTGGGTCACGCAGCGTGTGTCGAGAACGAAGACGCGCAGAGGGGAGCAGGGGCTTGTTTTGTATGACATCACAGGCTAAAAACAACTAAGTGAGTATCAATGATTAATTTTCGCCTCGCGCCGTCTGATGGTGACTTCAAAGAACATGTGACGTCACAGCCCGCTTGTTTTCAGCTCTCTTGCGCTGAATAGTAACACTCCTCGCCAGGGTTATCAACTCCCACAACCTCGAACCCGGGAGATTATAGAATTGCAAACATAAAGATTTAAACAAAACAGCTTTTAGCACATTACAATTTATATCTCCCGGGTCATAGTTAACCGGGAGACGGGGCAAGAAAGCCGATTCCGGGAGACTTAAAGCCCAAATATCAGTTTTGATACTGTGCTAGCTCTCGTACAGAGCTTCGACAACTAAGCAAATGAAAATTAAAAAAAAATAAAAACTTTCCTCAGCCGTAGGCGAACTAAACTAATAGTGATGACGTGTATATTATTTATAGACCGGAAGTAAGAAAACGCTTTGATGTCACGCTCGCTTGCTTTGGTGTCACGCTCGCTTGCATATTGGTTCTGGTATTCTGCGTAACACAACAAAAATATTAACTCAGCGTAATAGGCTTATACCGAAGTTACAGCTAACCGGTTAACCGTTAACAACCTTATCATGTACATAAAGAAATTTCAAGCACATGTTAATATTTTGCCGCCATATTGGTTTTCCTTTAACTCGATCATCGGTTAGCTCGGCGCCTTTTGGCATACCCCTAAGTCGTCGACTTAACCGGTTTCTACTGAAGCCTGTGCTGAAGGGTTAGGGTGTAGGCCATCTGTTTTACATTTGATGTCAAAAAATAATTTGGGGGGGGGGAATTTATGCCATTTATTTTTTTAAAAAAGTTATGTTATAACTTGAATCTTTACAGTTGAGTGAGGTTTGCTGAACAGCCCTGTTTAACAGGGTGTCACAGAAGAGCAGAATCGACTTTCTTAAATCTTATCACTGCACAGCAGGTCCCTCTGGCCCCATCCACATTTAAAGAGGCTTTCTTAATTTTCAAGCAATGTTCCCTCTAAGCTTCTTGGTCTGTGCACAAAATAAAAAACTCAACAAATCCAATTTTGGTGCAATATTTTACACCCTCCAAACATAGATATTTTATTAACCTTACATTTTGCCGCTTTGTAATTCTTAACTGATGTGCGTCATCAGTCAGAAATGTGTGAGGGCGTGAGCTGCGCTGCTAAAGGGAAAATTGTTTTTAAAGAAATCAATACCTATGAGCTGAGGAGCTGTTTTTTTCTTCTGGGTCTCAGCATGGCTTTTGTGCAGTTGTTTGATGTCCTTTAAATTTTATAAAATGTATCTTCAGGACAGTATTAGACGTTTTTTTAAAATGGGAGTTGTGGGCAGCAAAATTGTTTTTTGGGGGGGGGTAAATTGTTTTTAGATTATTTGTATAAAGTCATCCTAAGATAGTCCCTAACATTTTTCTGATTTTATTGTCATCTCAGGTCTTCATGGTAATCCACCAAGAAATGGAAAACTGAAAGAAATTAGACATTTTGATGCTGCATTTTTTGGTGTTCATCCAAAACAAGCTGATTGCATGGATCCTCAATTAAGACTTTTACTTGAAGTGGCATATGAAGCAATTACAGATGCAGGTTAGTACAAGATTAAAGACTAGAAGTAACTTGTCTCAATTCTTTTTTCTTTCTTTAACCAGGTGTTTGAGCCAGAAATCTTTGTACAAGATGATATGTTGTGAATACCTTCTGTGGCTTGTGGGGAGAGATGTTAACTTTCTGTCTCTAAAATGCTCAGCCACACACATTCTTTCCTTGAGAAAGGAATAACTGTAAAATTAAAGTCAATATTTGAAAAATTAAAGGAATACGGGCAATGTTTAATATAAAATGAAGTTTATTGGGGGGAAAACCCTTCTTAACCATTTAAGAAATTTTTATTTTTGAATTGAAGTGCTGGCGACAGAAGTTGGAAGTTTGAGAAACATTCTTTGGCAATCTCCCACCGTAGGCTGTGCCCATCGATACTTATTTCTTGCCTGCTGTAAAACAGGAGTCTGAATGAGTTTTATTAGTTCTAATAAATAGAGGTTAAAAAAAGATTAAAAAAAACCACGTTTTTCCAAGTGTACTAAAAAGAAGAAAATAATGTACAACTCATAAGCTCAAGTACTTTCATTTAATATGACTAAAAACCTGGGCCGGGTGTTTGGTATAAAAATTAAAGAGAGATCTATAAATGAGAGGATGAGTGAACTGCATATTATTATGTAAAACCTCATAAGCGCCCACCCCACGTTTTTGGCCTTTTTGTCATTTACGAGAGGATTCAGAAATGTCACTTGGATGTAGGTATTCCCATAGCATGATTTGCTAATACACACAGCCAGTAATAGAGTATCCTGAGTAACCAATATTTATTCAGCATTTTCCATAATTTGTCTACTTCAGCATTGCTTTGTTGATTGTTCAGCATACAAAATCTTTTGGTTATCTACTGTTGTATAAAGTCTTCTGTTAGTAACAGATGAAAATAGTCAAATGGCTATGCATTTGAGTCTAATTAATGTTTTGAGCCACTATTGGCTATAAACTCCCTGACCAACATGATTGGACTTGTTATCAGTATCAATATTAAAGGCACTAAGGTCAAACAGTTTAATTGGATCATCTATTTCACCCTCATCATGTTCTATATTGCCCCCTAGATATGTATTCCCATCATATTCATACCCGGAAGCATCCATAAACATACTTAGAAAAATGAAATCCACAACAAAAAAGCTCACTTAAATAAATTACCAAAAAAATACATGACACATCCAAAAATAATAAAGGAAAGGGAAACATATTTATAGCTCTTTTATCAGAGCGTTAAAGAAAGAAACCAAAGGCTAAGTTAATCATTTTAAAGAATTTACCCATTAAGTTCCTTGATTTATTTATAGAAATAAAATAAAATTGATATTTTTAATTGTAGTTGCTTAATTATTTTTCCATAGGTCAAACAATAGAGAGCGTTCGTGGAACAAAGACAGGTGTATATGTTGGGGTTAGTCAGTCAGATGCATCTGATGCATGGTCTGCTGATGCAGAGACATTAGTAGGCTACACAATGCCAGGATGCTGCAGGGCAATGTTTGCCAATAGAATCTCATTTTTCTTTGATTTAAAAGGTACGTTTAATTATTATTTTTAATTTAACGCATTTCAAAATTTTCATAGCGACATAAAATTACTTATAGACATAGTGATAATGTTGTTTTGACATTTTTTCTTCTAAAAGGTCCCAGCTATGCTGTGGATACAGCTTGTTCATCCAGCATGATGTGTTTAGATCAGGCTTTGCACAGCATCCGTATGGGAATTATTGATGCTGCTATAGTTGCTGGTAGCAATCTATGTCTTAAACCAAACACTTCTCTGCAATTTGTTCGTATGGGAATGACATCGCCAGACGGGGCATGCAAAACATTTGATGCTTCTGGTAATTATTTGAATGTAATTATTTAAATGTTATCTATTTTAATTTGGAAGCTCTTGTAGTTAGATAACTTGTTAATGTTTTATACCATACATTTCTCTCAGGTGATGGTTATTGTCGTAGTGAAGCTGTTATGGCTATTTATCTTCAAAAAACATCTGACTGCAAACGTATCTATGCCACAGTTGTTCATGCAAAGTCCAATTCTGATGGTTACAAGGAGCAAGGTAAACCTTTCATGCAAACAAATAAAATAGCCCTCCATAACATGGGTCTTTAAATTATTATTCCTACTGGTTATGATGGATTAACCAAGCCTAAGGCCCAGAACCTAACTTTCCCCTATGCCTGGAGAAAAATCCAACATGATGTAGAACATTTTTACTTAATGCAAACAAATGGTAAGAATAAGATTGAACCTTGAGACATTGTAGACAATAGGTTTATCTTTCAGCTATTTTCAATATTCCACATATCTGTGCACCAACACACCTAGAAAAATTAATCTTGTTTCACACTTCATGTTGCTCATCATCTTATACATGGATTGTCTATATACATTACACTCAATGTGATTATGATTAACTCACACTTTCAGTTTTACTTGAACTAGAAACGTACTCTTGATAAAATTATGGCTTATAAATCAGAATAATCCAAAGAATAAGGCACCTAGAGCTAGTTCCACTTTCCTTTCAGGTGAATTTTCAATATTTTTCTGTCTTTATGGCTTATATTTAGGTTCAACTACGATTGATTGGTTATTTTTATCTTGTGTCACATTTTGCCCTCGTATCTAGTGAAGTACTGAAAAAATTGGTATAGCATAAAATTGGAAATCTGAAATAAAAAACAGACAGTGGTTCGGTAAGGTTTAAGTATATGTTAATATTTATATATTTAAATTTTTTAAAAAATAAACCAGAGAATCCAACCTATAATTTCAGGAATTACATTTCCTTCTGGCATTATGCAAAAGCAGCTGATTGATGAAGTTTATCATGAAATAGGTGTCAGCCCTGTGGATGTAAGTATTTTTCAGCACAATCTCTCTTATTTAAGCTCTATGTTTCTGTTAAGATAAATTACAATGCAATATTCATTTTCATTTTTAATCATTTTTTGGACTTATTACTACTATTACATAGGTGGCTTATGTTGAAGCCCATGGTACAGGCACAAAGGTTGGGGACCCACAAGAAACAAATTCAATAGCAGATGTATTTTGTAAAGGGAGGAAAGGACCCCTTCTGATTGGCTCCACTAAGTCAAATATGGGTCATCCTGAGGCAGCTTCTGGTAAGCATAACTATAAGATAAATTAAAGATTGTGTCTGCTTATTTGTACATCCGCAAGTCAAGGTTCGCCGGTCCGTGTCCAAAGTAAAAAAACTGGTGTAAGATTGTTAATGGTCAGCAGGTTCACTTCCTCCGTTGCATATTACCCATAGTGTAAATTCTTAAAACAATCATTAAATTTAATATAATTTTGACAAGTTAATGTATGCATAATAATTAGGGATTTGAAAAACAAAATCCCATATAACTTTTCTCCTCAATTTGGCTCACGATTTGACGGGCAGCAGCTCAAGAATGGTAAACATTATGTCCCAACAGGCAACGCATTGCAAGAGTGGAGATAATTTTGTTTTCTCTCGGATTTAAGAACATTTCAGTTTAAATATATTCCTGGCAAGCGATGATTGAAAATATGCCATTTTAATGTAAACAATAAATAAATTTCAATTTAAATATAATCCTGGCGAGTGATGATTGAAAATATGCCATTTTAATGTGTATAAAACAAAATCACTTAATGTCCCTTTATCACTGTGTTGATTGACATCAAGGTTGTTAAGACCGTTCATTTTTGAGGACGGGTTAACAACATTTTTACTATGTCTTGTGAGCCAACAAGAGAATGCATATTATTTTCGTCCTGCGTCGTCTGATTTGACATCAAAGCGCCTGATATGTGCCGCCCCTAGTGTTAAGCTCTCTGTGGCGCTGGCATCAAAATAGCTAATTCAAAAAAAAATTAATTGCAAAATTATTTTTAAAAAATCATCTGAAAAAGATGTAAACTGTAATGATTAATATTCAATTTTTAATGTTATGTAATAAAAGTATTAAAATAGCATGTTGTCAAATGTTGTCAATTCGTTTTGAGGACTAGTTAACTGTTAAAAAAGGCAGTTTTACTGTCCGAGCCGTATTTTTCCTTATTTTTTTTGTTTTTTGGAAACCAACAGAGTGTGTATCAATGATCAAATTTTCGCCTTGCGTCATCTGATGGTGACTTCAAAGAACATGTGATGTCACAGCCCGCTTGTTTTCAGCTCTCTTGCGCTGAATTGTAAAACTCGCGGCCTTGAACGTTATTCACAATTTGACATCGCCGCACTGTGTGTTAGTTATCGTACTATGTTTCGTCAACTAGGAGAGTTTTAAAGAGAAAAATCGTTCACTTACCAACACATTTTTTAAAAGAAAATATCAGTTTTGATATTAATGTGGTAATCTTACGTCAAATGCCTTTGACTTGCAGGAAAACTACCACTAAAAGACCGCACTCAAATTTGAGGACCCATTAATCGCTTGGTATATGTGCTCCGTCTATCAAATGACTCTCGTAATATAAATAGTAACGGTCGCGGCCTTGACTTTGACCCTTGTTCATATCATATGTCGCTTGCATATTGGTTTTGGTATTCTGCCGTAACACAACAAAATATTAACTCCGAGTAATAAGCTTAGACTGAAATTACGGTTAACCGTTAACAACCTTAATTGACATTGTGCGAGATAAGCAGAACTATATTGACGGTGATATCAAAGAACGACTCGCAGATAACTTGAGCCTCACGTGTTTCTGAGTTTAATACATTCTTTTGTTGGTCCCTGCTAACAAACAGCTTACTGTTCCTCAAAAATGACAGGGGAAAATCATTTCTGACCAAATCAAACGTTTTAAACATTTTTTCACAGGTCTTTCATCAATTGCAAAGATTTTAATTGCTTATGAAGAAAGAGTGATACCCCCAAATCTTCATTACAAGAATCCAAATCCAGAGATTCCTGGTCTCATTGATGGTAGTTTACAAGTTGTGACTGAATGTACCCGTTGGAATGGTGGTTATGTGGCCATGAATTCATTCGGCTTTGGTGGTGCAAATGTTCACGCTTTATACAGGTAAGATTTGGTTGCAGGCAGCAGTTATGAGTTAAAAATGTCAACTTTGAAATTTTATAATTTGTTAATACATTTATTTTTCACTAAATTTCATATCTAATTAACAATTTACCAGATCTCATGATAAAGAGCTGCTAGAGCCACATATTGCCAGTGATAAACCCAGGTTGTTCACATGCAATGCACGTACAGAGGCAGGTGTGAAAGTTTTGTTGGCAGAAGCCCAAAAAAATGCAAAAAGTGTAGAATTTCAAGCTCTTCTCCAAGAATCTTCAAATATGTCCACAAGTCAAATGCCATACAGAGGATACGCTGTCCTTAATGCTTCAGCAGATTTGGAGGAAGTTCAGGTAAATATTTTCTATATTGTACTCTACATTTTAATTTATTGTTTCTTCATTTGGATTGGTAGCTTAAATGACTACCAGTTTTCCAACAGTTATTAAGCATGTTTTTATTTCTTCTTAATAGAAATGCTCTCCAGAACCACGGCCAGTTTGGTTTGTCTTTACTGGCATGGGGACACAGTGGCATGGTATGGGCCGTAAGATGATGGAACTGGACATTTTCAGAGAATCTATCCAGAGGTCCACTCAGATCCTCAGTAGATATGATATCAATCTTTATGACCTTATAATGAATGGAGATGAGAGCACTTTTGAGAAAACCATTCCCTCTTTTGTTGGTATAGCATCAATTCAGGTATATATGCTATTTGTGTTATTTTTATAATTTAATTGTTAATCAATTTAGATAATATAATTCAAATTGTTTTTTAAATATAAGACAAGTATTTCTTTTTCCCAATAGGTTGCTCTTGTTGATTTGCTGTTAGCTCTTGATATCAGACCAGATGGTATTGTTGGGCATTCAGTGGGAGAACTGGGTTGTGCATATGCTGATGGTTCCCTAACAGCTGAAGAAACTGTACTTGCAGCTTACTGGAGAGGTCGCTGTATCTCTGAGGCAAATCTGCCAGCAGGAAAAATGGCAGCTGTTGGTATGTTTCCTTTAATTCTGACATGTTTTCGTTTGAAATGTTTAGCACACAACTCATAAAATTTAACAAGAGTGTGTTTAACTACCTGTTACTGGGCCAATCCTTAAAAGTAATTAAATGTATTTTAAGTTATATATATCAATATTTTCAGTGCTTTTTAAAAGTAGGTGCCGGTACTCAGTGATGGATTGCCTAACTTTTAACTACCAGTTTGCACCTTGATTCAAGCTAAATCACAACTGCAAAGATACTGAATGTCTAAAACAATTTTATTTTATAATTAACCAATAATAATAAACGTTAAAATAAGGGCTGTGGAAATTAACGTTTAATTTCTAGATTAATCGTTAAAAAATTTTAACGATTAAATTTTTTTTAACGATTAATCGACCCACCACTTATAAATGTACTGAAAGTTTAAAAGTAAAATATTTCGGCCGATAAATATTAACTAATTTCCGGATGATTACACGAACATGTTGGTTTTAAACTATTGACTGAAGTGAATGTTCAAAATGTTGAAAAAGGTTATTGTGTCCATTGAGAGAAATCGTTTGCCTACCATGCAATGTTCCCTTAAAGTCTAAGCTTCGTTGGCCCGTGTGCAAAGTTAAAAAAGCTCGTGTGCAAAGTTGCACAACGTCCATTTTTTGTGCGATATTTTACCAAATTTGCTGCGCTGTGATTCTATCAAATATCTAACCAGCCACACTGCTTAAAGGGAACGTTGGTACCATGGTTCCAACACTTCGCTTACATATCGCCTGCAAACCAAACATCCACTACAGTAACTAAATATGTGACATTTGAGATGGCGTCAAAATGCCCTCAGTCACTAAGACTCTTAAAGAACCCCTCAGGGAATTCCCAGGCAACTTTTCCCCCTCCCCCGAGGGGAGCTATCCGACGGGGACACCCCTGAGACGACCCCCTCTTCTAGGGTCGTCTGGGCAGATGGTAGCCGCACAAAGTCGACCTAGTCTGACTGTCAATGGGAGTTTCCACCCCAAAGGGTGGATGTGGAATTTTGTCCTACTTTGACCCGCCATAGCTGCTGCGCCACCACGGCACAGAATACGGGTCTAAGATACCAAGGAATTTCGCAAGATAGGGGGAAACATCATTGTAGACCACCCATGGAGGTGCGGGGAACCGCAATAACCAACCACATAGTGTTGGATAAGGGCATCTCCATTGGGTAAGTCTCCTCTGAGCTGACGTCCGACCAAAGTTCCTCACGGCACTTTTTCTATTATTGTACTGGCCCTAAACAGTGCCGTTCATTGATAATAGCTAGAAAGGGGGACGAAACGGTCGCTTCTGATGACCCGACCCTCAACGGGTACAATGGTTTTCGTCATTGACGGGGCGGGGCCATTCTCCACCACGGGGCCCCGTCTACGTTCCGTGCAGCGACTGTAATCATCTGTCCACCTACATGGCTAACCCTAGCGGGACTTCGACGTTCCTAGTCGGGACTGTTAGTTTCGGGTCTCGCGTACCCTACTTATCCAGATGACCCCGTAAAGGTCAGCCCCTTCCTCCGGCCACTACAGTAACAGAAACTTCAGCTGAGACAATCTAAAGCTATGTGAACAATTGTTCAGCTCGGCTGGTTATATTGTCAATAAGACCCGCTCATCACTTGAACCAAATGATGTCAATACTTTTGTCTGTTTGCGTTGTTGGTTAAAAGATGTCAATGAAGAAGACATTCCAGTGTTATTTCGATTTTTGACAATTACGTTTGATAAATGTAACTTATGACACCATACATTTCAATTTTTGGCTTTAATCGAAATTAACGATTAATTAATCGTTAATTTTTCAAAAGTTAACGATTAAATTTAAATTCATCGTTAAAAGCCCTAGTTATAATACAAGAAACATAATAATTTTTTCCCACATTGAAAAAGGTGCTGGTCACTGCCGGTACGCCGTACCGGTGCGTACCGTCACAAAAAAAAGCACTGAATATTTTGCATCTAAAATACATACTTCACCCAACGCCTTTAATACCAACAAAGAATAGCAGTGGACAGTGTGTAAATTCTGTTTTGATAGGCCCAATGGCCACTGGATATAATAATAGAAACAAAAAATCTCATCTAAATACTAGAACAAGTAAAAGCAAGATATTTTATCCATCCTGGTATAATAAGTCAACCCAACTTAACTCAGTACATTCAATCAATTTTCATGTCACTTCTAATATATATATTTTAAAAATTATTTTTTAACAGATATCTATACAATTAATTCCTTCTACCAGGTCTTTCTTGGGAAGAATGTAAAAAGTTGTGTCCACCAGGTGTTGTTCCTGCATGTCATAATTCGGTAGACACTGTGACCATTTCTGGACCATTTGATGTTACAACAAAATTCATTGAAGACCTTAAAGCCCAGGGAATATTTGCTCGTGATGTGAACTCTTCAAATGTAGCTTATCACTCTTATTACATGAATGAAATTGCTCCACAGTTGAAAGCTGCACTAGAGAAGGTTAGAGTGATTTACAAGTTTTATTTCAATTACAAACACGGTTTTATACTTAATTTATTCACAATAAGGCAAAATGGAATAGTTGGCTTTTACTAGATAACTTTATGAATTTTAAACATTGCTACAGGTTATCAAGCCCAAGAAAAGATCTCCAAAATGGATTAGTACTTCAGTTCCTGAAGCCCGCTGGGGAGAAGAGTTGGCAAAGTACTCATCAGCTGACTATCATGTCAACAATTTGGTCAGTGCTGTGCTCTTTCAAGAGGGTCTTCAAAAGGTTCCAAGCAATGCCATTGCTATTGAGATAGCACCTCATTGTCTGTTGCAAGCTATTCTGAAACGTTCACTCAGTACTGAAGCAGTCTTTGTTGGCCTCATGAAACGTTTCCATGAAAACAATATTGAGTACTTCTTTTCCAGTTTAGGAAAGTAAGAAATGAATTTATCATTTTATGACTGCTTTTTTATAAAAAAAATTATTTGTGTATTTGCATTTATAAGATAAAGCTGCTGCTTTATTTTCTCATTAAAATTTTTTTAATGCTGAATACATTTTTCTTTCTGTGTAGATGCTTTGCAAATGGCTTGAATCTCAGTCCATTGAAGGCTTACCCTTCAGTGCAATACCCTGTTCCCCGGGGAACACCTATGGTTGGGCCTGTGATTTCTAAAATTTGGGATCACTCCACAGTCTGGAGTGTACCTACTGAAGAAGATTATGCTTTTACCAAAGG
Organism: Ampullaceana balthica; assembly: GCA_944989445.1. Lineage (NCBI taxonomy): Eukaryota > Metazoa > Mollusca > Gastropoda > Lymnaeidae > Ampullaceana > Ampullaceana balthica. The sequence goes on along the minus strand of CALYLW010000009.1, from coordinate 297,761 downwards.
TGGTGCATCATCTGATGCTGTTTTTGAGATAGATGCTTCAGAGGAATCTCCTGATCATTATTTGGTAAATTAAAATTTATAACTATTTTTCAATTGCTACAGTATACTTTCGTTTTGTAATTGTTACAGAATTAAGTACATGAACAATTGATTTATTTGTTAAATTTTTTTTAGGTTGGTCACAAAATCGATGGCCGTGTTCTATACCCAGCAACAGGTTATCTTGTCCTAGCCTGGCGAGCCTTAGCCAGATTAAAGGGTCAACTTTATGAACAAATGCCTGTTGTGTTCCAAGATGTAACCATTCATCGGGCTACAGTTCTCCCAGCAGCTGGTGAGTTATAAGTTATAGGTTTTTTTACTGAAAGAAGCATTATTATTTGGTTAATTTACCAGAGGGCTTATTCTGTAAGATTGAATTGACAAATTCAACTTTTTACAGCTTAAAAGTTAAAATTTATTTATTTAGAAAATTGTAACTTATTTGTTTTTATTTTCCCAAAACACAGGTACTGTAACCTTGAGTGTTAGCATTATGCCTGCCACTGGTAAATTTGAAATCTGTGAAAATGATGCACAAGTTGTTAGTGGCATTATATACACACCAGAAGGACAATTTTTGGACAGGGATCAATACTTAAGTGTCCAGAATATCACTAACAAGAAAGAGACAACTGATTTTGAACTGACACGAGAGGAGGTTTATAAGGAGCTGAGATTGAGAGGCTATGATTATGGTCCTACCTTTCAAGGAATTGTCAAGGCTAGTCAGACAGGTATTTACTAAAATGGTTTAGATAATTAAAAAATTTTTTTTTGAGCTGGATGATTACGGGATTCAAGATTTTACTATATTTTTCTTTATTGCATTTGGTTCCACTTTTGAATTTTTGTGTGAAATGGCTGATTTATGTATTTTCTTTATTCTTTTAGGATCCACTGGTGAACTTTTGTGGAATGGCTGCTGGATCTCTTTCATGGACACAATGCTTCAAATTCAGGTTCTATCCATGCCAGGTCGATCTCTTCGCTTGCCTACACGTATTAAGTTTGTTAAAGTGGATCCCAAGTCTCATCCAACTCAACCAGCTGAAGGAGAGCCTGCCTCAAGTAAGTCATCTTGTTAAATTTTAACTTTTGATTTGAAGGCAAATGTTTTATGTTTAAACATGATTTATCATATCTGTGCTGGAATTATGAAGTATTTGAAAAGTTTCTTTGAGATTATTTCATTGTTAAGTTTAGAAGGCAACTTAGAAGACACATCTAAAAGGTTATCATTTTTCACAAATTTTGTTGATGGAAAACCTTTAAATTCGCAAGCTGCTTTACACATAAAATAGAGAACGGGAGTGGATCATGAGTAAATGATTTTTATTCAACACACATCTGTTTTATTATAGATAATTAATATTTGCCAGGATGTAATCGGTTAACTTAAAATTTTCTGCATCAACTTTGGTAATTTATACAAGACTGTTTTATTTCTTTAATACTGTTTTTATTTAAGAAAATAAAAAAATATGTTGGCAGGATGTTAATTTAAATATCCTTTTAGCATTGTCATTATGGGTTACAATTTTTTAAATCTTTATATTTTCATGCATTAAAGTTTAAGGCAGATGTTGAAAACCAATTTAATTTAATTAGATAACACCCGCTGCGTAGCATACAGAACAGACTTGCTCATAGATAGTGCAAAGAAGGCGGGGGGAGAAAGGACACAAATAGCAGCACGAAGAAATAGGAACAATGCGAATGAACGTTTGGAAGAACCACCGAAGGATTTTTGGTCTCGAGACATGCGTACTGCGGTTAGCCACCTCTCCCCCCCTGCACCTCCTTGCTGGCCAACCATAAAATGTGATTGGTCGACCCTAGCGAGTGTCATTCGTCCTGCTTATTTGCACACATCTTGTGCTTGTCCTAATTTCTGGTGAATTATATAGATAGATAGTTGACGTGGGATTGTAAACTCGAGGAGAGGTATGAGGACGTGCTCTGAAGTAAATAATCATACTGGCGGGAAGTATTTCGGACATCGCGACAATTTCTGCACACCATATATATATATATATTAGGGGTCTACCGATATATCGGCATTGATATCAGAATATCAGCAATATCGATAGCAAGTAAAGGTCCAGATATTTCATAAGTGACATTTTGACCCAAAAAATCCGGGAAAAAAAATTATTATTTAGATTTATAAACATCTAAAAAAATTAATATATATATCCCGATAACGATATTGAAGAAACCATTAGATTCCTAGTATTACAATGTACCGCCATGATACAGCGTGTCATATGCTATGATATTGTTTAGGTATCTGCCGATTTTCGTGAACTCTGAAATGATGCCGATGCAGAGTATACAGTAATTTCTCTAATAGCAAAGATGGACGCAGAATCGCAGATGTCTAAAACACTGTGTTTCCTATGGAGTAACAAAATGTACCGCATGGAATAACAAAATGTACTGTGTGCAGACTTTTTGTCATTGGCAATCATTCATCCTTCAACCTCATTTTGACTCTATTACTATTGCTTTGTTCTCATTGTTTCAGTCATTAAAGATAGCGGTGTGCAAAAGCCATTTAACTATTGGTTAGAATTAATTATGAGTCAAAGTTCAAAAGGAGTTCCTAATTTCATATGTACATTTTTATAGAGGACAATTCACTTTGTCATGAGTCATATATAGGTCATGATAGATAAGTGAACTGGAACTTATAAACACATCAGAAAAACACATCATGTTTAAAGGTAAATTTTGCTGTTTATTCAAAGTTAAATTAGTTATTAATTAATAAAAATAGTTGAAAAACAAAACAAACAAAAAATAATTTTATTTATATCATTGATCCTGAAAATAAAATCATTATTAAAATGAGAGAAAAAATGCGTGACGCGAACAGCGGAATTGAGGTCACAAAAATTGGAGGTAAAAGAGTAGGGGTTTGGGAAAAATTGAACCACACTTTAAAAATTCATAACTTTAAAACTACAAATCCTAAAAATATACCATATGGCCATTCATAAAATGTAACACACACTTATTTATAATTCAAATGAAGTTGCACGATTTGTTTCCTAATTTACGTTTGTTTTACTTAAGAATGACGTCATCAGATATGACCGCTTGTTTTTGTCCTAACTCATATTATATACTCATATCAGCAATATCGACAAAAATGCATATCGGTAGACCTCTAATATATATATGTACTGAGTGTATTGTTGAGAGTGTATGACTATGTGTCCGTCACTGTTGAGAAACAAAGTTTACAGCCATGTTGCGAAATTGGAGAGCAACAGTTACGTCTGTTTTTCCATAAATATGCGACCAATAGAAACAAATAGTTACGACATACATGTTATTCTGTGAAGAAAAAGAGAAAGTGCAAGAACCATTGTTGGTCTACTCAACCAGTCGTCAGCTACGCTCTTCTGCGGACACACGTATTCTCTGTGTTCCTAAGACATGAACTAAAACTTTTGGCGAAAGGTCATTCTCTTTTTGTGCAGCCAAAGAATGGAATTCTCTACCATTACACATCCGTATTATTCCAACTACCAAGTCCTTCAAGACTGCACTTAAGACGCATCTTTTCAAAATGTATTTACAAAATTAATGAAATAACATTTGTTTTAATGATTAGCGTAGCTTATGTGTGATGTACTGTCCTTGTTGTTACTGTTGTTATTATGGTATGAATGGTTATTTAATTATTAAATTTATTATATGTATGTTATGATCTCCATATAAAGCGATGGGAGCCCGGTTCCTTACTGGGATACAGCGCTATATAAATTATCAATTATTATTATTATGCCCCCATCCACTACCTTCGCTTGCCAACCAACCATAAACTGATTGGTCGACCCCACCAAGGGTCATTCGTCATGCTTATTTGCACACGACTTGATCTTGTTCTGGTGAATTATATACATAGATAATTGGGCTGTTTAAAATAAATTTTTGAGTGTCCCAACAACCTATAAAATCGGTGCTATTTTACTTGTTCTTGATCAAGGCGCTTGAAATTTCTCTACAGCGCCAGCATGTATAATGTTTGTTAGTTACATTCTTTTACATACTAATTTTTTATATTCTGCAGATATCCCAGTCTATATTGACAGCACTTTAGATATAACTTTGTGTGGGGGAGTTGAAATCAAGGGACTTCATGCAACTGTTGCACCAAAGAAAGGGCTTCAAATACCACCCACTATTGAAGAATATCGCTTTGTCCCATATTCAGAAAATGTTAATTTTCCAGAATCACTTCAGAATTACGCAAAACACTGCCTCAACTATGTTCTGGAAAATCTGAAAAGGGTGATAAATGATGATTCTAATGATGCATTATTGAATAAAGATCTCCTCAAGGATGTGGTTTCAAACAACAAACCTTCAGATCAATCAAGTCTTCAGGATTTCATTTCTCAACCTAATGCTGGCTTAGCTCAGGTTCTAAGCAAAATTTTTCATCTACCATCTGCCAATTTGAAAGAGAATGTGCGAAATATTTTGCAGTCTTTCCAATCCGAATTATCTTCAGACAGGCTTTTATCGAATTTAAGCAGTCCAGCCATTCTTAAGCCTTGCATTGACATTGTTATTGACAACATCCCAGTTAGCAAGCTTTCAATTTTTGAAGCTGGAGCAGCTCATAGTGCCCTGTACCGTAAACTGATCCCTATGATTAAAACACAGCCAACATTAAATGTTGCATACACTGCTGCTGACAAATCCCCCCTTGACAAAGATGCTAAAAGTTTTGGTGTCAAATCTTCTCAATGGGACCCAAGCACTTCCAAGTCTGTTCCTCCAGGACAATTCCATCTTCTGGTCCTAAAGAATGTCCTTCACAAACAAGAAAACATCAACGCCACTTTTGAAACAGTCTCTGGAATGGTTTCTCCTGATGGTTTCATATTAGTGGAGGAAATAACCCACAATTTCCCTCTTTACCTTGCCTTGGAAGCAATTGCAGAAAAACTTTCAGATAATACATCAGCTGATGTATGTCGTGTGTGTGGCTGCTACCTTTCAGAAGGTTCTTGGGTTGAGATTTTCTCAAGACATGGGTATGATGTCATATATAGAAAGTCAGACAATCTCCTGTCTACAATATTTCTCTTAAGAAAGAAAAAACAGATAGTATCTTCTCCAGCATTGATTTCTATTGATGACCTGCAGTGCTCTTGGCTGGATGACCTAAAATCTAAAATGAAAGAGCTTGAGAATGCATCTGAAGATACAAGACTTTGGCTTCTTGCCACAAAAGAAATCAATGGTCTTTTGGGTTTTGTCAACTGCTTAAAACTAGAGGCAGGTGGTGAAAAAGTCAGAAGTATTTTTATCAGTAATTTGAAATCATCTTCAAGCAAACCTGAGATTAATGTGAATAGTCCAGAGTTCATCAGCCTAGCTCAGAAAGATCTCGTTGTCAATGTATACAGAGATGGCCAGTGGGGATGCTTCAAACATATACCTATTCCTGATGGTAAGTGGGTGTTTATTTCTATTTTCATCAATTTCTTCTTCGTGCAAATGTGTTTAGCATGTAGTTATGATTGGTTTAATTTTTTTGAATGAATAGATACAATAAATGTCTGTTATGTATATAATATGTATATAATATCTTTTCATAATTTGAAATATTACAGATGACTCATCACGGGTGAAGCCAGTACAATATGCCTATGTCAATGTATTAACTCGAGGTGATCTCTCTAGTCTCAAATGGATTGAATCCCCGCTCAAGTTCTTTCAAACAAATGGACAAGACACAGAGCTTTGCAGTGTTTACTACACATCGTTAAATTTCCGTGATGTGATGTTGGCATCTGGAAAATTGCCACCTGATGCTATTCCCGGAGATATGGCTACACAAGATTGCATCCTTGGTATGGAATTTTCGGGCAGAGACAGCAAAGGAAAGAGGATAATGGGCATTTTGCCAGCCAAGGTTTGTCATGGATAAATATTTGTCTTATTTTCAATACTGTGTCATTTAACATTCAAGCATACCACAAAAGAACATAAAGAAAATAACAGGATACTTCTAAAATGCAAGTTAAGCATTAATATTGCATCATCTTTTACCTTATTGACTCATTAATTTTTTTTTAGGGTTTGGCCACCTCGGTTGATACAGCAAAACGTTTCTTGTGGGACATTCCTGACAATTGGACTATGGAAGCAGCAGCTACTGTACCAGTAGTTTACTGTACTGCATACTATGCTTTAGTCACCAGAGGAAGGATCAGGAAAGGAGAGAAAGTTCTCATTCATTCAGGCAGTGGTGGTGTTGGACAAGTAAGTAGTTGTCAAACTACTGTCAAGTAGTATTAATTTTTTCAATGTTGCTGTACTATATCAGCTGTTTCAACTTTTTAAAATTTATGTGAATTTTTTTATTTAATACTTTGAAAGGGGATAAAATAAGTTTTAGACGCTGAGGGACATACAAAGAAAATAGAGTGTCACTGATAATAACTTAATTTTAAACTTTGGAAATCTTAACACTGTAGTTGTTAAAAATAAACATGCTTAAACTGCCTTCTGTGTGGGTAAAACCAGTGGCATTAGGGAGGGGGGTAAGATTAAAAGGAAGTGAAGAATTGTGGAGATAATAGCTTTACTATGGCACATATAAATATTATTTAAGCACTCTTTAACATTTTACTTAATGTAATAATGCAGGGATTTATTTACTAAGATATTTGAAAGGTTAAAACATTGATATGATGAAATGTTTTTAGATTGTTCAATTATTAGCTATTCATTTTCTTCTTTTAGGCAGCAATTTCTGTTGCTCTGAGCTATGGTTGTGAAGTATTCACAACTGTTGGATCAAATGAAAAGAAAGAATATTTGAAAAGTATTTTCCCTCAACTTCAAGACAGACACTTCAGCAATTCTAGAGATATTTCTTTTGAACATGACATTCTAAGAGAAACAAATGGCAAAGGTAAAAAAAAATACATTATTAGATATTACTAATAAATACACATTTAAATTGAGTTGTTTTAGGTTATTCAGTTTTACAATTAATTTTAAATTGCTTTCTATTGTCAGGAGTTGATCTTATTCTCAACTCTCTTGCTGAAGAAAAGTTGCAAGCCAGTATTAATTTGTTAGCCAAACATGGCAGATTTTTGGAAATTGGAAAGTTTGATCTTTCAAACAACACACCGATAGGTAAGCACTTTTTAATTATGTTACTAAATGCATTTCCCTATTCAGTACAATAATATTTTAAAATTTAAACTGAGATGCTCTCTAATACATATCTATGTCTCCAGTTACAATTATATATTACATTTTTCAGGCTTGTCAATATTTTTGAGGAATGTTACATTCAATGGCATTTTGTTGGATGCCCTATTTGAAGAAGATACAGAGGAGTGGGAAAGTGTGGCAGCAATGGTCAGAGAAGGTATGACCAGTGGTGTTGTCAGACCACTTAAAGCCAGTGTCTTCAATAAAGATGAAATTGAAGATGCCTTCCGTTTTATGGCACAAGGAAAGCACATTGGCAAAGTTGTTGTTCAGGTAATTTTTGTCTTTTAAAATAATCTTATGTCTGTGATTGATTAAAAATTGACATAAAATAATTGTATTATATATCTTATCTTATCTATACAGACGCTCCTTCTATGCAGAAGATAGTTGCGTCTACAGACCATGACAGATGATCTGTTGGCAAGTGATGCAGCATTCACAGGCCACGGCTTTGTGGGTTCCACGCATTACCCAGCCGCCTAACTACATGTAGTGTTAGGTACCCATTCGGAGCGGGGTGACTCAGGGACGCCCTAGGCCCCGGGAACAAACCCTTGCCTTCACACGGATTCGAACCCGTGACCATCGGTACGACAGTCCAGTGCGCTGCCACTCGACCACCGCGTCCCCTATTTATATGTGTTACAAGTGAAAATTATGCTATTTAAATATAAATTTACCTTTGTCTTTCTAGGTGAGAAGTGAAGAGAAAGAAAAGGTGGCGACTCCTCCAAGTGTAACAATATCAGCTGTTGCCAGAACGACATGTGATCCATCAAAATCATACATTATTACAGGAGGTCTTGGAGGCTTTGGTCTTGAACTTGGCCAATGGCTTGTTGAGAGAGGGGCCAAAAAACTTGTCCTTTCATCCAGGTGAGTTAAGCATTCATGTTTGTAACCACTTAAATCTTTAAGTTTCGTTGATATGCTCAAAGTTTAAGCTTAAAAATATTTTTAACAGGTCTGGGATTAAAACTGGATACCAATACAGAAAAGTAAATTATTGGAAATCAGCTGGAGTTAGTGTTGAAATAAGTAAACATGATGCTAAAACCTTGGAGGGAGCCAAATCACTTCTTCAAGATTCAATTAAATTGGGTCCAGTAGGAGGACTATTTAACTTAGCTATGGTGAGTACCTTTATCTATTAGTCTTTTGTATATAAACTAAGAAATGTTTTTATTGTCTCTGAATTGTCCTTAGAGTTTATTGTACTAATAAATATTACTTTTGATTGCAGGTTCTTCGCGATGGCCTATTTGAAAATCAAACTAATGATATGTACAACACTGTGTGTGAGCCCAAAATTCAAGGCACTATTAACTTGGATCAGGCCACAAGAGATATTTGCAAGGACTCGTTGGACTGGTTCGTTGTGTTTTCTTCAGTCAGTTGCGGAAGAGGCAATCTTGGACAAACTAATTATGGTTTTGCCAATTCAGTCATGGAAAGAATTTGTGAAAAAAGAAAAGCAGAAGGTTTACCAGGTGAGCTAGATCTTTATATGCAGACACTAATTTTTAAATTATCTTTCTCCAAATTTTTGCCAAAATCATAGTACTAATAAATTACGTAGAAAGATTGTTTTCAAATTTTGTTTAAAAAAAATATTTTTGAATGTTTTATTGTAAAAAAAAACTTTGAAAAGAAAAATATGCATAATTAATCTTTTTTTAGTATAACATGCAAATAGCTACAGGTCTTAGAAATAAATTTTTAAAAAAAGAAATATGTTATTGTGGTGAGTGTATTTAAATTTGTTACTTTACCCTATAGTTGAAGTAAAATATTTGTTTCTAAATGTGAACCTATTTGTTTTATTCAGGTCTTGCCATTCAATGGGGCGCCATTGGGGACGTTGGTGTTATTGCAGAAAGTATGGGAGGCAACGATACTGTGGTTGGTGGAACTCTTCCTCAGAGGATGGTCTCCTGTCTCAATGCACTAGATCAATTCTTAAACCAAGATTATACAGTTGTCTCAAGTTTTGTTGTTGCTCAAAAGGACATTGTAAAGAAAGAAGGGGGCTCAAGCAGACCTAATCTTGTTGATTCCATTGCCAGAATCCTAGGTATTTAAACATTAAGCTTAGTCAAAAGACATTTAAGTTGTGAAATAATATATTTTAGCTTCATTCATTGTATTGTTAATACAAGGTTCTTATTGCCCTCTGACGCTATGCTATCTTGATAACCTCCCTAGGTGTGAAAGATGTTTCTAATGTTGATCCTGACACCAGCCTAGCTGACCTTGGTCTTGATTCATTAATGGGCGTAGAAATAAAACAGTTACTTGAAAGAGATTTTGAAGTTTCTCTTAGCACAAGGGAGATTAGAATGTTAAATTTGAAAAAGATACAAGATATGAGTAAGTTTTTTTTGTTTTGTTTTTCATAAAACAATTTGCAGTTTGGTTCTTATCTCATAATTTTTTTTTGCTTACCACATCTTAAATTTTACTTTTCACATGTGCACTTTTTGAGATGATTTGATATATTTACAACTTTATTACTTTTGACTCGATTTGCTATTATCATAATTTTTTTTTAAATGGCTAAAATTACAATCTCAATATCAAAAACTATATTACAGTGATTAACATTACATGTAAACCCTTCTATATTTGTTTAGATGGTGCAGAAGAAGAATCAGAAGTTACTGAATCAGAAGCGACAGAATCTGCAACTGACATCACTGCAACAACAGCATCACAAGAGACATCAGGAGTCTCAATTCGATTTGATTTTACACAAATGATGCCCAAAGACCCAATCCTTAAAATTAATGGTGTCCAGAATGGTCTCAAGCCCTTATTCATTGTACACCCTATAGAAGGTGAATTTCAGGTTTTAACTGTATATTTTCTATGTGCATAATGCAATATTAACAAATCTAAGCAGTTAGAAATATGTCAACAATGTCTTTGATTGAAGTTTCACATGAAATTGTTTAATTTGTTATAACAGGTAGTGTTGTTGCACTTGCTACCTTGGCAAAGAGTCTACCATGCCCTGTGTATGGTCTTCAAATTACAGATAAAGCACCACTAAATTCAGTTGAGGCTTTGGCAGGATATTATTTACAGGTATTACTAAAGGGCGAGACAAGTTAAAAAGAAATAACAATAGAATGGTGGGGCTTTCATAATACATACTAAAAGTTTGATATATTTCATTAAAAAAAATTTTTTAAGCAATGTAAATTACAGGCTGAAATACATGAATTGTTTATTTAAAATGTATTTGTAGGAAGTGAACAAAATAGATCCCAATGGTCCATACAGAATTGCAGGGTATTCATTTGGAGCTGTTGTAGCATTGGAAATGGCCAATCAGTTAAAGAAATCGTACCCAAAGCGTGATGTTGTTCAGTCCTTAACTCTTCTTGATGGCTCACACAGATTTGTAGAAATGTATACATCTGTTTATCGTAAAGCTATGAAATTAAGTAACATTGCAGAGGAGCAGGCAGCTAGTCTGGTGGCTTTTATTCGTCTTTTTGTGGGATTTGATGAAGTCCAGGTGAGCTTTTGTAGTGTCAGATTTACTTTGTACCACTGTCCATATATGTTTAAGTTTAGAGTTAAACTTTCATTTTTACGACTTTAAAAAAAAATAAAAAAATTAAAGCTCTATTTTTGTAAAGAAGTTTTAACATGAATACCTAGATATATTTCTGAAAGCTTTCACCATAGGTTGCATAATCATTTTGATTTAATTTAGGTTGGTTCCCCAATAATTTATTATATAAATTAACAATATTTGTTTATTCCTTCTACTGTTTACTAATGCATTTATTATTAGCTGTTACAGACTTTGAGATTGGTAAGGGATCTGCTTTTTTAAATAGAGGCAAGAAGAAACATAATTGTGTCCCTATCATTCTCAATGATGAAGAATAACTGACTTTCATTATTTAGGCTTTAAAATAAGATTGTATGTTTTCAAGTTGGAAAGATTGTGTTTCTGTAAACATTAGGGGACATTTTTTGTTGTTTCTGTTTTTTTAACAGGTTTCTGTCAAGCCATTGGCCATGTATTTACAATTGTTGACTGCTGCTTTAATTTTTAAGCTTCATTTGAATTTTTTTTACTTAAGGTCTAGAGTAACCATGTCAATGAATAATTTACAACCTTTCAGGTCTACCAACAAATGGCTAATGCTAAAGAATTAACTGACAGACTCCAAATAGCAGTGGATATTTTAATGAAAACAGGAAAATTCAGCTCAAGAGAAGATTTGGAGACATTAGCAAAAGCTTTTTATTCCATGTTAACAATAAGTGAGAAATACAAGCCTCAAACCTACACTGGAGACATCACCCTTATAAGAGCAGAACAAAACAGTGTTAACTCAAGTAGTATTGGTTCTGACTATGACTTGGGACAGGTAAGACAGGATTTTACAAGATACTCTGAAATACTGTATTGATTTTTTTATCCATTTGCTGCAAATGGTTGTGTACAATTCTAAAATTTCATTTTTATTTTAAAAGTCTTGCCCCATAATAAATGTGAAATAATATAAAATAAGTTTTTCATCAGTTCATGACATGTATAATGATAGTGCACTGAAAGTATATAACTGGTCAAAAAATATATTTTCAGTTTGGGTATTTAATGATTCTTTTGACATTTCAGGTGTGCAGCGGAAAGGTCAATGTAAGAGTTGTAGATGGAGACCATGAGTCTTTTATTCTGGGTGAAAGAGCAAAGGGAGTAGCCGAAATCATGATTCCATTGCTGTCATAGTATCCAGTCAATGTTCAGTACATTTATATCATGCAGATGCCTTCTGGATTGCAAACTTCAAGATTACAGTTACTCATACCATATTGAAAATTGGGAAATTTTCAGGCAGAATAAGGATGAGCCTTTCTGTGTTTGATTTTTGAGGTTCTATAACTTTTGAAAGGGTAAGTTAAGAGAAAAAAACATATGTCAGACGATGATAATGTATATGTTGGCCACTTAAGGATTCCTCTCTTAAATCTTGAGTGTACAGACAATTCTGGTGTAATGATTCTTTGAAAAGAATGTTGAAATCCCCCAATGCTTATTTGCAGAGATTCATCAAAATATTTCCTTCATATTGACTTTTACCAGAATTCCTTCCACACAGATTTTTTATGACATGTTTGATCTGAGATTTGTCTTCAAGTTGTAACCTTTAAATAGTGACTATTGGATTCATTTTTTAAGGCTTTTTGTATATTGTTTGCACATGTAAAACAATTTAAAAATGAAATGGTGAATATTAAAATAAAAAGCTAAACTAAATTGTTTACCACCAAATTTGTTTTTGTGATGTCGAATAACCTTTTGTAAATACATCAATGTATTTAAGGTGTTGTGACTATTTAAGTTGATTCTCCATATTTCCTATAATGTAACAATACGCATCTTTTCAATTGAAATGTCTTTATAACTATATATATTTGACATGTCTACATTGATATTATTATTATTTTTTTTAAAGATAATTATTTATTTTTGATGATATTTCTTAAAAATTTACTATTATAAATGTGAGCTCTTCTAAATTTTCAAATCTCCTTATTTTGACATGCCCTGTCATAAAAATTATGCTTACATACACTGAATGTTTTTGTACATAAATGAATGTGTGAAGAATATTGTCATTTCCTTATCAAATTGTCACTGCCATTTATTAGTTGTTACTGCCACGTGGCTTAACATATTGCTATTATGAAAATAGCTGCTGAACATCTTGTGTTGCTTACAATGAACAAGCTTCTCTACCTTATCTGTGACCAGAAATATCCTGCTTTACATTTCACTATTTAGATGTGGGGATATGAATATCAATGATATTGTTTCCTATGTTTATTTTCATAGCTGATCAGCATTATTTTTTTATATTGTGTTGAAATCCATTCATTAATTAAAATATTGAGTGTTGATTAAAGGTTAGCATCTGTATATTTTGTGAATATAGTTATTCTTGGACAGGCAAGAATTTACCACCAATGGTTTAATTGTAATTTAAATGTTATCAAATTCTTGTATATTGAAAAAAATTACATATTGATTTATCTTTTTTACAAGAAAAAAACATTAGGTAAAGTAAGTCAATTTAGTTTCATGTCTTCCTGAAAAAGATTGCAGGATTTAAATTCAATTTTTTTAAAAGACATCCTATTCAAGGGGTGAAAGAAATGCTTTGCCCAATTGTCGAGTATCATTTTGAAATAGATTCATTACTAATCATGATTGAGAAATTCCATTTTAGGTTTATTATCTGATTTTGTGTGCTATTTCACTATTATAACTGATGCATTTTTCTGTTTTCACGGTACAAATTATAATTATGCATTTTTAATATTACTCTTTGTGAAATGCTCATATTGAAAGTTTCCCACTCAAAAATTTGTGTTTGCAACTTGTTCAGATTTTGCCTATGATGAGGAATGTACAGTTTTTGTCTTTTTGTAATTTATGAAAAGAATGTAGATTTTTTCAGAAGATTTTTTTCTTCATGTTTTATTTCCTTAAATCAATTTCTGTATGTTTTGTTCATTTTGAAAGTGTTTTAGTCACACATTGATTATAAAACAACAGCAATGTTCATGGAACAATAAAAGTATTTCAAAATATTTAGTGTTTATTCTTTTCTGGTCACTAACTTCACATTTATTTCTTTTACAGTCACCAGTGAAAGAATGTTATTATATTAAAGTAACCTCCCATAATTATAGTTGAAAAATTGCTTATAGTTGACATTTTTACAAGAAATGAAATTATTAAAAATATTACATTCTATAATGTGGTCCTTAAAACTGTATTTTTAAAAAATACAAATGTCTCATTGATTCTTACATTAGATTAATAACTAACTGCAGCACAGACACCCCCCCCCTCAATTATTAATTATATTTCATATTTAGAAATATCTAAACAAACCTGATTAAAGGACATATTTGGGTAGATATATCAGTTTAACAAATATGCAGTGACAAAGAGGATTGCAGACACCATTTCTTTGTTTTTAAAAAAATTGATAGTTTATCACAAATAGTAATAGGGTTTGATAATTTAGTCTTTTATTTAAAATAATACCTAGGTTACAAATTAATTTGTGCAACCTACTAATTCAGTTGAGACCACTTCCAATGCACATCTATACACAAAGTAAGCTATAGATAGCCTGATATCTTCTCAGCATGAATATTTCTCCATCATCCCATATGTAAAATATACCACAATAAATACAACTCTTGTATCAATAGGCTGAACATAAAATAATACCTGAAGTATACACATTTGACTTGTGTATCCAGGCAGCCAAATTTGATGCATAGGCCATTCTACATACATTATCTTTAACACCATCAGTTTAATAGAGATATTTCAAAGAACAAGACTTTGTACAAGCTATACAAGTCTTGTACATTCCAGTGTCTTCACCAGAACATGATGTGGTCTGGAGCAGCCTAAAAAATAGCCATTTCAAATTACTCTTGGGCCATCAGGGCTGCTGCAATAGCCGTGTCCGCCCCTGCTGAGACAGAATCTTCACTTTTCTAGAAATGTAAAGAAAATTACAGAAAAAAAATTAATTCATGACATGGAAATGAAAAATGTAAATAAAGGAACATGCACCGTTGAAGTTTATGGCATACTGATCAGATGTAATTCCACACATTACTAACAAAGTGCACATATTACTAAGAAAGTGTACGAATTGAATCCCTGGAATGGCTGACTGACACTGTGGCTTCCATTTGGAAAATGATTGATCAATGCAGGAATTTTAGAAAATCTCACAAATGAGAAATTAAAATAGATCTAAATGATAAAGATGTCTCAGATGCTGCTTAAAGCATTCAAGAAGTTGTCATGCTCTTTTGAGAATCCTCGCATAGAGAAGCCGAACTAATAATTATACAGACTTGAATGTGAGAAGTATCTTCATCCCCAATATCTGAGAAATTCTTTGGAACTGCAACCCTTTTAAATTTATATAAAAGCAAAGTGACCAGAAACCTCTTTACATGGGAATCCATTAATCTCGACCTGTTAGCTTGCCAAACCTATTATGCAGAAATTTGTAAGTGGAACTGCTAAATTCTCTCTTTGCCTTTTCACATTCTCATCAGTTTTGCCGATTCTTTTATATCTGTTTAACCCTATTATCTCAAGTACAAAAAAAAGAGCAAATTTTCCAGTTAACATCAGTTATCTGGCTGAATGCTGGCAACCCCACAAGAGAACGGTGATAAGGTGAAAGGGTTCTCTTGTGTGATGCCCGCTCATTATGACTCAAATACTATGAGAGTTTCATTCATAAAAGATAATCACCTGAAACAAAATAATTTTGACATTGGCGATTGCTTCATCAAAAAAATCGTAGCAACACTGTTGTGTAAAAAAAAACTTTCCAAAAACAAATACATTCCCCTTTATTAGTGCACATTATGTACATAAAGAAATTTCAAGCACATTTTCATATATTGCCACCATGTTGATTTTTGTTTTTTCCCTATGATCAGTTTTCGCCATGCTTTTTTACAGTCTCCTGAGCCATATTCGGGTTCTACTGTACATTGATATGACTCATTATAAGATCCAAGAAAACAGAGAAAACATTGGATATAATGTGAAATCAAATGTGGTATTGAATTGCAACCCATTTTTTGCTTAATATCTGTTAGTGTCATCCTCATATTCTCAACTAATACTACTAATTGGCCTAGAGGTTTGGTTTTTAAGGGTTTAAAGTTCAAATATTGAAAATACCTTTTCTTACAGTAATGCAGACCTGCATTGGGAGTCTAATGTTGATATTCAAGCTTTCACACACCCATTTGTAAGTGAATTTTTGTATCAGTTATTTTTAGTTAACTGTTTCAACTGGTGAACTCATAGAAAACCCTTCATCCAGGAAAACTCTTCGATGACCCCATTTATTTTTGTGATACGTGTTTAACAAATCAGAATCTAACTAACATCACCAATTCTTGTCTTTATTTATGAATGGTTCTTTTTTTTATAAGTTATAATAACAAGGATTTCTTTTAAAAAATCAATTACATTTTTTTTATTTTAAAGTTTGATCTTTTTAATTTTAAGTAACATACACACTTATAATTGAAATGGGGGATTCAAAAACTAACCATTTTTTAATAGAAAATTATTTCATCTAAACATTTTTAATAGTGGCATAGCTAACGACTATTGGTGAATTACATGGATTTCAGGTTCTCTGACCTAGATTATGTAGGTTCGCAGACAGTAACTTTTCATTCATACTCACTCGTTGTTCCATAATGATTAGGTCACTTAAACGCTTAACTTCCTTCTTGTTGGACAGGAGGGAGGTTTGTTTCCTAAGGAAATCTCTCATATTTGCTTGTTGTTCTCTCACCAAGGTCTGGGTCATTTTATGGTTACTTTGTCTAGTGCTGGAACAAAGATTATTAGTTTTATTATTATTACAGGCTATGACTGGCTGCATGAATCTAAAGAGAAAAAAAACTTTCTAGTCTATATTTAAAATCATTTTCTAATATAATTTTTAAACAAGATTTTGTAGGTACAATAGTAAAATTATTATATAATAACTCACTTCTGGAAATCTTGATTCATCCTTTTTATTGATCTTGAAGATTCTGACACAATATCCTTGTATGTAGGTGCATCCAATGTAATATTGTGTTAAGGAAGAAAAACTAATTGTTTCATAATTTATATCCTTTAATTCTAAACTCTTTAAATAAAATTAGGCTTAGAGATTAGATATTGTAGAGCAGGGGTCTCCAAACTTTTCTGCCGGAGGGCCGCATTAACTGTCAAACATCAGTTTGGGGGCCGACTACACACAGTTTTGTGGTAAACTACAGATAAAAATAGTATATGTTTTTGGAGATTAAAAAGTCTCCAGGGGCCGGATGAGAGAGCCTCGCGGGCCGCATGTGGCCCATGGGCCGTAGTTTGGAGACCCCTGTTGTAGAGGATTAATAAACATGTCAACTTTCCAAGTTACTACAAATACATAAATCCCAAAACATTTTAAAAGCAAACTATTCACATATTATATATACCACTATGGTTATAAGTCTACATATTCACACATGAAGCCTCCAACACTATTCTACTAACCAAACTGAATCAAACCTAATTAATTTAAAAAATGTGATATGAGGGAAAAAAGATAACTGAATTTATTATAATTTTTAACATTATTTATTATTTTCAATTAATTATTGTTTTTGGCATTCAGGAATCAATTTCTTGAATGTTCCCACCAGAATCACAGTTTGAGCTTATGCTAAACCAGCTAACCTAAAAATATTACAGTGGGACCTGCTTAAGTCGACGGCCTCGGGGTATGAAAAATGGCGGCGAGATAACCGATCATCGAGTTAAACGAAAACCAATATGGCGGCAAAATATTAACATGCGCTTGAAATTTCTTTATAATTATATACATGATGTGCGTTAATTAGTGATGGGACGATTAATCGGAATTGTATCGGAATATCGGGACCATAATATTTCTTCACTCTTTCCTAAGGTTAAGACCGTTCGTTTTTAAGGATCGTTTAAATATAACCCAGGGTTCACACTCAGTCGGGAATTCTTAAAATAATTTTCCCAGTCTTGAAAGTTGGGAAATAGTCGGGAAAAGTTATGACTAGTCGGGAATTTTTATATATATACTTTTTTTTGCCGAAGTAAATGACTTTGATTACGTCTCTGTGGTCATGTTTCGATTTCATTTAATAAAAAAAAAGTTACCAGTTTCTAATCGTCTGCGCATCCGTTAAAGGTCAAATTTTTCGCCTCGTCCCATGGCGTGTGTGGCGCCGCTCGCATTTGCAATGCCCTCGAATCGTCGAATTTTAAAAAAAAATAAACATATCAATTGGTAATTTTAAGTTTAATGCTTTTGACGTGCAGGATATCTGTCACTATGAGACCGCACTCGAATTTCCTCCGTCAATCAAATGATACGTGTAACGTGTAATATAAATAGTAACAAATGCGGCCTTGACCGTATCAGAATTCAACCTACAACAGTGATGACGTGTATATTATATATATATACCAGAATATTAAGAAAATGATTTGATTTCACCGTCACGCGCGTGTTAGTCACAGACTCGTATCTTACTGGTAACAAAGCAACAACAAACTTTTAAAAGATGATAATAATTTTTTATTTAATTATATAAAAACCACCGTCGATTCTCGATACAAACCTTCATTTTCTTTTCTAAAGATATTCGTTTATCTTAAAAAATAAAATGATTAATGCATCAGAAAATAAATTAAGTTTAATAATAATATAACATGCACAGCGAAATAATGACGGATTAAAGACCACTAACGCGATTTTCGAGTACCTCTGGTGAATACATACTAATTCACACGTGGAATCAAATTGAAAGTAAAAACATCCGGCAATTTTTATTGAAATCTCGTAGAATCACACAATAGCCGGAAGTCTCGAAGAAAGCGAGATGTCAACACTGGTTTGAATTAAAAATGCCAAAGTGCATTGCTAGGCCAACAGACGGGGATCGAGCTAACCGACGTTAAGTTGCAAATTTGGCACGCTTTTGTGCTCGAAATATTAGGGCATGGCGACTTTAAAAAATCGAATTAACCAATGAAAAATTGCAAAGACAAAGAGAGAATTTGGCGGTTCCAAAAAAAAAGTCGACTTATAGAGCTGACGAGTTAACCGGGCTCGAGGTAAGTGGGCCCCACTGTATTTCAATCTGTTATTGATGTAAAATCTAAAAAAGCAAACAATATTTCCTTGGCACAAATTTAATAGTAATACAAAAAGATATGGAGGAAGGTTTTCGATTTCAACCCGTTGTAATCGTATAATTTGACCGGAGTCTCGCTGCAAACCTGCCATTTGGAGAAAGTGTGAGACTAATGGACTTTTCCCTTCTGTGTTAAATATTAATTTAACAAAGTCACAGCTCCGCCCAATGGGATGAGACTGCAAGAAAATTTTTGTTAAACATCTGAAATTCCAGTTAAAATACAAAATACACAAACAAATTGTGTAATGAAAACAATAAATTTGAGCTTTATCATTAAACTAACACGACAGTAAACGTTTTGGCTAATGCCTTCATCAGTACAATATCATTTTATTTATTTTTGTGAACGTTTTAATAAATTGTTTTAACAATTTTGTTTTCAACAACGATTTTTAATGTACGCGTTTTTGTCACTGTTTACCAAATAATTTTTTGTTAACATACCGGTAACTCTTGCCTAACGAAGAGTACAAAGACAAAGATAGGCAGTACAAAGTAAACAATCATAATGACCGATTTAGCTTGTAGTTTAAAAAAAATGTGTTCCATTTTGTTTAAGCTGTCTATTATTTTTGGGGGGTCTGCTTGCGAGCAGGTTATACACTTTTAATACTTTTCTCTTCCAAAAGTGGGGGTTTGGCTTATGAACGAACGGGCTATAGAACGAGTATATACTGAAATAAAATAATATTTAAATTCTTAAAAAATACTATATGATAAAATAGTTATCTATATATATAAAAATCAAAGTATGTATGTATGTATGTATGTATGCATGTCTGTTATAGCTGACTAAACCATTCATCCGATCGCCATGAAACTTTTGGAGACTTTTGAGTACGCTCCAGGGATGGAAATAGGCTACTTTTTTTTCAAAATTTAACACTCATGGGGCGCCGGGGGCCCATAATGAGAATTTTTTCTTATATGAGCTATATAAAAATTAGTTTAGGGCTTAGCTGCTTGGAAAATGAATGGATCTTGACCAAACTTGGTACATAACAACTTTATAGCCAACATTAAAGTACCATATGGCATTGAACACCTAATGTCCGTTCCTTCGGGGCTGGGGGCCCAAAATCTTTTTTTTTGGTAAGCGTTAAATACTTTATTCCCGTTAGCTGACTATACCATTCATTCGGTCGTCATGAAACTTTTGGAGACTTTTGAGTACGCTCCGGGGATGGAAATAGGCTACTTTTTTCAAAATTTAACACTCATGGGGCGCCGGGGGCCCATAATGAGAATTTTTTCTTATATGAGCTATATAAAAATTAGTTTAGGGCTTAGCTGCTTGGAAAATGAATGGATCTTGACCAAACTTGGTACATAACAACTTTATATCCAACATTAAAGTACCATATGGCATTGAACACCTAATGTCCGTTCCTTCGGGGCCGAGGGCCCAAAATCTTTTTTTTTGGTAAGCGTTAAATACTTTATTCCCGTTAGCTGACTATACCATTCATTCGGTCATCATGAAACTTTTGGAGACTTTTGAGTACGCTCCGGGGATGGAAATAGGCTACTTTTTTTCAAAATTTAACACTCATGGGGCGCCGGGGGCCCATAATGAGAATTTTTTCTTATATGAGCTATATAAAAATTAGTTTAGGGCTTAGCTGCTTGGAAAATGAATGGATCTTGACCAAACTTGGTACATAACAACTTGATAGCCTATATTAAAGTACCATATGGCATTGAACACCTAATGTCCGTTCCTTCGAGGCCGGGGGCCCAAAATCTTTTTTTTTGTAAGCGTTAAATACTTTATTCCCGGTATGATTTACACGATCTTGAAAAGCATTGACTAATATATTATCATGATCCAGATTGAAATGAACAGGTATTTTAAAGTTAATTTCTTGCACCGATTGGGCCCGGGGGCCCTTAATGTTGTTTTGTTTTATAATCTTATATCTATATATATAAAAATCAAAGTATGTATGTATGTATGTATGTATGCATGTCTTTGTATAGCTGACTAAACCATTCATCCGATCGCCATGAAACTTTTGGAGACTTTTAAGTACGCTCCTGGGATGGTCACTGGCTACTTTTTTTTTCAAAATTTAACCCTCATGGGGCACCGGGGGCCCATAAAATGATTTATTTTCTTATATATGAGCTATATAAAAATTAGTTTAAGCGTTAGCTATTAGGTAAATTGATGGATCTTAACCAAACTTTGTATATAACAACTTGGTAGCCAATATAGAAATACTAAAGGGACTAATTTCCTAATGCCCATTTCTTCGGGACTGGGGGCCCAAAATATCTTATTTCATAAACGTTTAATATTTTATTCCCCATTCAATTATTAAAGATCTTGAAAAATATAGATAAATATATCCACAATGAAATCGATTGAAATAAACAGGCGTTTTGAACTTGACATCTTGCACTAAATGGGCCCTGGGGCCCTTAATGTCGTTTTTTGCTTTTATGAGCTATATAAAAATGAGTTTATGCGTTAACTACTGAGTAAATGAATGGATCTTAACCAAACTTGGAATATAAAAACTTGGTAGCCCATATTAAAATAACAAAGGGCACTGCACTTCTAATTTTTAATTGTTCAGGGCCGGGGGCCCCAAATGTATTTTTTTGTATGTGTTTGAGATATTATTTCCCATTCTATTTTAACGATCTTAAGAAATATATCAATGATGAGACTGAATTAAAATGAACAGCATTTTGAAATTTACATCTTACATCGAATGGGCCGGGGGCCCCAAATGTCTTTTTTGTGTGTATACTCTAAGATATTATTTCCCACTCAGTTTTTAACGATCTTGAGAAATATATCCATGATTAAAATGAATTTAAATGAACATGTTTTCAAAATGTACATCTTGAATTGAACGGGCCTGGGAGCCCCTTAATGTAGTTTTCCTTATATCTACATATATATAAAAATTAGTTTAGGTGTTAGATAATGAGAAAATAAATGGATTTTGACCAAACGCGGTATATAAAAACTTAAAAGCCTATATTAAATTTCGATAGGGCACTGATCTCATAATGTCCATTTCATCGGGGCTAGGGGCCCTAAATGTGTTTTTACTAAATTTTTAATATTGTATTCCCCATTCAATTTTACACGATATTGAGAAATATAGATACATATATTTATATTTTTGTTATGAAATTGATTGAAATGAACAGATTTTCGAACTTCATATTTTAAACTGATGGGCCTGGTGACCCTTAATGTAATTTATTTTTTATCTATATATATTCCTTTTTACTGAGATCGTTGCAACGCACGACAGGTCTGCTAGTGTAAAATAAAAAGAAAGGAAAAACAACAAACAATGACACAGGATATAGGAAAAAAGAAGGAAGTATCAAAAGCTCCAGTGAAAACCACAACGGGAAAAAGATTCTACAGTTAGGTAAAATTATGAATTTGGTTAATTCCATATGGAACCAACGTACCAAATCATTTTATAAGTCTATTTTCCATGTAGACCCACAATGAAAGCACATATTGGAACAAAAGGTTGCAACCGTAACTGTTGCAATACTTGTCCATATGTGATTGAAATTGACAAAATTTCTTTCCCTCTTGAAAAATTCAAAATAAAGGATGGATTTACTTGCACTAGTCGCAACGTGATTCATGCAATTCCTTGCAAGAGGTGTAATAAAATTTACTTGGGTGAGACAGGTCGTCGTCTTGGAGATCGGTTTAGAGAACACCTGTATTATATAAATAAACAGGCGCAATGTCCTGTGTTTAAAAATTTTAACAGTGTTGACCATGATGGGATTTCAGATATTACAGTAACTGTTATTTTATATACGAGCAATACCCATGATAGGGTCTACATGGAAAATAGACTTATAAAAAATTCATAATTTTACCTAACTGTAGAATCTTTTTCCCGTTGTGGTTTTCACTGTAACTTTTGATATTTCCTTCTTTTTTAAATCCCTTATATTAACTTCAAAATCTTGTCTGTCTTTCGTCGTTGGGCAGGCGGAAAAACAAAAGTAAAAAATGACACACTTCTCATGATGCTATCGAGCTGAAATTTTGCACATAGACTCTTGTCACCTAACAATGCATCTTATCAAAATTTCAGATCGATCGAATGTACCATAATTAAATGAATGCATTTTTAGTTTATCTCTATATAACTCTATGTAATTCAATGTCACCGTTTGTTATTGTTCGCCTTCCATGTGCCACTTGAATTCACGCCAGCCATCGATGTCCACACCCACTCCCCCTTCACCCAGTTTTAAAGCCAGGGGAGATCAGTTGGTTTCAGTCGGTAAATGTTTGTCGCGTGTTGCTTATTAAATTGAACATATCAATACTTTGAGTTCAGTCTCATATATAAGGGAGTTATAGTCAAAAACTTTGTTTTTACGGGGTTGTTTAATTCCTATGTCCTGTGTCATTGTTTGTTGTTTTTCCTTTCTTTTTAATTTACTATTTTATCATATAGTATGTTTTAAGAATTGAAATATAATTTTATTACTTATGTAAGTAAATATTTTATGTTTATTGTACTGATGAAGGAATTAGCCAAGACGTTTACTGTTGTGTTAGTTAAATAATAAAGCTCAAATTTATTGTTTTCATTACACAATTTGTTTGTGTATTTTGTATTTTATTTAAAAGCTTTATCGCTGTCATATGCTATATGAAATTCCAGTTATATTTTTGTGTTATTGTCATAGGAAAATTATGGGAAAAAAATTGAGAAAAATCATTTTAAAACAAATTAACTTGAAGAAAAAAGTGCCTTTTTAATTAGGACTAAATTTGAAAATTACTGATATTATTGAAAAATATATTTATTTTATGACAGATCACAAAATTTGCACTTAGTTTTGCAGAATAAAAATTCTTTTAAGATCCAAATGCATTTTGTAATGCTAATTTAGTTTTTTTTTAAAAACATCGAAACTAAATAATACATTTAGGTCTGTGGCCATGTTTGATAATATTGACGTCCAAAAATCAGGTTAAAATTTAACTTCAATGAGACTGAGCAGATAAGAAATCATTTACATTTGTACTTTTCATGATCAAAATTTTGTGGCTTTTATAATTAAAAAAGATATAAATGCTTTACAATTATTTCATAAAAAAGCTTTTGATGTCCATTTAATTTTACAATGAAATAACAAAAGAAATGTTCAGAACAAACTGGGTTAATAACCTTCATTTCATATTTGTTGGAGGACTTTGAATCCCAAATATTTTTTACATCAATTTTTGTTCTTTCATCTTCTCCATCTGGCTCACTTGAGATTTCACGAATGGGTGTGAGAGCATCAGATGACCGAAATTTTTCTTTATCTTATTTAAACACAAAAAAATCTGTTAATATTGAAATTAACTAGACAAATCATTCTTGGAAGTATCTTAATAAATATGTCATATTTGTCAAAAAAGAAATTTTAAGAGAACATTATGGTATTGAATTTCCAGAGAATATCAAGTATCAACTTACTTTCTTTAGGTATCCTACCATATCTATTGCCATTTTGGGCTTGAGCTACTGTTTCAATAGCACCTGAAATTTGGGATGACGTTGGCGATACTGACTTGTGAGGGGAAGAGGCCTGAACATTTGACAAACTTATTGTGAAAATATCATTCTCATTCCTTATTCAGTTAAACAAAATTGGTTGATATGTGATAGGGTCAAAGTCTGAATGAAAATTGCGAAATTAAAAATTAAAAAAATGATATTAATATTGTAAAGCTCCTTCTTCGTACTTCTTGACTGACTCTTCAACTCGTATACTTAAAACAAAGGCAGCTTTAATGCTAACAGTTCTTCTCTTTATTATGGTATAACTTCTGGTTACATTTGTTCTCTATCTCTACGACTCTCTCTCTCTAGGTCTGTCCTCTAGCCCTGGGGCGGGTTACTCTTTGTCCTGGTCTGTCCAAGTCTCTCGTGGGTGACTCCCTAAACTGCTCTATTACCCCGGGGTGGGTTATTCTGTCTTGTCTCCTACCGTCCTTTCCTTATATTGGCGGCCACAGGCATGCGGCAGACACCCGAGAACGCACCCTTAGTGTGAGCAATAAAATTCTCAGTCTTTCATTCCCTAACCCACGTCCAACTTAGATTTCCCCGGTAGACCCTAACGATATCCCCTCCAATAGTTTCGTTCAATGGCAATAAAATTTCACTTCCTTTATCTAACAATGCTGACTTGTTCTACACCACCGTCTACCCCTACCTTCTTACCACCCAACGTTCCGTAGCTGAGGGGGGGGAAGGAGCCCGGAAATCATTTAGTTTCCGGTCATTGTTTGAGAGCATAATTACATTCCAGGTACGACCCCGTCGCCTACCTACCGTCAGCTCCCCTCTCAATTATTCCAACCAAGGTTCTCAATTATTTCATCCCAGGTCCTCAACAATATTAAAGATTTTCAAACATGTAAAGAAAAATTTATAATTAAAACCATTGAATGAGGAAGAAATTGTTTAAATAATCTGAGTGAATATGTGTATTGACCTTGCAAACAGCCTGGCCTTGAAGTTTCTTGGATCCTAAATAAGAATTAGTTGATGACCTTGAAGTGGAATGTGCTGTTGGTAAAATGGAGGCAGGATTTGTAGATACCAAAGATTCGAGGTAATCAAAATTGATGATGGAATCTCCTGAAAGTTGGGTGCAAACCTTTTTCATTACAACAAACATTCATAGCGATATCATTCATTCATCTCAAACTCCATGCATTTAAATGTTGATATTATATCCCTATTTGAAAAAGTTGAGAAATCTAAAAAAAAATGAAACATTTTTATTTCAAAAATATTTCGAAATTATTTTTTGTATGTAAACACATTAACATTTTTTAAAATTATATTGACCAACCACTTTTCTTATTCATCAGTTCTTCCCTCTGTTTCAAGTTGGCTGGCTCAAGAGCAGACATGTCCCAAGTCAGCCAGCTTCTTGGTGCAGGCCTTATACCTGTTATAGATAGATAAGATTCTTTTATTGATCAAATAAATGGAATTGTTTTTTTTTAATACCTAGATAATATTTATATTCAACACATGGATAAATATATTCCAAACATAACAGCATAATATTTTATAACAATTTAAACACATGAATTTGTTATAAGGTATTAAAAGTTAATGTTCAGCTGACTTATATGAAAAATAAAAGGTCAATGTTGATAGCAATGACAAGAAAGGCTCTTTAATTCCATAATGCAAATACATGCACTCATGGAGAGATAAATCACATTGTATATAATTGTGACAGCAACCTAACATTTATGCAGTTGTCATGGCTGAGTCATGTCACTTTTTAATTTTTACAACTGATATAACATAAGTAAGGTGTCACATTCATATTTTGATACTATTTATACAATAATTATTTCATAAACCACTTATCAATTTACTACTAAAAAGTTACCTGTCATCAATCCATATTTAGATTATTCCGTTACCTACCATATATCCATTTTAAAAATTATAAGTTATCCTTAACATCTTACGCTTATAATAAGATGTAAATTCTTCATAACTGTTTCATTAAAAAACTTGAAATTTCCATTCAATTTTTAAATAAAAATTAAAAAAACTTTTCAGTAAAAGCTCTAGAATTAATAAACTTCATTTCATATTTGTTGGACGACTTCGAATCCAATCTAGTTTCATTGGTTGATATGCAAAAAAATAAACTTGTGTGCAAATTATCGATTCCCTCTGTGCAAAATTCTACTTCCGACAAACACACATATATTAAAATTATCAAAATTTGCTGCGCGGGTGTCTTGCAGATAGCTGAGAGTCACTGCACTGAAATCCATTCATACTAAAAATGTAAAGCTATTCTTACCTGCCATCCATCCATATACTAAAAATGTTAGGTCATTCTTGAAAGACTCCCCAAACAGTCGGTAGGAATCAGGAAAACAAAAACAAAAAGCTGCATAAACAGCTTGTGACACCAGCTTGGGGAAATCCTTTTAGAATCAAAAGGGAAAGTAAAGTTTTACAGTTTTTAAAATTAGCATTGTAGTGAAGTTTTTAAATTCAAAATTTTTTAATGAAAGCAAAGTATTAAGGTTTAAGTGTAAATGAGTATTTTCTATGGAAACTTACAGTAAAAAATAAATCTTTGAGATAAGTATCAGATTCCTGCATCATAAGCTGCACATAGCTGTGAGCTACTCGACTGAACAGTTTGGCTTGTGCCGCTGGATTAGGCTGGAACTTCT
Organism: Ampullaceana balthica; assembly: GCA_944989445.1. Classification (NCBI taxonomy): domain Eukaryota; kingdom Metazoa; phylum Mollusca; class Gastropoda; family Lymnaeidae; genus Ampullaceana; species Ampullaceana balthica. Next base: position 270,433 of record CALYLW010000009.1, on the reverse strand, counting down.
CTAAAAACAACCACCAAAATGTATCCTGATTGAGAAACAATAAAACACTTTTATAAACTGTCTCTATTCAATGTAAGATAAAACAAATTCAACTGCAAATATGTGATTAAAATTTAGATTATGTAACTTAACTGTGCAAATACAATGCACACAAAAATTAAACTCAAGCAAATCTTAAACTATAGGCCAGTTTACCATGAGGATAGCCCCTGACAAAGGAGAGTACACCAGATTTTCACATTCATTCTTGTAATTTGCCTGGAAAACAAAAAAGACAATATAAAAATTAAATCTCACGTGAACATACCGACATTCTCTTTGAATAGCAATAAATGTCACACAGAAATTTGTTTTTATCAAGGATTAATCATCAGACGAAACATTTTATTGGCCGGCTGCTTGATACTCTCCCCTACCAAACTATCAAATAAGAAGGTCTTTTATTGAAACTACACCTGCACAGACCCACAGACCCAGACCCACAGACCCAGACCCACAGACCCAGACCCACAGACCCAGACCCAGACCCACAGACCCAGGCATTAAATAAGACATATTGGTTGATGAAATTTCTTCTCTAAAACTAATAGATAGTGTTTTTTAAAACTGATTTTTACTGTCTTTAAGTTTATACACGTAACCAGTAGTAACCACCATTTGGCAGCAGTCGCAGTCCATCCCGTATAGGTGAGGGGGTGAGGAGGCAAACATAATAAAACAAACCCGTAAAAACAAAGTTTTTAACTATAAATCCCTTATATATGAGACATAACTAACAGTATTGATTATTTTCAAACATTTACAGACTGAATCTGTCTTAACTCAAGTTTGCTTCATAACCCGGGGTGAGAGGGGAAAAGTCTAATCACCGATTCGCTTGACCGAGCTCAGCGTGACACGTAAAATGTAAACAAAAGCGCCGCGGTGCTTTGATGGGCCACCTCAACGCGTCTACTCAAACTTTCACGTGGAAAAAAAACAATAACAAACAGTGAATTTGAATTACATACCTCATATAAGGATAAACTAAAAATAAATTAATTTAATTACGGTACGATCGATCGATCTGAAATTTTGATACGATGCATTGTTAGGTGAGTCGGGTCCGTGTGCCAAATTTCAGCTCGATCGGATCACTGGAAGTGGGTCATTTTTTACTTTTCTTTTTCCGCCCGCCCAGCCCATGAGATGATGAGACGGCCGCGAAGTTAATATAAGGGATTTAAAAATTAGAAAGATTTTTGTTAAAGATCTAAATGTTTTGGAGCTGCCATCATGTTTGTGCATTAATTTTAAAAAAATAAAGCTTGGGTGGGGGTGAGGGCAAATTTTAAGAATAACAACAAACAAAAAAATCATGGCAGGAAGAAAATTTTAGTGATAACAAACGAATTATAGTAGAACCCACTTAACTCGAGCCCGGTTAACTGGTCAGCTCTATTAAGTCGATTTTTTTTTATTGGAACCACCAAATTCTCTCTTTGTCTTTGCATTTTCTCATCGGTTAATTCGATTATTTTAAGTCGCCGAACTCTAATACCTCGAGCTCAAAAGAGGACCAAATTTGCCACTTAGTGTTGGTTATCTTGATCCCCATGACCAATTACCAGCTTTTGAAAATGTTAGATGTGAATTTTTATAACCAAGGGAAGGCATTGAATTTCTGCCTCACCAGGTCTGCTGGTGACGCCACAGCCCGCTTGCGCTCATCTCTCAGCGCTGTGTTGCTTCAGGTTCTACATGTATACCAATCGCCAGCTTTTGAAAATGTTAGTTATCGATTTTTTGTAACCAACATCAAATTTCGGCCTCGCGAGGTCTGCTGGTGATGTCACAGCCCGCTTACGTTCAGCTCTCAGTATGGAATAACAAAATGTACCGTGTGCAGACTTGTTGTCATTGGCAACCATTCATCATTCAAACTCATTTTGACTCTATTACTACTGCTTTGTTCTCATTGTTTCATTCATAAGAAGTGGCCGTGTGCAAAAGCCATTTAACTATTGGTTAGAATTAATAAAAATGTGTCAAAGTTGAAGGTTCAAAAGTTCATAAGGAGTTCCTAATTTATTTTTGTACATTTTTATAGAAGAGAGTTCGCTTTGTCATGAGTCATATATAGGTCATGATACACAAACAAAGAACGGGAACGCCTTTGTGTAAAAAAAAACCACGTTCATGTACATTCTCATTTATTAACGCTAGTGATGGGACGGTACCAAAATCATAGGGTGCTTACTGTAAACAAGGCTCCCCAGATTTTAAAATATATAATATAACAGACTACAGACAGTTTACCCACCCCCACTCTAAATCTCCAACACCATTGTTGTTGGTTAGTCCGATTAGCATCAAGTAAACGGTCTTAACAACCTTAGGAAAGAGTGAAGAAATAGGCTCCCGATATTCCAATACGATTCCGATTAATCGTCCCATCACTAATTAACGCACATCAGCTACATAAAGATATTTCAAGCGCATCTTAATATTTTGACGCCATATTGGTTTTCATTTAACTCGATGATCGGTTATATCGGCGCCATTGTTCATACCCCAAGGACGTCGACTTAACCGGGTTCCACTGTATGGATTTAAACTAATTATTATTTTAGTAATCTTTGAGTTAAAAATTAACAAATTAACCTTATTTTTCATTAGACCAGAAGCCACTACAGCTTTACTGTACATGTCTCTTGCCAATAGATTTCCTGGCAATGGAGTGACATCTTTAGGGTAAAATCCTGGATATTGCTGGAGCTTTAAAAGACAAAAGAGATTTATTAAATGAATAATATTATTATTTCAAAGATTTAGTAGAACAAAATAAATCAGAACTAAATAAAAACTGGTACACTTGTGTTTATTTAAAAAGTTATAATTTTTTTCCTCCAGTTGTGTTTCATCTAAAACCAGCATCCATGTTTGTTTGTTTATATATCATATGTACACATTCTGCTGGTGAACAGAGAGTCACAAGTTTGAGCCTTTGTTAAGGTGGGGATTTGTTCCCATGGCTTAAGGGTGTCCTTGGCTCTACCCAGCTATGACAAAAGTTATTGTAAAGGCATTGTGCTAGCCACACATTCCCTTTGTATGAAGCGGTTACAGAAAGTTGTAAATGCTGCTTCACTTGCCCCACAGGCCAACATGGTCTGAAACTTTACTTTACTTTAGAAATAACCCACTATAGAAAGGGCAGGGGAGCAGATGTGAATGTCGCATCCACTAAAGTTATAGACAAACTATTCATTCAATAAGGATTTCAATTAGAGCTGACCCCCACCACTTCTGCCACCTAGCTACACCACTGCAAACTTTTATCACAGCCATGAACTATATTAATACTTTACTTTCCTACCCCTATTACCTCAAAAAAACTAAAGAAAAAATGTATGGATTAAATGCGCTTGTGTTCTTTATATAATAATTATGCACCCAAAAACGTTTGGATTATGAGAGATTTTTTAATATTTCTAAATTTCTTTACCTCAACAAATTTAGGTTTACCAATGTCATTTTTAGCAGAACCCTGCAAATTTAGTGAAAAGGATATTCATTGATTATTTAAGACATTAAAATAGTGTACATTGTAAAATTAAATGTTAAACATTAGCATTTTTATCCGCTAAATTTAAAAATACTCAAAGAAATTTAGAATAAATTGTGTTTATTTGTAGGATTTCAGTAAGAAATTATTCTATATTTGTAAATATTATTTCAGTTTCAGGTCAATTAAGTGGTAAGTATAAACAAGAAAATAAATAGGCACTTATTTTTAACATGAATTTATGTTTAATTTCTTAAAGATGATGGGATTTAAAATGTGAAATTTAGATAAAGGAGAAAGAGTTTAATGGTTTAATGTGCATGAGACTCAATAATCTTCTGTACAGAAGAGGAGTGTGTAATGTATAAAAGATTTGGATGTTTAACAGTAACAGACATTGATTACATATGAACATAACTAAAAATTAATGTTTAGTGTGACATTATATATATTAATCAAAATTTTACATTTTAATTTGATTTTTGAAACTTACCTACACCTGAATTTAAACTAAATTTTAAAAATTATTTTTAATATTTTTACTTTAAAAAAGAAAGATTAACTTTTATTGAAAGAAAAAGATGTCTGCACAACTGACTTAAGTCAAAAGATAAATTAATGTCATTGTAAATCTGAAATGCCTTTAGAAATAAAATATTTTCCTTTTGTAAAGGTTATATTGCTAATTCTATAAACACTCACCAATGGATTATTTTTCTTTGGCTTCATGCTGATTTTGGTAATATTTTTTACTCTTTCACTTAAACTTGGGATGAGTGCTACAAAAAGTAAGCAATTTTTATTTCATATAGTAGGTATAAATTATAAGTTATTTTATTTAGCAATTACACAGCATAGGTGAAACAGTTATTCAGCAGTGATTAAATCTTTTTCTTGAATTTTAATATACTCTAGATATAAAAGAATAAATCTTATATCTATATGATTTGAAAATGAAGAGATCAAGGGAAGAAATGGCCATGTAACATTTTTTGTAGTTTTAAGATATTCAAGTTTAAAAGTTCAAAATTATACAGACTTCTTATAAATTAACTAAATAGATTTGAATTTTAATAGGGTCAGAGACATAATTTTGTTTAAAAACCTAATTCAGAGCATTCTATTTTTGATCTTCTATCAGATATAGGGGAAAAATATAGAGGTATATTATATAAATAAGTTAACAAAAACGTATTGAAATAACAAGTATTTCTAAGCGAAGATAAACTTTTAATTTTAAAAAAATGTAATATTCAACTCACTCGATTTCATGGTGTATAGGCCAGCAAAGGTCCTCACTTCCTTGGTATCCTTAGCTGAAAATTCAAATCTCTTTTATAAATATTTAGTTGCTTATTATTATTATCTAAAACTTACATTCCTTCATACTTAAAAAAGTCAAAATACAGTGTTTTTTAATATTGCTTGGAGAATATGATTTTGATGAGACATTATAGAATATTCTGTACATTAAACAAAACATTGCAAGTTGTTTTAAAGTATTTTCCCACCTTGTTTTAGATATTGCGCTCTGCCTTCTGCATTTATATATCTGTTTCTGTCTTCATCAAAGTTGGAAGCTCTACTCTCACATACCAGTGCTGTGAAACTTTGTAACTTTTGGTCTAATTTGCTGATCTTGTAATTCACCTCCTCCATAGATCCAATAAGAAAAGCTTCATTGAAGTTAAAGAATTTTTTTATTCCTTGAGGGTAGTAGAATAATTCTGATTTTAAAATATGCAGTCTCCCTCCAGAAAAGAAACACAAATAATTTGAAAAACAAAATATCCACAAAGCAGTGGTCCTATATTATATTACATTGCTCATATTAAACAATATAATTTGCAATGTCACGTCTGTAGTGTCTGTCCGTGACGCTACTAATTTTAGAAAGCAGCACACCAAATTACTGCACCAATGCATCAAAAGGTATGCAAATTAAAGATGTGCTGTAAAAAAATATTATATGACATCATTGTTTTAGCTCATATTTTAATTTTGGAAAAGGGAACAATGTAAAAAGAGGATTTGATGATGGTTAATTATAAAATAAAAAAACAAAGGTGGCGCCGTAGGCGCCCTACTACCCCTATTATAAGATACTTTGTGTACATTTCAGAAAGTTTAATATTTCGTATTTATCAAACAAGGACAAGTTAGTTGGGCTTTTGAAAAAGGTCGGCGCTGTAGGCTAGTATTATATATACTATTTTAAAAATATTTTGTTTGGGTGCAAATTTCAATTTTATATTAGTTCTTTGTTAGTTTTAAAATGTATCCCACAACTATGAAATGGAAAAATATCAATTGTATTGAGACATGCCAGTATATCAAGACACATGTAATTTAATCATGAACCAATATTAACAGATTAAAATTAAATATTATTATTGACTAACAGCAGATTATTTAGTAGGCTATGCGTTTAACAAAACTTTGTTGCATCTTGCAGGACTAGAATTTATCTGTCAATAGTCATTACTATCGCATACAGTTTTAAAAATTAGTCCAGAAATCGGACATGGAATTGGATTATTGGTTGCCTGAGGAAAGCCGGAAAAACCAAGACTCTATCAACATTTAAAACTCTAATTCTAATAAAAATCGCAGACTAGACCATGGATAAGGGTGGTGAAGGCAGTAGGATGAAATAATCTTCTGTATAGCAAGAACAGATAAGAAGCAATGTTCCCATGAGGCTGCGCAGATATCTTACCAACGCAGCAAATCTTGTTAAAAAAAAGTACTGCACAAAAAATGGATGCTGTACTGTGCAACTTGGGAATATTAATAAGAAGATAATATAAAAATATGGGTAGAACATTTTTCAAAATACTAGCGGTATACCATCATTTTAATCGATAAATTATTAAAGGATACGTGATTTTGTTCGTTGTTTACTTTTTAGAAGCTGTTTTCGTAGGTTGATTTTCTCTGGGGCCTCGTCAAGACTTTCATCGAGACGGTCCATTGGTGATCCAACACGATTAATGTGCGACATTTTGAATATGCTAAATTATTTAGATTGTTCTTCCTTTATTGTAAAAGCAATATTTCATATTGACTTTAAATAATTTTATTAAATGTTATGGGGAAAAGTTCAATGCAATAACGATTTCATTCATGTACTGAATTGGTCGCCATTGTTGTTTTGCCGAGCAACCACAAATGAAGCTATACAAAATAAGGATTCGGATAATAATAAAATATTTGGATTCGAATTTTAAAAAATAAAATAATTTCCATAAGCTTTTTTTATCAACACTGGAGTCCTAGATTCTTTTGAGTACTTGGGTAATATAATATTCACTGAAACTTATTATACAATATTACCGAATAGTTTTTTAAAGGTCTAAATGGAACTAAATTTACAATGACAATACATTAGTAGTAGTTGTAGAATTTTGAATTAGAATTGATTCTTAATATTTGAATTCAGAATTCTTTGTCACAGTCACTGACTTCTCGTTGAAACAGGCCAGGGCCTGGCCTGGCCTAAGTCTAAGCCTAATATCATTATGCCATCATGATTCATGGCAATGCTTAAACTTTAAATCTAAGAATAAGATTTAAGACCACACTTAATTTACTAAACTAAGTATAATTAATAAATAGTAATTAAGAATAAGGCCTAATAATTTAAAGTTGATTAAATCCCTTATAATAAATAATAAAACTTATCTTATCTATACAGTACAGACGCTCCTTCTATGCAGAAGATAGTTGCGTCCACAGACCATGACAGATGATCTGTTGGCAAGTGATGCAGCATTCACAGGCCACGGCTTTGTGGGTTCCACGCATTACCCAGCCGCCTAACTACATGTAGTGTTAGGTACCCATTCGGAGCGGGGTGACTCAGGGACGCCCTAGGCCCCGGGAACAAACCCTTGCCTTCACACGGATTCGAACCCGTAACCATCGGTACGACAGTCCAGTGCGCTGCCACTCAACCACCCCGTTTTTTAAATAAAAAACTTATATTACTTCACCGTCTTGTCGTGGTCGGTCAGGCGGAAAAACAAAAGTAAAAAATGAACCACTTCCCGTGATTCTATTGAGCTGAAATTTCAGATTGATCGAATGTACCGTAATTAAATTAATGGATTTTTAGTTTATCTCTATGTCATGTAGTCATCTCCTGCTATAGTTGACCTCCACAGGTCACTGGAGTTCACTCTAGCCATCGATGACCACATTCCCGTGTTTTACAGCAAGGAGAGTTCAGTCTGTAATTGTTTGTCGCGCAGTGCGTATTATATTGAACATAATCAATACTTTTAGTTATGTATCATGTATAAGGGATTTATAGCCTAGTCAAAAACTTTGTTTTTACGGGTTGTTTAATTTTATTAATTAGACCTAGCCATAAATAACGTCACGCGATTTTGGTAGATTTTTAGACCCCCTCCAATATGATATCACAAAGCTTTGCCTCCCCCCATACAAGCCATTTTTCTATTTGAAAATGAGCATGTTTCAACTCACTTTTTTGTCATTTACATGTTAAGTATGTATTTGAGTATTTAGTGTAAGGCTGCACTCTTACATTACTAAATTACTAATAACATAACGTCATTAAATAAATTGTAAACTTTTATTTAAAGTTGCCTGCTTTGATGTGGCATCACATTTCTTAACCACCCCACCTCCTCCTCGTCACACTTCATCCCAAATGGTCGACCCCCTCCCCCCAGGTGGGTGACGTCATTTATGCCCCTAGGCCTAGGCTATTCCAAATTATATTTAATTTATTAACTTATGTCATATACTTTTACTGCTTAACATTTTGTTATTCTATCCTCTAGTGTTTTTTAGGTTTACTGACTTAACTAGTGGTGTTACTCTTGTGTCATTTAGATATATCTGGGAGCTCTTAAAATTTTTTTTTAGTTCATCTGTTTTCTTTGATAGATGTGTCAAATACAGAAGATGCATGGTCTAGACAGTCTAGTATAATTCTGACTAATTTAAGATATCTTATTAGTTTTATGACCTTATTACAAAAGTTGTAAAAGTTTCTTTTTATAACGCCTAAAGTTTGGATGGATTTTAAAATAACTTCATTAACTTGGGGATTCCAACATAATTGTTCATTTATTATTACTCCTAAGTAATAAGCCTCTTTAGTTTAGAATAGCTGTTTTCCATGAATGAAGTAGTGTGCATTTATTTGTTTCATTTTTTTTTGTTTGTTACTCTCATTGCATAGTTACTTTTCTTGATGGAAAGACATACTCCATTTATTTTCCCATTTTTGTAATTCATCAAGTCTTTTTGTAAGATTTTGCTATAGCGCTCTGACTTTATTGTCTTATATATTATACAATCATCAGAAAATAACCTAACATTCGTTCCTTATGAAATGCTGTTACTGTTGGGTAAATCATTTATGTAAATTCGGAAGATTAGGGTGCCTAGGACAGTTCTTTGTGGAACTTCTTATTGGGTAAGGTTACCTAGACTTTTTGAGATCCCTCCACTTCCTACAAGCAGTAGGATCTGATTTTGGTCTGCCCTTGGTAATTTAATTTCCATGGTACCCTCCATATTTGGTGGGCTTTCTCCTATCCGTCACCTGGGGAGGGGCTTGATGAAAGATCAGTATCTCCTCACAAGACAACACGTCTAAGTTTTATTGAAATCATTGATATTGTCATTATCATTTATATAATAATCATATATTTATATATCTTCAGTGACAGCACCATGGGCATGACATGAACACAATTTTTTTTTATTTTGACAGTAAACATTGTGACTGTGAAGAAGGAGCTGTTGTCTAATCTAAATGAAACATGTCCTTTTGCAGTTGGTCTAATGCTGAACACTACAGGGATCATTTTAAAAAAGGTTTAAAGTTTTAAATATAAAAAAAAAGAGAGAGATTCATTATTGATTAATTAAGTTAAGAAATCATACATGATATACTCATAAATACTATACCCTTTTTAACATTTACAAGCTAAATTATATTTCTTATATTCAAAGACACCCAAAATATAGCTATTTTATAAGCATAATGTAAAAGCTTTTTTTTCCTAAATAATCCCCCGCCCCCGCTGATAAATATAGTAGTTACATAAGAATAAGATTGAGTTGAGTGGATATTTAAAAAAAATAAAACAAGATTGAGAAAGCAAAATAAGTTAATGTCAATCTCTCTGGAATCCCCAAAGAAAGTTAAAAAAGGGACTCACTCTCTAAATTTGGTTCGAAGGAATAAGATAAACATTTTGAGAACTATGAAGACATCTAGTGAGTTCAATTTTTTTGAAAAAGATCTGGATTCAAAGCAGATCAAATAAAACTGCACAGTAACCCAAAATAAAGTAAAAATACTTTTTATTACATTATAAGCCTCCATGTTTTTAAATTATGTTGCTGTTTTTCCTGAAAAATCATTCAAATCTTTAATCATTTGAGTGCTGAAGACAGAGAAAGTTAATTTCATGGAAAAACTTTAACTATGCAAGCAATAAACTTTACTCAACAGTTTATCTAAGCCTCTAAGCTAAAGCTTTTTACATTAAAGAACACCATGGATAAATTAATTGTTATTTATAGTAAGTAATATAACACTAGAATTAGAATCAGTTATTACATTTTAAACTACATTTTTACTTTAAGGTATCTATGTGTGTGCAAAGTGTGGACATGAGTTATTTAGCAGCAGATCAAAATATGAGCATTCCTCGCCGTGGCCAGCTTTCACTGAAACTGTTCACCCTGACAGTTTATACAAGATTCCAGAATCTCCTTCTGCAATAAAGGTTTAAACAATTGTTTTATATTATGCTCAGTCTCAGTAAACTGGAGCTTTGATTGTAGATCTTTTTGTGGAAAGTTTTTTAAAGGAATGGTTATATCTTTCATAATAGTAGCTTTTGAGGGAACAATTATATCTTTAATATTAGTGGTCATTGTCATGATGTTCATGGAGCATGGAATATTATTTTTAAATCCCTTATATTAACTTCACCGCCGTCTCATCCGTCGTCCCTCGACCGCGACTTGTCCCGCAACGCCCGTCCGCCCGCGACGCCCGTAAAGTCGAAAATGACCCACTTCCAGTGAAGCCATCGAGTTGAAATTTGGCACACGGCTTCGTCTCACCTAACAATGCATCGTATCAAAAATTCAGACCGATCGAATGTACCGTAATTAAATTAATGTATTTTTAGTTTACCTATATAAATCACTATTTAGAAAAACAAAAGTCGAAAATGACCCACTTCCCGTGAAGCCATCGAGCTGAAATTTGGCACACGGACCCGTCTCACCTAACAATGCATCGTATCAAAATTTCAGATCGATCGAACGTACCGTAATTAAATTAATGCATTTTTAGTTTTATTATCTATATAAATCACTATTTAGAATGTTTAGTCGCCGTCTGCTAGAGTTTTGGCCTAGTTTTAAAGCCAAGGGAGATAATTTGGTTTCAGTCTGTAAATGTTTGTCACTTTTGAACATAATCAATACTTTTAGTTATGTCTCATATATAAGGGATTTATAGTCAAAAAGTTTGTTTTTACGGGGTTGTTTTATTAAGCATTGAACTTATGAAATCATGCTAGATTATATTTTATGGCTACTGTCATCAATAAATCAAACAAATTCTACTATTCACATACAAATTTCTATACCATGAATTTTCCATCTACTGTATGGTTCTTGGTAATAGCAAAGCTCTCAAAATTGGAATAAGTTTTCTTAGTTCTAACTATGAACTAATAAAATATTGGCAAAATATTTGTGTAAATTTTTTTTTAAATAAAAGAGTTAAAACAGCTTTGGCTACAATCAATATACATAATTCCCGTCGTCTGTATGTATGTATGTATGTATGTGTGGATGTAACATTTTTTAGAAAGCAGCGCACCAAATTACTTCACCAAAAATAACTCTTTTCGAACGTTCCACATAAAATTGTTCAATATGATAATAAATGAATCAAATAAAAATAAATAAAACAAATGAAAGTTCTGTATTACGTTATTTTTTAATCTGATGTGTATTTATTTTGAAAATTTCCATCATTTTTGACGGGTGATAAAATTCTAGTCTGGTGAATAATGGCTTAGCTAGGTTTAGTGCCACCTGGGATGGGTCAAGATCTTTGCAGATATCTTCTACAAAAAAAAACAACAGAAAACACTCGACAGTGTGCTGAAAATGTTGCTGCTCAAAATATAAATATGAGTGCAAATGATCTCATGGAATGTTTGTAGATTGTATAAAAGATTAATTTCAATTAAATGATTTAACATCTCTGTTCAAGTTAATCAAATTATTTGATTTTTAAATTACATTGTAATATTTAGACAATTTATTTTATTAGTCTCATTTTTCAACTTAAGTTATTCTGCTGTTTATTTTACATTTGAACAAAAAATTATCAGAACCAAAATATATTTAAAAATCCTAACATTCTCATGAAAAGTGCTGCAGATTTTAAATGACAGAAAATTCTCTCCTCAGGTTCACTGTGGCCAATGTAAGCACAGTCTGGGTCATGAGTTTGTTGGCGACGGTCCTCGTAGTGGCCAATCCAGATTTTGAATATTTAGTTCGGCACTGAAATTTGTGCCAAAAGGTGGGTATTGTAAAAAAGTACAAAACTTAGAATTAGCACACACACTTTAAAAAAAAAGTTTTTTTTAGACTTAATTGGAAATTGATAAATTATATATTTTTTAATAACAGTTAATGGTTATTAAGTAAGTGTAGCTAAAGCTATAAAAAGGCAACACCTTGCATTTACATAATTGTGTTAAATTCATTTGCATAATAATTTCAAATGTTTTATAAAATATGATTTAAAAAAACTTTTTGGAATATGATTGCATTTTTGTGTTGTTGCAGATGTCTCTGATACTTCAGACCAAAAAGTAGAGGATCAGAATTAGCCATTCCGGTATTTCAAAAGAATGCAAAAAAGATTATTTTATTTATATTAACTAGGATCTCAAGCTTTTCCATAATTGGATTCTGTGATTCATTAATGAATTCAATGGATATTTATCTGAAACTGAAAGGAAGACACTGATAATGATAGTACATGTAATAGTATACGCCTGAGAGATAATCTTACATGATCAGGATTGAAGTTTCATATTGTGAAATGATTTACGATTACAATCACTGCACTCTGTCACTATATTTTAGACAATAGAATTCTGTTGTTATTATCTGGCATTGTATTGACTGAAATAAACTGTTAACGCACTCTGCCTTTATTATGACATGTTCTGGTAACAGCCCTCAGGGGAAAACTTGAACATCGAATCTCAAAAGGTGTGGGTGTTATTCTAAATTTTCTGCTACATTTGTCATTCAGTAACCATTGTCAATTTTGATTTGCTCTAAAAAAAATTAACTATTGTTGGTAAAATTTAATAATTTTTTTGTTAATTGTTTATTATTTGAAATGCGCTTTTTTCTGTTGATGCTCTTGTTAACAGGAAACATGTGCAACAGGAAAGAATTATCGTATCAGTACTGAGTATCATTTCGTTCTCTAACACTTCAGCAAGAAAACATTGCAAAAAACCATGAATTCATATTTTTTTGCACATCATTACCACACGGAAACAACAAAATACCATTTTCTAGTTGTCCATTCTAGTTTCTTTTGCACATGACTCATACTTTTGTAATTTCTGAAATTTTTGACAACCACATAAATTGTGAAAAATAATTTTTGTCAGTAACATAACAATTTCACCTCTGTCATTTCCCCACCACACAATCTGCCGACCCTTGCAAGTTGCTTAGTTTTGTCTTGTAATATGTAACCTTCCACACACTTTTTCTGTAATTTTCTTTTCTTTAAAATGATTTATTTGTATTTTATTAATTAAATAACTACATCATGTCTCAGACATAATAACCTTGATCAACTCTATCATGCCTTGTACTTGTACATTTAAATTATCATTGATCACCTAACTTAAAAAGAAAATTTATTTTTTCACTGTATAAAATATTAATTCCCGAAAACTTGCTGTAAATTTCATTGGCATTGGCCCTTTAACTTTTCTTCATTTATTTATATTTGCATGAAGTTAATATTTTTACGCACATGGCAAGCTATAGTTAATTTTGACAGTTTTGATTTGTATGCAATGGTGTATGCCTATACTATACAGGCACTTGCACAGTTTTCCATTGGATTTATAAAAGAATTGTTTTTGCACAAGACTTTTAAACAAGGTGGTGAAATAAACTCAACATTGGACAAGTTTCAATCTTATCAAAATATAAGAGGGCCATATGAATAAAAAGATATAGAAAGATTACACTTTCATTGATTGTTAATATTAAGTCTTAAGACAGCCTCATACAAACAGTAATTTTTTTTAGTAGTAAACCATATGATAAACTCCCCTGCCTATTTGTAATTCTAAACATAAGCTGCTGCATTAGTAAGTGTTCAATTGATAGGAAATATATTAGGGCTGTTAACAATTTTAAATTTAATCGTTAACTTTTGAAAAATTAATGATTAATTAATCGTTAATTTCGATTAAAGCCAAAAACTGAAATTTATGGTGTCATAAGTAACATTTATTAAAATACTTGTCTAAAATCAAAATAACACTGAAATGTCTTCTTTATATGACATCTTTTAACCTACAACGCAAACAGACAAGTGTATTGACATTATTTGGTTCAAGTGATGAGCAGGTCTTATTGACAATATAACCAGCCGAGCTGAACAATCGTTACCATAGCTTTAGATTGTCTCAGCTGAAGTTTCCGATACTGAAGTGGATGTTTGGTATGCAGGTGATATGTAAGCAAAGTGTTAGAACCATGGTAGCAATGTGCCCTTTAAGCAGTGTGGCTGCGCAGATATTTGACCGACACCACGCAGGAGTTTAGAATCACAGCGCATCAAATTTTTTAAAATATTGCACACAAAAAAGGACGTTGTGCAACTTTGCACACAAGTTTTTTTAAAACTTTGCACACGGACCAACGAAGCTTAGACTTATAGGGAACATTGCGAGGTAGGCAAATGATTTCTCTCTATGGACACAATAACCTTTATCAACATTTTGAAAGTTCACATCAGTCAATTGTTTAAAACCAAAATGTTCGTGCAATCTTCCGGAAATTAGTTTATATTTATTGGCCGAAATATTTTACTTTTTGACTACCAGTACATTTATAAGTGGTGGATCGAATAATCGCTATTTTTAAAAAAAAATTAATCGTTAAAAAATTGTAACGACTAATCGATAAATTAATCGTTAATTTCCGCAGCCCTAAAATATATTTATTACTACTATCATAAATGACCAGCTTTAGTCATTATTCCTAATCTCTTACCACTGTTTGTTTCATTGATCTGGCAGGGTATGAGATTATTATCTCATGATATCTAACAAATTATTATTGTTTAATAAAATAGCACTTGAACAGGAGTTTAGAAGAAAAAAATTTTCTTTTTAAATCTGATAATTACAGAATATTTTCATTTAAAGGATTTGATGTATCGATTTATAAATGAAATTTAACATGCTTAAATGTGGCAGACTAATGCAACAAAACAACGATGAAAGTTTTCAATTATAATTTTTTTACTTTTTCTTTTTTCTAAATTGTGTAATGGCATGCGGGTGGGAATGATCAAATATGTTCATTTGATTATAATGGCATATATTGATGTGCTTTCTATTCAGTCATTTGGAACAAATTACATTCTTGTAGCTAAAATTTATTAAATCTAGAGACTTTTACAGATAATTTTTTTTAAAAATATTTCAACACAATTGTGTATTTCTTCAATATATTGTTTCTAACATAATTGTGCAGTTAGGCAACAATTCACTATCTTTTAAAGGGAAAGTTCATATACTTTGACATTTTCAAAGAAAAGTTGCAGCTGAAAAATGTTTGCTTTAACAGTTTAAATATTTTATCTTACCATACAGTATGTGAAAGATATAACTATAACATCTGACTGAATAGCACAGAGAATTAATGGTGTTTAATCATGTCACTAGATAAGAAATTTATTTTGAAAAATATGGGTCTATAAGTATAAGCAGGATTGGAAAAATTAATGAAATAGAAAATTAATGTTTTCTGTATGTTGAACTTCCATTTAAAGAGTAAAATAAGATAAAGTTTAGAGGTCTACATAAGATTTTATTTGAAAACATTACTGCAACAGAAAAGTGGCAGCAAGAATTAAATTAACAAGTGATTTTGTAACATTCTTTGTATTCAAATGTCAAAGGGGGAATCAGTTAAAAAAAACAAGGAGTTACTTCATATTTTATCAAACTTTTGATAAATTCTACAAGAAAATTAATTCACTATATTATTAATCCAAGAGCTTGATCCCTGGTTGCAAACATTTTGTGTAACTGTTAGTCATACATTTCTTTTGGTTGTAATCATTACAAACGGGTATTGGTACTTCTCTGAGCTGGTAATAATGTACATTATTATAGCATTAATGATTGTGTTTATTTTGTTAGGTTATATGACTTGTATACAATATGTCGTTACCACGGTAATATGTTTCATATTTGATGAAATTCTTGAATTTACAATATTGCCATGTGCAAATGTTATTTAATTTTTGTTTAAAGATTGAGTTATTGGGCTGTATTTTACACCACTATCTGTTTACCAAACAATTAAGTTTCATTTTTGGCAGTTAAACTTTAAAAAAAATACTTATTCTGAATCCTTTAAATACAAATTTTGACATTTTCAAAATAACTTTTATTTAAGAATCTCATATTAATTTATATCATTAATTCTTATGTGACCATACATTTGAATGTAAACATTTACTGAATATAAAATACTCTTGGTTTGTCGTTTTTGCAGAAACCTTTACATATGTATTAGTCCATTAATAAAGCTTTACATTTATTGTATCATTTGCGTAACTTGTATTTTATTTGAAAGCTTTATTTCAGTCTAATTTTGTATAAAATCTTTTGGATGAAAGATGCTAAACCAGCTTTAACTTAAACAAAAGATTTAGCACCTGATTACTTTAAGTTTTTTGGGATATTTAAATACAAATTTAATTAATTTTTATTTGCTCATTTCTTAATTTACTCAGCCAGTGGTGGAAATTATATCTGACTATTCTCCTACCCCCAGTTATAATAAGTTATATGGATTTATTAAAGTAATGGAATTCAAAATTAATTGTTTGGATTGCATTCATAGATTATTCTAAAAATACATGACTTATAACTAGGCCTGTCAACTGGTACCCCAAAACCCGGGTACCCGTTGCCGAGCAATTATCCAGGTACCCGTGAAAATATTGCTGCTATGTCTATACCAACGGTGGTCAAACTGCGGCTCTTCTGTGTTCACATTTCAGCTTGCGAACAATTAATCAAATTAAAACTTTTCGTTTGAAATATATGCTGTGAAATACATTTAACATAAAAACGCTTTAAAAAAATAACTGTCAACAGGAAATAAAACACGGTCCCGACAAACCTCAATGTATTTTGATACACCTTTTTTCTTGGAACATGAAACAAAAATTATTTAACACCAAAAGGTTTTGTTTCTTTGAATTGTTCAAGTAAGGAAAGTAAACAGCAATGTGGACAATTAGGAAGGAAATGACCTAGGCTTTGAAATACGCCAACATTGAGACAAGCCTTTGTTGTTTATCTAACCCCCCCCCCAACTCACTCCTATCCCCACCATACTTTTTAAAAAAATTCACTGTAATAAAAAAAAATATGGGGGCTGGGTCCACTCAGTAGGGCCAAGTCCTGGAAAGTTTAGTTAATTATAACAGTTGTCAGCTATGAACTAGAAATAACCGGGCATGTCATCATATGATTACCATTCTTTATCTTTAAAAGACTTTATTTAGCCACCCCCCCCCACCCCCCGCCCAAAATTTTTTAAAATTCACTTTGGCACCCCTCTACTCATTGTTTTTACACCACTGTACTTTAGTAGTATTTCAATGTCATATATTTTTACATCGCTGATTCATCACATCTAAATGTGCATTTCCATAATAAACAAAGAAGTATAATGCTAATAGCGGGCATGACGGTGAAATTTTTGAGGTGTTTCGAACGGGTACCCGTTCAACATTTGGACGGGTACCCGGGCAGCTTTTTTCAACAATATTGACAGCCCTACTTATAACAGGAAAATGTTAGTGAAGAAATGTTCAAATATTTAATTTAAAGCATTTAAATTAAAATTTATGAGTTAGTGTTTCTTCTGCGTGCATCTTAAGGGACGACTGTTTTACAAAGCCAAAACACAGATCTATAACATTTGACTTATACAGGGGTCTTTAAAGTTTTGTTCCTTACTGGATCAAATTGCTTTTACCAGTTAGATCATTTTAAAATTAAAATCTGATTATTTATCAATAGTTTTTATGTGGTTAAGACACAAACCCCACCTCCCTAAAGCTATTAAACCTTTTAACTGCATGATCACCTTTCAAAGCAAAATATAATATTTTATAATTAGGTTTATATTTTTAACTACTTGTAGCCAGAATGCAGACTTTGATTTTTTTCATGTGTTTTTGTGAATAAATTAAACTGTTTCTTTACTTTTATTATATTTTTGTTGCCAACTTCATCTAAGTGGTATAGGTTTTGTTCAGGAAAATAAAGGTTGTGACTTGTTAATATTCTTTAAAAATTAAATAAATTTTTTCCCCATCCAGGTCAAAATATAATTGCAATCCTAAAAGAAAATTAAAACATGCATTTGATATCTAGTTACATGTATAAACAATTATATTCCAACCATCCAAAAGGGTCAGGAAATTTTAATAATCTGTTTCATAAAGATGAATTTAATTTGAAAATAAATATGAAAAAACAGAAGAAATTGAACAAGAGAATTATTTTATTAAAAAGCTTAATTTTGTCCACAATTCTCACTTGCATCATCCACTTCTAAACTTTTCATTTCTAACAAAAACTTTCAGCTTTCATTCAAACAATCTTCCTTACAATAAATATACTCGTATATACTCGTTCTATAGCCCGTTCATTCATAAGCCAACCCCCCTCTTTTTGGAAGAGATTAGTATAGAAAGTGTGTAACCCGCTCGTAAGCCGACCCCAAGAATTACTGGTATATTTTTGTTTCTTTGGTAAACAGTGGCGAAAGCGTGTATATTAAAATTCGTTGTTGAAAACAAAATTTATAAAACAATTTATTGAAACATTCACAAAAATAAATAAAATGAATAAATAAGGTAAGTGCAGATGTCTAATAATATTTTATAGCTTCTGGTAGAGCAGTCGAATCTTGTAGACAAGTACCTTGATGATCTACAGTCTACAATAACAACACGGATATTAAATGTACATGCAGAAATCACATATGACCCGCTCGTAAGCCGACCCCCAACATTTTCCCCTAGATTTTGTGCACACAAAAAATTCGGCTTTAGAACGATTATATACGGTAGTTGGACAGGTTTCTAGAATTATTACCCACTCCAGCCATCTTTACTCTTAATATCTTTAAGTAAGCATGGCTGCAAAAGCAAAAAATATTTGTTATTCTAAATAATGAAATACTCAAGATTGAACAGCAGATTTTTTATGAGGAAGCCAAGCCTCTGGACTGTCAAGCCACAAGTTGTAATTCTGTCGCCACATGAAACGTTTCATTGTACCGCAGTGGAGACATGTCACTACAGTGTGCTTCTCACTTCTACCTGTTAGAAAAACATTCAAATATACCTGTAAATATTTATAAGTGTTGTTTTATTTTACACAATTTTAAAAATATCTACTTTTAAATTCCTCTAAAATATTTGTAGATTATTTTTCTGTTTTAAGTTTGTGTCACTCTTACTTAAGAAAATGGTCTATTCAAAAAAGTTAATTAAAAATACATGTAGTAATAAAGCTGATGTAGTAGATGATTTGATTTCCCGACTCAATTGCATCATCCGAATGAGTTATAATAACAAATTTTGCAACCACTATAATTACAGCAACAGCTAAATGTGACTAGAAAAAATACAAATAAATCAGGCGCCACATCTGTACAGTTTGACTCGCCACTCAGTTCATTCTAAGATTATACAATTTATTTTAATTTATTAATTTTAAAGGACTTACTTCGAAATCTGATTCTGCAAGTGTGACCAGAAACCAATATTATGTTGCAGCTCTTACAAAATGATCTCTTTATGTGAGGATGTCTGAAATGTTAGTATTTGTTGATAAATATTTTATTGTGAATTTAAATTTACAAAAACTATTTCATGTAATTTAAAAATAAGCAATAATTTCAGAATGCAGTGAGCAAAGTTCCTAGGTCCTAGAATAAACTCAACATTGTATGGACTCAACTTTGTTCTGTGTTCAGAGGGCTTTCATAATAAACTGTGGTCTGACAATTTGTAACCAATAATTAATGTGTCTAACAATACTAGATTTAACAATACATGTATATATAAGTTATAGTATATACTTGTCTAACTCTACTTGATTTAACAATATATATAAGTTATAGTATATACTTGTCTAACTCTACTAGATTTAACAATATATATAAGTTATAGTATATACTTGTCTAACTCTACTAGATTTAACAATATATATAAGTTATAGTATATACTTGTCTAACTCTACTAGATTTAACAATATATATAAGTTATAGTATATACTTTTCTAACTCTACTAGATTTAACAATATATATAAGTTATAGTATATATTTGTCTAACAATACTAGATTTAACAATATATATAAGTTATAGTATATACTTGTCTAACTCTACTAGATTTAACAATATATATAAGTTATAGTATATACTTGTCTAACAATACTAGATTTAACAATATATATAAGTTATAGTATATACTTGTCTAACTCTACTAGATTTAACAATATATATAAGTTATAGTATATACTTGTCTAACTCTACTAGATTTAACAATATATATAAGTTATAGTATATACTTGTCTAACTCTACTAGATTTAACAATATATATAAGTTATAGTATATACTTGTCTAACTCTACTAGATTTAACAATATATATAAGTTATAGTATATACTTGTCTAACTCTACTAGATTTAACAATATATATAAGTTATAGTATATACTTGTCTAACTCTACTAGATTTAACAATATATATAAGTTATAGTATATACTTGTCTAACTCTACTAGATTTAACAATATATATAAGTTATAGTATATACTTGTCTAACTCTACTAGATTTAACAATACAGTAGAGCCCACTTAACTTCAGCCTGGTTAACTCGTCAGCTCTTTTAAGTCGACGTTTTTTATTGGAACCGCCAAATTCTCTCTTTGTCTTTGCATTTTCAGCTTGGTTAATTCGATTATTTTAAGTCGCCAAACCCTAATACCTCGAGCACAAAAGAGGGCCAAAGTTGCCACTTAGCCTTGGTTATCTTGATCCCCATGACCAATCGCCAGCTTTTGAAAATGTTAGATGTGAATTTTTATAACCAAGGGCGCTAGGTCTGCTGGTGACGTCACAGCCCGCTTGTGTTCAGCTCTCAGCGCTGTGTTGCTTCTGGTACTATGCCAATCGCCAGCTTTTGAAAATGTTAGTTATCGATTTTTTATAACCAAGGCTACGCATCGAATTTTGGCCTCGCGGGGTCTGCAGGTGAGCGTTAAGCTCTCAGCGCTGTGTTACTAACTTAAATCGCCAGCTTTTGAAAATGTTACTTATCGGCCGCGTAAGTGATGCCGTTGCCGAGTATTACGTAATTGCTCCAATAGCAAAGATGCACGCAGAATGGCATGTCTAAAACATTTCATTTCGTATGGAATAACAAAATGTACCGTGTGCAGACTTGTTATTGGCAACCATTCATCCTTCAACCTCATTTTGACTCTATTACTACTGCTTTGTTCTCATTGTTTCATTCATAAGAAGTGGCCGTGTGCAAAAGCCATTTAACTATTGGTTAGAATTAATAAAAATGTGTCAAAGTTGAAGGTTCAAAAGTTCAAAAGGAGTTCCTAATTTATTTTAGTACCTTTTTATAGAGAAGAGTTCGCTTTTTTTGTCATGAGTGATATATAGGTCTTATCTTATCTTATCTGTTTACAGACGCTCTTTCTATACAGAAGATTATTGCGTCCTACTAGTCTACTAGGTCATGATAGTCTGATAGACAAACAAATAACGGCAACGCCTTTGTGTAAAAAAAAACTCCAAAAAACATGCGCATGTACATTCTCATTTATTAACGCTAGTGATGGGACGATACCAAAATCATAGGGTGCTTACTGTAAACGAGGCTCCCCAGATTTAAAAAAAAATATATAACAGACTACAGACAGTTTACCCACCCACACTCTCAATCTCCCACACCATATCGCTCAATCTGGGAATCATGGCAATACGATGTCGCGCTCGGCAGGAGTAGATGAATTTGTTATAGTTATGTACTAGGGAAAAAAAACTGCGCTAACGCAATAAAGGGTTATATTTAAACTTAAACGCCCCTTAAAAACGAACGGTCTTAACAACCTTAGGAAAGAGTGAAGAAATGGGTCCCGATATTCCGATACGATTAAACGCCCCATCACTAATTAACGCACATCATGTATATAAAGAAATTTTAAGCGCATGTTAATATTTTGCCGCCATATTGGTTTTCGTTTAACTCGATGATCGGTTATCTTGGCGCCATTTTTCATACCCCGAGGCCGTCGACTTAAGCGGGTCCCACTGTATATATAAGTTATAGTATATACTTGTCTAACTATACTAGATTTAACAATATATATAAGTTATATTATATGTCACAGGTGTGCTCATTTGACACTGGTTAACAACTTACAATCTGATGACATGTTTCTGTGCCACTGTCCTCATTGTAGAAATATAATACTGGCATAAATGATAATTGACTGGATCATGTTGCAGAACAAGCCTTGCTGCCTGTAATTTTTAACAGCAACATTTAATGTTTATTTGAGATAATTTTTGAATGTGCTAAATGAACAGTACTGTCTATGTGAATTTTTGTCTCTATTTCAAGTTAAAAAAGCAATATAATTGCTGCCTAAATTATTTTCATTAAAAAAGGTTATTTAATATAATTCATTATGCTTTTTTATTTATGAAATAGAGAAGGCTGCTTATGCCAAAATGGGTGACAATCCCTAGCCTTAAAAATATAATATGATCACAATCCACCCCCCCCTAAAACATATTTGCCCCATCTCACTTCATGTAGTACTCCTGTAGCAAAATTTCCCAATAAACTTTCACTGATGCTGTCAATATAAATACATCCCAAATTTCCTCCTACATTTTTATTTTGCTCACTGACATTTTTCAGAATTTGCTTACTAATGCCAATACTGATTCTCTCAGTCAATAATAGTAATAATAATAGTTACACTACTAAATAAAGCTAAAACCAGACTCACCACTCACATTGCAAACATGTGATAGTTCACCATTTAATTAAGTAGCCTATAAGATGTCATTTGTGGATGACACTTAATCTTTACTAAATAAATATAAGGGATGCCAGCAGGCCTTGAAAAAAAAAGTCTAAAAAATGTTTCTCTTTGAAAACTAATCTATGCATGCTTGATTATGTGACAATCCACTTCGTGACATAAAATGACAAATCATAAATTAAAAAAAAATAATTGTTTAACTAATTCTGCAAAGAATAAATACTCAAGTTCTTTTTAATTCAAATTAGACGTAATGCAAATGGTAATAGTGGTGTACCTACATACTTAACTTTAAACTAGCAGTATGTGTAAATTGTAAAGGAAGGGGAGGAATAGCTACAGATCTAAGTCCGTAATAAAAGAGGCTTCTTACTCATTACTATGTTTAGTAATAGTAACAATATAGCAATATCTAATAAATTGAGTTAGTTTTAGATCAAGTTCTATTTCACAAAAGATTCTAAGAAAATGTACAAAATAGTACAAATTGTTATAAAACACCACTTTTGATTTCTAACTGAATTTCACTTGATCAAGACTAGAAACAATATAATTTATAGTATTAGCTTTTAATAATAATTTTCGAGAAAACAACCACAACATAGTTAGTCATGGCAGTTAAGTTAGTTTTCCACTTAAATTTTCAATCCTGAATTCGTATTACCTAGATTTGTGAATCGCCTGTGCGCACAAAAAAATAAAATATATGGAAATCCATGAAAAAGTTCAGACCAGATAAAAAAATTTGATCTTGCCCGCGATTTTCGGGACTAGCTGGAGATTTTTTAGAAAAGGCATTCCGGCCTTTGGAAAAACTGGCACCCCTCAATTATTTTCTAGGACTAAGACCCCCAAACCCATTTTTGTATAAACACTGCCTGTATTGTATTCAGCCTGTATTAATAATTAATTAAAATAATGAAACCGCTTTTTAACTTTTTTCAACAATAATTATTTGCCTGCTGCCTAGGCCTAAGCCAAGTGGAGACAGTAGTTAGTTACAAATTACATTCTATACTCGGTTACTTCTGAGTAACACTCTCTCTACCAGGCCTGCCCTTTAACTTTACGGAGTGATTATCCGCACGGTTTTGGCCGTGAGAATAACGCCGAGCATTATCCGCACGGCTCTTCGGCCCATGCGTCATCTAGTGGCTGGTCACGTTGAAAAAAAACGTACCAGGTGTAGAATTTTTTTTAGCCGATATCACTTGATTTAGGCTAAAATATTTAATTTCTATGCTAATACTTATTCAAATTTTATGGTTACTGAATTTTTAAAGTAGCACTGTCAAAAACTTGATTGGTGTCTATTTAACGATAATTACTTATCATTTTAAAATTTCAAGTAACTTCATCAGTTTCTCCAGGTGAATGGTTAGTCTAAGCTTCGATGTAAACTTGGTATGTGGATCGAATCCTAGTTCAGTCTGGATTTTATCTTACTTGTGTTTTGCAAACACTCAAGCAGGCTCACGTTTCCAAGAAACATTTTATTATTTTCCCCCATGCCTGTCTTATCTACTTATCTATTCTGTTAGTCACTGTTTCAGACTATCACTTGCAAATTTTTTTGCTATACCATTCTATCGTCTTACGCTTTAGCATGCTTTAAATTAACTTTAATGGATTTATGTAAAGCATGGGCATGGGTACAATGCTAGTTATGGGAAGAATAATAATTAGCCTACTATGAATTAGTACAGAGTTTTGTCCAATTATAGTAAAATTCTTTTCATGATGAATGAATTATAATGAAAGTTAATTTTTAAAAAGTTACCTCAATGACTTCATGATATATATACAGAATAAAAATACAAAGTTGAGTGCACTGGAACTGTTAATGATTTTTTTATAACAGCTAACCCTAAATCCATGGTATTAATTTAATCATTATCATTTAATGATTAATGTTATGCAGGTCCGCTCAGGTTCTTGCTAAAATTGATTAAAATATAATTTTTATATTATAAGATTCCAGTCAATTGAAAGACAGTTAAATTGACAATTTAATTATTTTTATTTTTATGCTCTCCAAAGACAGGGTGTCCACCCAAATCTGGTCCAAAAAAATCCTACCAGCCACCAAAAAATCCTACCATCCAACCGACAAGTAAAAGTTATTATTTGGACAAGTAAAAGTATATATTCGACAAGTAAAAATTTAACTTTCGGTATTGTATGTTAACATATGCTACCACGATGACTTGCACTGGCCCGCATGTGCTTTTGTGAAGACATATGGGTGTTCAAGGCTTTTATGCCTGACGATCCTATAAGGTAAGCTTGACCACAGTACTTGCACTTGAACTTTTCACGATTTTCACTTAGTTGTTCAACCCACTTAGAGTAAGAAGTGTCTTTTAACCAGTCTGAATTAAAATAACATTTCCCCATGTTGATGGGATTGATAGTGTTTTTTGTAATAGTATACAAATTGTCAATATCTGGATAGTGAAGTAAGGAACAAAATTAAACTGACAAAAAGTATACTAGTCTTAAGACTTCAAACAAGAATTTGCCTACTGCAGCCTACCCTAAAAAATGTTAGTTAACACACTTTAAATTGTAACCATTTAACTAGACTAGAATCTAGATTTCTATATGTTTAGCACACAATTTTCAACACTGAACAGGACTGATTTTTAATCTATTTAATCATAAAAAATAAGCTTTGATTTGAAACAGAATCTAGATCTAAACCTATTTAAATAGTTGCTTTAATAGTTGTGACTTTGGCATACCGTGACTGTTTAAGTATTTTAAAAGAAATTAACTGAACTAGATCTAGATTTTAGACGTGGCTAGGCTAAGCCTAAGGTTTTTTTCGTTTTTAATTTTCACAAAATACTAGATTAGAGAGATCTATTGACTTCAAGCAGACAAAATGGCGACTGCTGCTAAAGCAGCTAAACAATAAGCACAAAAATCATAGTTAACACTGCTCCCATAAATTAATAACTGGAATGAATCTTCATACTTTTCTCGACGTTTTATGACCGTTTTTAAGAAAATATGTTGATTTATAAAGATACAGGGCCTTGTCAAAGTTTTGAATCGAATGGTCATTTTTTTTCTCTCTTCCCCTTACTTAGAATCTAGACTAGCTATTTTGCTGTCAAACATAGATCTATATCTGCCTTAACTTAAAAGTATCCCCCATTAAAAACATTTACAATACTTTAATAGTTGGGGATATATATCTATTATTTACTCAGATCATGATATATTTTTAACCAAAATCCTAATATGAATATCTAGATCTAGTATATTACACTAATTACTATTACGGCTACGGCAATTACGCGGTTACTAGATCTATACTATGGCTAAGCGTAAGTAATTTCACAATTTCTATCTGTTTCAATCACAGTGCACTTAATGTTTACAATGCCATCTTTAACGAGAATTATTTTGTTTTATATCTGTAATTTGTTTGTATAAGTTTAGTTTTCGACTTTTGTTTTAAAACACACATTTAAAAAAAAATAAAACTATAGATATATACGATATGATATTGATATGGACAGGGGACTCTGTCATAGGTAAACAACAGTTTTTATACCGCTGCGAACTATTGGTATTTCAAAAACCAAAACAATGTGCAATGTGAGCTTCGTCATTCATTTATTTATATCTTTTATCCGACCGAGGAAAGTTTATCCTACCGAGATTTTGTCTATCCGACCGAGGATCGTTTATCCGACCAAAATCCGACTTATCCGGCCACAAAATTTTTATCCGACTAAAATCCGACTTTCCGACTTCGGTGGACACCCTGAAAGACCAAACCAATAGATGTCAATTTGAATAAACAATCAGCAATGCTACATAAATAATAAGCATTATTTTTAATAAGAATTTAGATATCTTGAGAATAATGCTAGGCCCTAGGCCTAGGCATTGTGATCATTGTAAATAAATGTCAATCATTGTCCCCAGCTCATGCTATGTAAATGTATCATGTAGTATACAGTTACAGTATTAGTTTAGTAATTAGACTATTAATATTCGAAGTGGGTAGACACAGCGCAATGCGCGGCATCCACTGTAAAGCTTGGATGTCGCGTAAACGTGACGTCACATTTTGCTCTTACTACTTTATAAGACTTTTAAAAATTCTTAAAACACAAGAGCTTCTGTGGTCTCACAGTTAAGACATTAGATTCTTGAACTCTAGGTGTCAGGTGGAGGTTCGAGTTTCGTTTGAGTATTTTTTATTTTTTAAGGTTGTAGTTTCAGTTTTAGGCTATTTTAGGGTCTGGGTTAGGTTTAGTTGTCTATTTTTTAAATTAAATTAAATAGAAAAAACAACAAATATAATATTTAATATAGCAACCAAAAATATGATTAATCGAGCGCACCGTTCTCTTTGCTTTTACCAAATTAATTTTAAAATCATAAATCTTTTTAAAAATAAATTTTAAGCTATTAAGGTGGACTGGGTATACCAAAATAAACAGACTGTGTATTGCGTGTCATCTACCCAACTGAGTGGACACCGCGCGTGTCTACCATCGGCCATTAATATTAGTCATTAGTATTAGTCTTAGTATTACAGTATTTGCCTTCAACCTTTTAAATGACATTGTAATTTTTAATTAATTTACGACATTTTATCAACACTAACTTGATGCAGAAAGTTGATTCGTTGAAAAATTTCTTTATGCACGAAGCGTGCGCCGTCTTTCCCCATTCCAAATATTTCAATCTAACAAAATAAACATTTTTACCATAAAGGTAAGCAGAGTAGCGCTTCTTGAAATCTTCTTCTACGTGAAAAAATATTTTTTATAACTAATAATACTAATATAGGCGGTGACTTCACAGTTATTTTATCTTGCAGGGCGTCAAGTACTCTGGGACATTTCATTACTTTAAAAAAACTCGGCAGTTATTTTATAAGAATGAGTAAACGTAAAACTGGTGTTCTGAATTAACGCAATAAAGTTATGGCTTGTTAAAAATGTGTACATAAAAAATAACTTGCAATTTCCCTTAAAAAAATATAACATTATAAGTTATTTTAAATGAAATTAATAACAAAACAACAGTTAACCGCTGCAAGATTAAGATAGCAAATCACATTCCAATAAATTTAATGAGTGGTTTACTAAGAGCATTTGAATTTTCATGTATTTTATCCTACACAACCAGATTGAATTGTCTTCGGAATTTTACGTTTTTGTACACTTGCATTCTTGTCTGTCAATGTCAAATCTTTGATTTTAACCCCCCCCCCACACACACACCTCGTTAATTGATTTCAAATTACAAAATTACGGGGGAAATACATACAAATGGGGGGATACTTTAAAACCAGTGTTCCCTCAAAGGATCGTTGGCACGAGTGCAAAATAAAAAAATTTGCTGCGCGATAATTCTGCGCGGTGTCTTTCAGATAGATATCTGCGCGATCGCGCAGCCGCGCATCTTAAAGGGTTTATCGTTTAAATGGATTTATTTTTAAATTAAGCATTCATCAAGTTATAATATTTTTTTACATCTCACCTGCCTTGCCACAACTACCCCCTTTCCACCTCCATCACAACTACTCAACTACCACCACTACCACAAACTCCATCACTCTTCTCGCTCGAGATTGTCAAGCACGATTTATTGTAGATTTCAGTTTAAACTTAGTCTATCAACATCTATGCTAGCAAGCACCCTAGTCTTATAGTCATGGCGGACAACGAGATAATTGATTTCACCTACGATTTAACGTCAACGTTCCTGTCTCATTTTAAACTTTTACATTTTCATAAATTTGGAACTAAAGGTCTCTGACTGTAAATTTCAAATTTATTTTCTATTTTTAGTACATTTTTATAAAAAAATTATTTTCAACTTTTTAGTGCATTTCTAATATAAGACTAGTTTTTTAAAAAAAAGTGTTGTTTATATATTTTTATTAATGTTATTATCTGTCGGCTGGCAGATGAGTTGTTTATTTTTAGTGTGAGATGTAGACTATCTTACCCATTTCGTCTATTCTTACACCAATAGTATCACATATATATTTACGCTCAATTATGTATGACTGACTCACTCACTGTGGCCTAACGCTAATTGAAAATATAGAATTGAAAATCATAATCCTTTTGGTTTCCAGATTAACATTAACCAAACAACGCACGAACCTATGACGTCAGCATTTGTGTTGTAAACAGTGCTGACTGACTCAAAGAGTTATTTTTTCGTGCAGTAATTTGGTGCGCTGCTTTCTAAAATTACTTTAAAAATCGTGTGGTGATTAGCACTGTAAAAAAATATTATATTCATACTTTTTGTACATTTCAGGAATATTTTGTATTTATCATACAAGGATAAGTTACTTGGGCTTTTGACAAAAAAAAACAACAAAAAAAAACTTATTATAAAATACTTTGTGTACATTTAAGAAAGTTTAATATTACGTATTTATCATACAAGGACAAGTTAGTTGGGCTTTTGAAAAAGGTGGGCGCCGTAGGCACCCTTAAAAAAGGGGGGCGCCGCAGCACAAACTAGTCATCATATATATATTTAAGATCAATTATCGCTGACTGCCTCACGCCTAACGCTAAGGGACATCACTCTGCTTTTTTAAATTTTGTGTTGTAACCAGTGCTGACTGACTCAAATAGTTATTTTTTGGTGCAGTAATTTGGTGAACTGCTTTCTAAAATTAGTTTAAAAATCGTGTGGTGATTAGCAGTCAAAAATATTATATAAATACTTCGTTTACTTTTCAAATTTTATCTATCATTCAAGGACAAGTTTGTTGGGCTTTTGAAAAAAGTATTAAATAAATATTGCCCTGCCCTAAATAAAAGTGGGTGCCGCAGCACAACCTAGTTGTTACATATAGTATATAGGCATAGCCTTTACGTATTTGGCGTAGTTTTTCCAGAATCGTTGTAAGAAATGCTGAAATCGATAATTTGGTTCATTCTCTTATAGCTTATGTTGTTCTATATTTAGCAACTAGTATTGAATTTTTTGAATTGACCCCCCTCCCATAACAAACAATTAAATTGCCCCTCCCCCCACCACCTGTTGGGCGTGAGCCTAAGGTTGGAAAACAACACCCTATACTCTATACGGTCATCAGTTTTGGAAAGATGGGAGAGGGAGGGATAGAGAGGGAGGGATGGGGAGAGAGAGGGAGGGATGGGGAGAGAGATGGAGGGAGGAGAGAATGAGGGAGGGAAAGAGAGGGGGGGGAAGGGAGAGAGGGAGATGTACGTTTTCATTCGCTGACTTCCGGGACGTGTTATCTTGCCGTTACTGGCAGTTAGAAACGATCGATGTCAATTAAAATTGTGGTTGTCAACTCGCGACGCTGGTCTAGGTCAAGGACATTACGTCGCTAAGTGAGGATCAGCAAACCATCCTGGCAACGCTACATAAACACTTTTAGCTGGCGTATAGTCAGCTTGCAGCGAGTCTCAAAATATCATTGGGAGTCACTGTTCCAATTAACATAACCCCTAAGTCTAATTTAAACATTAAGTTATTTTAGTTATAGTAATTGTAACATACCCTAAGTTGAACATTACGTTATTTATCTATTATTAATGCGAAACGGACGTGGGAACGGGCTTCCTCTTTCATAAATAAGATTAATTAGGATAAATTTAGAAATCAAATTTGTTTATTTGACAAATTTTAGCATTCGGTTGTTTCCATTTCAAGAAAGACGCTTAAATATAGGCCATTAATACATACCCACAAGTGACAGCTAAGAGTGCTAAGCCTGGTTCCTCCTACTCGGAACAAGTCACAAGTTTGTAATTAGAAAAAGTCAAAGTAAAAAACAACAATTTTTAGCGCATCAAATTTTATTATAGACTAGGGGCAAGTACCCGGCTCCCGCCCGGGTTTAACAACAACAGCAACAAAACAAAAACAACAACAAAACAACAAAAACAAAACAACAACAAAAACAACAAAAACAAAACAACAACAAAAACAACAAAACAACAAAAACAAAACAACAACAAAAACAACAACAAAACAAAAACAAAACAACAACAAAACAACAACAACAAAACAACAACTACAACAACAACAGCAACAACAACAAAGCAACAACAAGAAAACAACAAATACAACAGCAACAACAACAAAGCAACAACAACATGAAGGACATTGTCGTCGCAGGGCAAGGGATGTGGACAACAACAGCAAAAACAACACAAAAGCAGCAACAACAACAGCAACAAAAACAGCAACAACAACAAAAACAAAACAACAACAAAAACATCAACAACAAAACAACAACAAAACAACAACTACAACAACAACAGCAACAACAACAAAGCAACAACAACAAAACAACAACTACAACAACAAAAGCAACAACAACAAAGCAACAACAACAAAAAAAATTATTTTATGGCGATAATCGCCTTCTTGTTAATCTCGACACCAAAATGTTTATTATTTTGCGTCATTATTTTACGTCTTAATTTTCAATAATTTTTATTTTATATAGCTCATATAGGGAAAAACTACATTTTGGGCCCCCGGGCCCCAGTATCTTGCATATATGGAACGAAACCTGTTTAATAACCTTTCCGGTATAATTTTGTGTACGTGTACCAAATTTCACGTTATTTGGTTGTCTGGATCTTGAGTTATTAGGGAACAGACAGACAACAAATGCGGCTTATATATATAGAGATTTTTCATATAAATTAAAGTGTGTAAACGACTGATCGCTATATGAATGTATTTAGATTCTCTCTGTGGATCAAATATGTGTTGTGTTATGAATACTATAATTATGACACATTTATTAAATTAAACGATTTATTCAAAATACAAAATAAGCAGACGTAAAAAAGAAAGCTTTACTAATTAACTAACATTCAATTATTATGGAGAGATTAATCTCTTACACAGAATTGCCGATCATTTTTTGTGTGGAATTTTTACGTGAATGTGTGTGTGTGTGTGCATGTGTAGTTTGTAAGAATCAGCCTATGATCTCCCATGCATATCTCTAATAGTGACGGAGTCAAAGGAAAAGAAAAGTACATTGTGCGTAGATGCTTGTGATATAGATTAGAGAAAAGACAATACAAGCAAGGTTCAATGACCTCATTCTAAACCTTTTTTGTATGAGAGTTGTTTTCTAAAGTCGAACAAACACCTTCTTGTATTTACATCACTATATTCCTTGAATCTCTCAGTCGATAGCATCTTCTGGTTGTTTCTTGAATTATACGCAAGTATCTGAGTCAAAGATGGTTGTCTGTAGCGGGGTTGTCAGTAGCATTGGACAAACGGGGTTGTCTGCAGCATTGGAAACACAGGGTTGTCTGCAGCATTGGACACACGGGGTTGTCTGCAGCATTGGACACACAGGGTTGTCTGCAGCATTGGACACACGGGGTTGTCTGCAGCATTGGACACACAGGGTTGTCTGCAGCATTGGACACATTGGTTTGTCAGCAGCATTGGACACATTGGTTTGTCTGCAGCATTGGACACATAGGGTTGTCAGCAGCATTGGACACACGGGGTTGTCTGCAGCATTTGACACACAGGGTTGTCTGCAGCATTGAACACACAGGGTTGTCTGCAGCATTGGACACAGGGTTGTCTGCAGCATTGGACACATGGGGTTGTCTGCAGCATTGGACACATAGGGTTGTCTGCAGCATTGGACACACATGGTTGTCTGCAGCATTGGACACATGGGGTTGTCTGCAGCATTGGACACATGGGGTTGTCTGCAGCATTGGACACATAGGGTTGTCATCAGCATTGGACACATTGGTTTGTCAGCAGCATTGGACACATAGGGTTGTCTGCAGCATTGGACACACATGGTTGTCTGCAGCATTGGACACATGGGGTTGTCTGCAGCATTGGACACGTAGGGGTGTCAGCAGCATTGGACACATTGGTTTGTCAGCAGCATTGGACACATAGGGTTGTCTGCAGCATTGGACACACATGGTTGTCTGCAGCATTGGATACATAGGGTTGTCTGCATCATTGGACATATAGGGTTGTCTGCAGCATTGGATACATAGGTTTGTCTGCAGCATTGGACACATAGGGTTGTCTGCAGCATTGGACACATAGAGTTGTCTGCAGCATTGGATACACATGGTTGTCTGCAGCATTGGACACATGGGGTTGTCTGCAGCATTGGACACATAGGGTTGTCATCAGCATTGGACACATTGGTTTGTCAGCAGCATTGGACACATAGGGTTGTCTGCAGCATTGGACACACATGGTTGTCTGCAGCATTGGACACATGGGGTTGTCTGCAGCATTGGACACATAGGGGTGTCAGCAGCATTGGACACATTGGTTTGTCAGCAGCATTGGACACATAGGGTTGTCTGCAGCATTGGACACACATGGTTGTCTGCAGCATTGGATACATAGGGTTGTCTGCATCATTGGACATATAGGGTTGTCTGCAGCATTGGATACATAGGTTTGTCTGCAGCATTGGACACATAGGGTTGTCTGCAGCATTGGACACATAGAGTTGTCTGCAGCATTGGATACACATGGTTGTCTGCAGCATTGGACAAATAGGGGTGTCTGCAGCATTGGACACATAGGGTTGTCTGCAGCATTGGATACATAGGTTTGTCTGCAGCATTGGACACATAGGGTTGTCTGCAGCATTGGACACATAGGGTTGTCTGCAGCATTGGATACACATGGTTGTCTGCAGCATTGGACACATGGGGTTGTCTGCAGCATTGGACACACATGGTTGTCTGCAGCATTGGACACATAGGGTTGTTTGCAGCATTGGACACGTAGAATTGGGCAATAGCATTATATGTTGAATAAAACATATAGCCATATTAACTATTAAAAGATGAAAAATAAAATGAAAAAGCAAATAACCACATTATAAAAACATAACACGAACGCACAATTAACATATTAAAAAATACAACAACATTCAATAAACACACACACAATGAGCTGTGGAGGAATAAAACACAATAAGTATAATTAATTTTTTTTTAAAGACAATTAACAATCATACAATAAACATACATATTCTAGAAACTCCTGTAAAAACACTGAAATAAAAAATAAGCATTTAACAACAATTAAACACATACAGCGAACGCATATAATGAACACAAAATAAATGCAGAAAAACATGCATGCAGTAAACAAATACAATGAACACATACAATAATACAAATACAACAAAAGACTTACAGACTACACTTACAGTGAGTTACTCACTCAACTCTATTTATTTGTATTTTTGTCAAGGCCTAAGGTCTAGCCATTAAAACACGTATTTTTTAGATAGCGATTTTTACAATCCTAAGGTAGAAAAGTTCGATTTTTTTGTTTGTTTTATTTTTAACCAGGAAGACAAAGTATGTGACTCAGATGTTCTCTCACTCCCCTTCTTTTCTCACTCCCTTCTCCTATCTCTCTTCAGTTTGTACAGAATAACTTCCCTTGACTTTAATGCTCAACACGTAGCTATTGAACGATTTTCTGGTAACTCCAGCAACTGTTGCGCGTACTTGGCTCAAAGTATCCGTTTTGTCCAGCAGGTCTTGTGCAGGAGTTCCACTAACCTCTAGCGGTTTTTTATCTTTCAGCGCCAATTTTAATCTACTGAGAAATAAGGCTAAATGATTATCAAGTACGAGTGGCACAAACGTTTGTTGAATACAATAAATCCAGTTCGTCTTGTCATGATTGAGTAATAGAAACGTGACACCACATATTATATGACGTTCATTCATGTGAGTTAAGCAACGGTGTGCGTGTGGCAGAGAATACTGCACGCCCATTCGGGTTGATATCCTCTTCCATCAACTGTGGCACTCAGTCAAAGTAAAATTGTGAGGATGCAACATTTTAAAGGTCCAGACACCGGAAATGTCGCAAGATCTCCAGGTTCGTCCAATGAGATGCCGAGGTTTGGGCGCAATAATTCATGTGTGCAATCCTCTCACGGCTTCAAACAACCTCGACATTTGTTACGTAAAGGTGAACGCATTACATCACTTCATGTTAGCTACACTGCTTCACAGCCCGCTCAACATAAAGCATCCCTTCATGCCGTTGAACTGTTGCTGTTTCTGCTCTACCTCTGTATCGTGTGTGACGTCATCTATATCTTCGTCATTAGGAAATTCAAACTGAAATTATCGACCAGAAGATGCGTGGAAAGATTACACCTGTAAGTGATAGTTGTGTGACGTCAAGATTACACCTGTAAGTGATATAGTTGTGTGACGTCTGAGAAAGATTACACCTGTAAGTGAAAGTT
Organism: Ampullaceana balthica; assembly: GCA_944989445.1. NCBI lineage: Eukaryota > Metazoa > Mollusca > Gastropoda > Lymnaeidae > Ampullaceana > Ampullaceana balthica. The sequence goes on along the minus strand of CALYLW010000009.1, from coordinate 235,149 downwards.
GTGTGACGTCTGAGAAAGATTACATCTGTAAGTGAAAGTTGTGTGACGTCTAGATTACATCTGTAAGTGAAAGTTGTGTGACGTCAAGATTACATCTGTAAGTGATACTTGTGTGACGTCTGAGAAAGATTACACCTGTAAGTGAACGTTGTGTGACGTCAAGATTACATCTGTAAGTGATAGTTGTGTGACGTCTGAGAAAGATTACACCTGTAAGTGAACGTTGTGTGACGTCAAGATTACATCTGTAAGTGATAGTTGTGTGACGTCTGAGAAAGATTACACCTGTAAGTGAACGTTGTGTGACGTCAAGATTACATCTGTAAGTGATAGTTGTGTGACGTCTGAGAAAGATTACACCTGTAAGTGAACGTTGTGTGACGTCAAGATTACATCTGTAAGTGATAGTTGTGTGACGCCTGAGAAAGATTACACCTGTAAGTGAAAGTTGTGTGACGTCAAGATTACATCTGTAAGTAATAGTTGTGTGACATCTGAGAAAGATTACACCTGTAAGTGATAGTTATGATTATGTGGCTAAATGTGGCGCGTTTACATGTTGGATATGAAACGTTTATGGTAACAGTAACATGTTACTTGTTCCTTGTCAGTTGGTTGAATCTGATATTTTCGTGTCTAGATGTTTTCAATGTTTATGTTTTAAGAAAGGTTAAAGTATGGATGTGTGTTAGGTTGACTGGCTTAAAGTGATATTCTTGTTACTAACTCGCGCTAAATGCAGTTTTTGTGAGTGTTTAACCAACTTTACCGACTAAAAGTGATTGCACAATTTAGTGTGGTGACCAATGTTCCTATGAGCTGCGCGACCGTGCAGATATCTGACCGACGCCGCGCAGCAGTTTAGAATTACTGCGCAGCAAATTTGGTAAAATGTTGCACAAAAAAGGGATGCTGAGCAACTTTGCACATGAGTTGTTTTTTTTTAAATTTGCACACAAACCAACCAAAAGCTAGAGGGAATATTGGTGGGGACATACATTTTTATTTTTAGAAAGTTGAATGTTGGGTGCATTTGGTTTATAACTTTATATGCATTATATTAAACTAGTGTATCACCCGTCAAAAATGACGGAAGTTTTCAAAAATAAATACACATCAGATTAAAAAATAACGTAATACAGAACTTTCATTTATTTTAATTTGATTAATTTATTATCATATTGAACAATTTTATGCGGAACGTTCGAAAAGTGTTATTTTTGGTGGCGCACTATTAAACAAAATCGATCGCACCGCCACCTAACAGCAATACATCCATTAGCAGCGCCACCTACATTACAACCATACAGACGACGGGAATTATGTATATTGATTGATGTGGTACAGTCTAGCTAGTTGATTGTTGATTGTGGTACAGTCTTGCTGGTTGATTGTGGTACAGTCTAGCTTGTTGATTGTGGTACAGTCTAGCTTGTTGATTGTGGTACAGTCTAGCTTGTTGATTGTGGTACAGTCTAGCTTGTTGATTGTGGTACAGTCTTGCTGGTTGATTGTGGTACAGTCTAGCTTGTTGATTGTGGTACAGTCTAGCTTGTTGATTGTGGTACAGTCTTGCTTGTTGATTGTGGTACAGTCTTGCTGGTTGATTGTGGTACAGTCTAGCTTGTTGATTGTGGTACAGTCTAGCTTGTTGATTGTGGTACAGTCTTGCTGGTTGATTGTGGTACAGTCTAGCTTGTTGATTGTGGTACAGTCTAGCTTGTTGATTGTGGTACAGTCTAGCTTGTTGATTGTGGTACAGTCTAGCTGGTTGATTGTGGTGCAGTCTAGCTTGTTGATTGTGGTACAGTCTAGCTTGTTGATTGTGGTACAGTCTAGCTTGTTGATTGTGGTACAGTCTTGCTGGTTGATTGTGATTGCAATGTGGAATGACGGTTTTAAATTTAATTTGAGGATATTGTAACTGGCTAAAGTGAAATAAAAAGGAACCTCTCATGAAGAGCATAATTCATTCCAGAATGTTATTCGTTAAGCGAAACGCTCGTTAATACGAAACAATTTTCCCCATACAAATCAATGTGAAATACGATAATGCGTGCATGCTGAAAAAGTACTCATTTAAAATAAAAATTATTAACATTTATTTAAATAAAATTATGCATGAATTTTTAAGAAGTCTAACCATTTGGAATATAATTTAGATTTGAAATAAAATAAGTTTCGCCTTCTCAAAAATAATGTTCTTGTTAATATTGTCGCCTAGTGATCGCCTCTCATTTATTCATATTAGAAGCAACCTCTCAACATCATCAAGAATACACAACCACTTCGTAGACATTCTCGACACTCCCTTTGAAACATCCATCTCCTTAATTTTGTTTTTGTTCTTGAGAATAGTGCAGATCGTTTCTCTCTCCTATGATTGTCTTCTTGTGTTTTTTTTTCTTCGAAGACATTTTAGCACAGGTTATTACAATTTGCACATACAAAAATTACGAATACTGTCTGAATGCAACATTTGTAAAAACGGGTGATCACACACGAAAACAATACGCTAACAGACATAGTGCTAAACACAGACTAATGCATCAGCGTGGAAGTCCCGGCTCACAAATGCATGTCAGGAAAAATTGACTTCCCCTTTATGCGTAACTCGTTATGCGAAATGTCGCTCGTTAAGGGAGCAACCTCTTCACATTTTCTATGGCTGCTTATGCGAATTACTCGTAATGAGAGGTGCTCGTAATGAGAGGTTCACTGTATGTGTGTTGCATATGACTAAATGTGATTGACATTGTAGCATCACATGGAGGCTCTACAAACGTTTACATTTGAACAATCTCTCATTTCTCACGGTAAGACTGAAAAAGTCCACCAATGGACAAGCCACGACCAAGAAGAAACGAATTTTGACCCTTGACCTTCTGTGGAAGCGGATCAAGGCCGAGGCCCAACACCTGAAGACGATCAATGCCAGGCATCGTGCCATCACTCAAACCATGATGGAATCTCGTCTGCATGCACGCAGCCTGGAAAGGGATAGGTCCTTAACGAGGGTCAAGGTCAGGAACTGGGTGGAAAGGGACCAAAATATCGCCATGGTTCAGTGGGCAGCAAGAATATCAGCAGACCACGACCCTAGGACAAAGTGACCCATGGACGACGGGGCCATCTTCTATAGATCTGCTTGTGTGTGATTTGGAGAAACAGGTTTATTAATTAGAATTAGAAGGTTAATTACACGAGTCAAACTACTCTATCTCTAAAAATGATATTAAACTTGATGGACTACAAAAGTCGAGCTACAATGGTCAGGTTAAACTGCAATCTGTACACCAATACAATAAATATATTATTTACGGTAGTCACATAAAAATAAACATTTATTGTACTCAGCATTTGGCTATTTCTGGCATCAAAATCACGTGATATTTTAAGGTGAAACAGAAATTTGTTTTGAAGACCCATATAAAGAACCACATTAATTCTTTAATTAACTACACAAAAAAAAATAAATAAATGAAGTAAACACAATATCACAGTGGCCTTGTTTAACAGTAGTTGATGGTTAGATGTAATGATGTACATACCAGTAGTTGATGGTTATATGTAATGATGTACATACCAGTAGTTGATGGTTAGATGTTGTGATGTACATGCCAGTGATGGTAAGATGTAATGATGTACGTGTCAGTAGTTAATGGTTAGATGTAATGATGTACATGCCAATGATGGTTATATGTAATGATGTAAATGCCAGTGATGTTTAGATGTGATGATGTACATGTCAGTAGTTGATGGTTAGATTTAATGATGTACATGCCAGTGATGGTTAGATTTAATGATGCACATGCCAATGATGGTTAGATTTAATGATGTACATGCCAGTGATGGTTAGATTTAATGATGTACATGCCAGTGATGGTTAGATGTAAAGATGTACATGCCTGTGATGGTTAGATGTAATGATGTACATGCCAGTGATGGTTAGATGTAAAGATGTACATGCCAGTGATGTTTGGATGTAGTGATTTACATGTCAGTAGTTGATGGTTATATTTAATGATGTACATGTCAGTAGTTGATGGTTAGATGTTTCACTTAAAGTAGTGTGGTATTCCTGTAAAGAGACTTGTTAGTTCTGTAATCAGAACAAGGACAATAAATCGATTGAAAACAAAAACAATTTTTAAAAATAATTAATTAAAGTTTAGAATACGGATCAAATGGTATGTATCAGCTAACCCATTTGAAACTTCACAATTTTTGTAAGGGAACGCAGTAAAATTGTGGGACCAAAAATCCATTCGACCTGATGATTTTAAACTGAAAAGCTTTGCTTTGCTTTTTATCCAAATTCTATAATTGATTATCAAGCTGCAAATCAAAATTTAGGTAATTGAAAAAGCTATATCGTTCTACTATTAAAAAGTGAGACAAAATTATCCAAAGATAAATTTTAAGGTTATTATCGCATGTTTATGTAAAAAAAAATTATTTTTTTTTGCTTTACTTTATTCACCAGCTCAGAAATCAGGTAAAAATAATCCAATCAAGTTATTATTTTTAATGAGCCTTATTTTATATCAAATAACATCGTGAAAGTTTCATTGCACTAGCTCCCGAAATTGTTAAATCATTTTAGACTTTTGCTCATCACTTACACACACGCTGATGAGACGATGAAGGGACAAAATATGTAGATGAAACATAAACAGAAAAAGCGGCCGTCTCAGAACTAATTGCCGCCGAGATGTGCCGGACATCCTCCTTATATAATAAAAGGTAAGTTTCTGTCCTTTCTGTCCCGTCATCTATAGCGATTGGTCCCTCAAACACATATGACTCCTACAGCCAATCACTAGCGGAGAAAAATTTACATATTACGCGGAGGTTCAAAACGAGTTATTTTTGGTGCAGTTTTTTTGTCATAATTCATTATGTTGTTCCCACTATGCCTGCCGCTTATTCCAATGACAATTCTGTTAAATGCTTTTTCCTTGATGGTCCTGGGGGGTAGTGGCAAGAGTTTTAAGTGTTGTTTGTTTTTTGTTGCTGTTATTGTTTTTGTTGTTGTTATTGTTTTGTTGATGTTGCTTTGTTGTTTTTGTTTGTTGTTGTTGCTGTTGTTTTGCTGTTGTTGTTTTTGTTTTGCTGTTGTTGTTGTTTTGCTGTTGTTTTGTTGCTGTTGTTGTTGTTTTGCTGTTGTTGTTTTTGTTGTTGTTTTGTTGCTGTTGTTTTTGTTGCTGTTGTTGTTGCTGTGTTTTTTTGTGTGTGCTATTTTTGTTGTTGTTGTTGTCCACATCCCTTGCCCTGCGACGACAATGTCCTACAAACGCTTCAGCATAACAACTACCAAAACATAGCGTCCATGAACTTCACAGGTCACGCTACACTTATTCCCGTCCTTGGGCGGGCTTTGTTACTAGTAAATAATAATAATATTAAAACAAAACTTTAAAAAAACTTGGCAATTCCTGAGGGGTGCTGTAGAGTCTTCAAGGGATGGAAATAGAATGCCTAAAGAACTCTAGTTAGCGTCATGTGACCTTGGTAGGATAACAGATGATGACTATGAACGTCTGCTGTTCCCAGAGGACGAAAAAACACAGAAATTTATTTTTAAAAATTTAATACAGTATTTTGTAGTTTATCCAGAAATTAATCGTAAATCTGATAGAGTAAAAATAAAGTTTATAAAATAGTAAAGATAAAAATAATAAAAGTTCTATTCATTTAACAGGATTTGTTATGTAAAAGTATGAAAGCATTATTACCCTTACGTCTCCCCTCGTTAACTACGGTTAACCACTGCCATTCCGCCCAAGGCCAAGATGGCCGACATCTTGAAGCCATTTAAGTGAAGAAACTTACTAACTTACCACAGGCCAGAGGCAGATGTGAATAAACAGTTTAGTGAAATTTATTATTAATAGTGGCAGAGGCGTCATTAGTGTTTGTGTTCCCCAAGTGCGGTAGCTCATGGTGTCACCCCTTCACGACTTACCCCATACACCTATGCAGGGCCGGATTAAGCCATCTTAATCTTGGTTCCCGATGCACAAACCCACATGGGTGCCCCCTTCTGTCCCGATCCCCAACTGACCGCTGGTATGTTCATTATTAAGCAAACCAACTAACAAACAAAACAATTGTTAACACACAGGGGCGTCACAATGGATTGCGGGAGGTGCGGACCGCACCGGGTGACACCAAAGGGTAAAATTATGTATGCCTCGTCATTTGGTATTGGCATACTCGGAGGAGGTCTATGGGGTAAGTTGTGAGGGGGTGACACCATGACCTACCGAACTAGATGGCACCCACCCTAGTGACGCCGCTGTTAACACATTTGTTTGTACTAGTATCACTCAAATAAAACCTACGATACGTTATTTCTGTATTAAAATTCATATTTAATTAATTGTGTAATAATAATAGACAAACATACTGTAACTTTTTTAATAGATGTAGAAAGTCGGAGAAAGCAAACCTTTACAAATTAAAGTTCTTTATTCCATAGATTTACATCTGGCAAAGTACGTCATCAAAGTTAATTTTGCGCAAAAAGTCTGTCTCAATCATCAGCAAAGATAAGGAATCAAGCCTTAAAATTTCTTGTTTCATTATCGATCGACTTGGATTTTTTGTACGTTTTAACTGAGAAAAAGAGCGCTCAGTTAAAACGTTCGTAAACATTAATGTTAAAAATATGCGCAAGTCCATTTCTACATTGGAAGAGCAAACTTGATGTTGTCTCTATTACTTAGTATAATTCTGCATGACTCAACGTGTTGTTTTCAGATTTTGATGCACGAAACTTGTGGCGAATATATGAGTGTAACTTTTGTAGTTCTTATTTTAAACACTCTAACGCTTCTATAATATGAGGATGAGACTTTAAAATAGCTTTAGTTCCAACAGATGTGCTTCCCATCTGGTATCGGAAAGAGAGTTTACCAGCATTCAATCCACAAAGCATCCTTTCAGAATCTTCCATCTGTTGGTTGAAGCTGAGAAAAAAGTATCGATCATTTGCACTGTATGGAAAAAGTTTACTGCCTCTAAACAAGTGTCAACAGCACTTCTGCCTACCAGATTTAGTGAATGGGTAGCACAGGGTATGTAGATAGAAAACTAATTTTCCTCTAGAATTGTGTTCTGCATGCCCTTGTAATATCAAGACATTAGCTGCGATATCCGGGACTGACCTCTGCATTTTGCAAAATCAACTTTGCAGCTCCAAGAAAGTAAAAAAGCGCTCAATGGGCTTTCCATCTACCACATATCGAAGAACAACGCTTAACTGATCTATAAGTGAAATATCTGGTATTGACAAGCTGAAATAACCGGAAGCCTTTACGTCATCTATGATTACTTGATGGACTTTTGGGGACATAATTTTAATCAGTTCTTCACATATAGTTCGGGATACATAAGAAGGATTTCCTTTACCAGAATTTCCTTATTTCTCAATGTGTGATGCTAAAAATGGATCAAACTGACTGACCAACTCCAGCAACCCTAGAAAAATTCAATTTTGTAAAGATCCTAATTTTTCATTTGTCCATTTAAAAGCGATTTCAGGGGTGGATTAAGATTGCATGGTGCTCCTGGCTGCAATTCCACCTGGGGCCACGTCCAGCCACTTTATTATACAATTTAATAAGTTTGGGGTCCCTTAATTTAGTCTTAAATCATTGGAGACCCTTGGCTTTAGCCAAATCAGCCTTCCATTTAATCCGTCCCTGTGCGATATAATATTACATTTGCGATTTGCTAACGTCATGTCGATTATGGACAATACACACATTTTTCTTGAGGACTTGTGGTGCCCCCCAAACCAGTGGCGTAGCTAGAACTTTTGCCGCCCGGGGCGGTCTCCAATTTGCCGCCCTTTTTAGGAGCCGTCCATAAATGACGTCACGCACCTGGGGGTGGGGGGGTCAATTACGTTTTTGACGATGTGTGACGAAGGGGGGAGGGAGTGTTTAAGAAATGGGACGTCACGTCAAAACGTACAGCTTTAAATAAATTTCCACTTTTCTTAAATGGCAAAAATTAAATTTGAAACATGCTCATTTTCAAACAGAAAATACGGCTTTTATTTGTCAAAGCTTTGTGCCGTCTTATTGAAGAAGGCGTCTAAGTTTTTGTGAAGACGTGTGACGAGGGGGGAAGGGGGTGAAGCATCAGCCAAAATAGCGTGCTTCATTTATGGACGGCCACTTAGTCGATTATATTATGGTTTTTAAAAATTAATAAACATGAGTAAATAATTAAAATTGAAATGAAGTAAAGGTGTGGAACATGTTTACTATTGCATGCATTTGCCATATTTATGTAAGCAGTAATACAAGAGGCCGCATAAGATTATATACCTATAAATACACATTTATAAAAATACAAGATACTTGTTTTAAAGGCCACAAGAAAGTTAATGAGGTCACAGGCCCCTTCCATGAGACAAAAAATATTCCAAATTAACACCCAAAAAAAAACATTACCAATTACTATTCTTTTATTTTTTATTTATAAATAAATAATTTTTTTTACAAACAAAGAAATTGTATGCATTAGCAGTGGCGTAACAACGGCTTGGCATTGGGGCAGTTGCCAAGGGCCCCGGCCTGCGCCAGTTTAAAAGGGCGCCGCTAAATCTCTAATTTTTTAATTTTTATTTAAATAAAAGGCGCCAAAAATAAATTAGCTAAGGGCGTCAAAAACCCAGTTACGCATCTGTACATTAGTATGTAAACATATTTATACATTTACTTTCCTAACTCTCATAATAGAAACATCGTGTATTATGCTATCAAAATTAAAATTATTTGTAATATCTTGTTCTATGGAGAGTATTGCAAGATTTTGTTGTCTTTAATGGCTCATTGTGGAACGAAGATAATTTTTATCAACTTCCGTTTGGAGCAGCTTCTTTCACAACTAGCGACATGTCAGGGAATTGTTATAGTATAATGGGGTGTTCCCGCCTTGGGAATGTTAATGTTAGAATGTTGCGCCGGTGCGCACTATTGTTGACACATCTTTTAGTGTGACGTAGTGTGGGGAGGATGACGAAAATAGAGGATTGGCTAGAGGGACGGTTTTTGGTAGTGTATGAAAGACAGTGTTGTTATTATGTATTGGAGGATTCCTGTTGCAAATAAATGATAGATTCATCTAATGGTGTTCTGGTTTATTGAGTCCAAGCCTTGTGAGTCAACAATACCCTAGAACTCGACACGACACTGATAGCAATAGTTGTAAAATTCATAACAAAATTACAATTTTGGGTACAGAATTTTCCAATCTATACTGTTGAATAAATTTTAATAGATCAAGGGGGCCTTTTCCCCCGTTTTTCTAACATAATGCCTCTTCTTGTAGTGTAGGTACAGCCATAAAAACCTGGATCTTTTTCTTTCCATATTGAACTGTCAATGTCAATGAAGTAATTTATTTGATGTTCAAATGCTTGATTTAGTAGGTTACATGGTATTATATACGAATATTTTCTTGAAAGAACATCAAAGCGTTTAATGATTTAACAATTTGCGTTAATCGTGTCCATTTTGAAAATTCTAAATTTTATTTTATAATTCCATCCATGGATAAAGAAAGGTATTGTTGTACTTTTTATTCTAAAGATAGAACCACGTCTTCTGAATTCCCTACTCATATTTTTGCTCCTTCTAACTAGGCGTTCAGTTGATATCTCCATCTCTTCACAAATTGTTGGCTCATTTTGTATTAGCACATCTCTTTGTTCCATGCAATGGCTTTGCATTAATTTAAAAAATGACGTCTTATCTATACAGACGCTCCTTCTATGCAGAAGATATTTGCGTCCACAGACCATGACAGATGATCTGTTTGGCAAGTGATGCAGCGCTCACAGGCCACGGCTTTGTGGGTTCCACGCATTACACAGCCGCCTAACACTACAACTACATGTAGTTAGGTACCCATTCGGAGCGGGTTGACTCAGGGACGCCCTAGGCCCCGGGAACAAACCCTTGCCTTCACACGGATTCGAACCCGTGACCATCGGTACGACAGTCCAGTGCGCTGCCACTCGACCACGCGTCACTCGGCGTGTTCCCATAAATTGAGATAACATAGAAGAGAAAAAGATTGCATTGTAAAATTCCAGATTCTGATCTCGTGTTCCTAGTTACTTCTTCAGATGTCAATTTTTCCAAGACGCTTGAAAGTTTAAAGTATGTCTTTTTCGAAATTATTATGCCTGTTGTGGTGTTTATTAACGGAGAAATTTGAATATTTACATATTCTTGTCATAAATCTGAATAATTTTCCATAAAATAGACGAATTCAAATTATTTACACATTGCTATTAATTTAATTGGATAGGCGTAACATGCTTAATTAATAACCGTATGTTAATGAAAAACACAAATTAAGTGTGCTACTTTAATGCAATAAAAAAATTTTTTTTTAAATAACTTACCTTACAATAATTTATTGAAAACTGAAGCAGTAATATAAATTACTACTTGCAAGTTAAACACAATATTCGAACCAGAATGCATTGTAGGTACTTGTTCGCGCATCATTCTGCGAATGTCGAAATTCCACGTAAAAACTGTCGTGGCGATATTAATAGCACACATTATTCGGCCCAGCGGTGATGTGTTTTTTTGGGGTAGTTTTCTTATAAAAGCGTCATCTGTGACTTATATCGCTTAGTTTTCCAAACAAATGGATACGTTTTTTGAGCGATTAAAATTTTTTGAACGGTTTTGCGTTAGTTATAATATCCACTATGTAATCAAACAAATGTTGTGCGATTCCGTTAATTAAGACTCGAAATTACGAATATTTTTGTTTCACCTTGGTTTTCCCCCTTCAAAAGAAAAAGGGTGGTTGTCGAAAATGTTTGTACTTTTCAAATGCCCACAAATGCCGCCCCTAAATGAGTGCCGCCCGGGGCGGACCGCCCCCACCGCCCCCCTAGCTACGCCACTGCCCCAAACGCTTGGTGCCCAAGGCACGTGCCTTGTTTGCCTATAGGTTAATCCAGCCCTGCCAAGAAGACATCATCATGATCATCATCATCAACCAGAAAGAGAAGTGATATAGAAGGGATAGATTAATACTTCGTAAAAAGGAGGTTTGTAAAGGCGGAGGGAAGAGTGGGCGGGTTGAGGTATTAAAATGTCAACGGAGATGAATATGTGGTGTAAGGGCAGTGGCGTAGCGAGGGGGGGGGGCAAATTGCCCCGGGCGGCAAATTCCTAGTAGTTTTTATACAGTTTCTTACAGTGACAATTTTATAAGAAAGTGGAGTTTTTAATTGAAATAAAAGAAAAGCCAAATAAGAAATATAAAAGAGCCATTTAGAGGTTATTTTTTGAAGCTATAGAACAGGGGTCTCCAAACTTTTCGGCCGGAGGGCCGCATTAACGGTTAAACAGCAGTTTGGGGGCCGACTACAGACTAGAGGTCCAAATAAGAAAGAATCAAAACATAGATGTTGTTTTAGTTATATATTTGATATTATTATATTTATAATATTATTATTTAATAATTAATATTATATTAATTAATATTATATTTAATATTTTCTAATAATACAGTGATACACTGCATGTGAACACCTGTATAAGTGGGAATGGTGAAATTGTTTCCTGGATGCCAAATTAGTAGATATTTCTGGCTTTAGATTTGATGTCCCTAACATCGACAGTGACCTGAGATTATCGTCAGAAAAGTTAGTTCTCAAATTATTTCTCACGTATTTCATCCTAGAAAATGTATGGTCGCACAAGTTGGTCCAAAGATTGAAAGGTACCTTGATGCAAAAGCTTTGACATTATGAAAGTCTTCCTAGGGCAAAGACTGGTAAAAACTCAAAAGTCCTTCTTTGAACTTGTCCCTAAGGAGATCGTTTGCTTGCAAATCAATGACCTCCAGCTGCAGCTCATCTGAGCAACTGGCCACATCTGCTTCAAATGGATTTTGAAATATCCTTACTTCTTCTGTCTTTGAATCCAAGTCAGAAAACCTCTCCCGAAACTGCAGCTGGAGGTCTTTGATGATCTCGCATGCAAATGATGTGGGGAACTCAGCTGTTGCTTCAGCCATGAAGACCTTGCACTGCTGAAAGTGTGTCAAGTTGTTAGCCTGTACTTGCTCCAAAAACAAGACAAGTTTAGATCTGAAGGCCTTTAGGTGATTGTATAGATCAGAAACTAGATTTTTCTCTCCCTGTAGTTTTAGGTTCAGAAGTTTTAAATGACCAGTAATGTCTGCAGCAAAGGCCAATTTCCATACCCACTCTTCATCAGACTGTGACTTTCCTTTACTTTCTAGGAAGTCATGCATTTCCTTTCTTAATTCAAATACTCTACTCAGAACTTTGTCACAACTTATTCGCGAAGTTTTGTGGTAAACTACAGGTAAAAATATTAGCTTAGATTGAAAGATCTCCAGGCGCCGGATGAGAGGGCCTCGCGGGCCGCATGTGGCCCGCGGGTCGTAGTTTGGAGACCCCTGCTATAGAAGAACTGATAGATGCAGACAAAAAGCTCAACACATGAACAGACTCAGGAACTTTGCTAGTCACAATGAAATCTTATTTTCTAATTTATGTCAAAGATGCCCGAAATTATTTACATAGTTATAGTGTTAAAATTGCTAAGCAGGGGCTTCTTACAGAGAAACTACTGGAATACTTAATGGATGCTTTGACATTTAATAACATTTTATGTGGAGACCTCATTCTTTTAATCGAATCTTCTAATCCAGTGGTTCCCAAAGTTTTTTGAATGGTGACCCCTTTTTTAAAAGCCATGTGATCCACGACCCACATGAAAATTACATAAGTAATTTTCAATAACGTTTTTAAAAAAAACAAAATAGAGCAAATTTGCATTAAAGTGAATTTATTTTTAGTCGAGGGTCGCGACCCACAGGTTGGGAACCGCTGTTCTAATCAAAGAACGAGAGAGCAAATGTTTGGTGATTTGAATCGAATATGAATCCGTGATATGAAGAAAAACAGTTGAGAAGAAAGCTATATTCTTCATCGCATGAGATTACTGTAGAAATTCTTTTGAGTTTTCAGCAGTTTTATCGAAAGGTTGAAAAACATTGAGACATGAAAAAACTGTGCAATGAGGAAAGACATAGAACTTCAATTTTATTCAAGGAATTAAGCCTTCCTTTTTGTTTCCAACTTAAAAATGTATTGTGTTCCTTATTATTATTTTCTCATAAAGATATATTTACTTTATAGCATAGACATTTGCAAATTTTGGTTCTGCCCCGGGTGGCACATACCCACGCTACGCCGCTGTGTAAGGGTCTCATCTTTATATCCGTACTTTTCCTCTTCTATTTCTGAAAAGCTACAAAATAGCATAGGTACCCAGGCTCGAAGACTGCATGATCACTGCATGCATGGACGAACTGGCGTGTGATATTAAGTAAGGAATAGAGTCAGAGCAATTAGGCGTCTTTTAAAATCCGTTCGGTTTATTAGTGTAAGCGTAAGAATAAAACAAACCCGTAAAAACAAAGTTTTTGACTATAAATCCCTTATATATGAGACATAACTAAAAGTATTGATTATGTTCAAACGCGACAAACATTTACAGACTGAATCTGTCTTAACTTCCCTTTGCTTTAACGCTATAACCCCTGGGGGGTGGGAGAGGGGAAAGGTCTGGTCACCGATCGCTGGACCGAGCTCAGCGTGACACGTAAAATGTAAACAAAAGCACGCCGGTACACTTGTTAAAACACGAGATGTGTTCACCGATGGCTGGCGTGAAGTCAAGTGACCCGTAAAATGTAAACAATAGCGACTTCTACATATAGTTTTATGTAGATAAACTAAAAATGCATTAATTTAATTATGGTACGTTCGATCGATCTGAAATTTTGATACGATGCATTGTTAGGTTACACGGGTCCGTGTGCCAAATTTCAGCTCGATGGATTCACGGGAAGTGGGTCATTTTTTACTTTTGTTTTTCCGCCCGCCCATGAGACGGCGGTGATTTATATATGAGTCATAATTAAAAATATTGATGATCTTCAAACGCGACAAACATATACAGACTGTATCTGCCTTAACTCCTGCTGTATAACCGGGGGTGGGAGAGGGGAAAGGTCTGGTCAACGATCGCTGGACCGAGCTCAGCGTGACACGTAAAATGTAATCAAAAGCACGCCGGTACTTCGATGGGTCGCGTCAACGCGTGACTGAACAATCACGTGAAAAAAAAACAATAACAAACAGTGAAATTGAATTACATAACTCGTGTAGAGATAAACTAAAAATGCATTAATAATTAATTTAATTACGGTACGTTCGATCGATCTGAAATTTTGATACGATGCATTGTTACGTGACACGGGTCCGTGTGCCAAAGTTCAGCTCGATGGCATCACGGGAAGTGGGTCATTTTTAAATCCCTTATATTAACTTCACCGCCGTCTCTGTCTCTCTCTCTCTCTCTCTCTCTGTCTGTCTCTCATCATCTCATGGGCTCGGCGGGCGGAAAAACAAAAGTCGAAAATGACCCACTTCCAATGATCCGATCGAACTGAAATTTGGCACACGGACCCGTCTTACCTAACAATGCATCGTATCAAAATTTCAGATCGATCGAACGTACCGTAATTAAATTAATGCATTTTTAGTTTATCCTTATATGAGGTATGTAATTTTAATTCACGATTTGTTATTGTTTTTTTGCCACGTGAAAGTTTGAGCATTGAGGCGACCCAACGAAACGACGGTGCGCTTTTGTTTACATTTTACGTGTCACTCTGAGCTCGGTCAAGCGAATCGGTGACCAGACTTTTCCCCTCTCCCCCCACCCACCCCTCCCCCCCCCACTAGGGTTATGATGCAAAGTTGAGTTAAGACAGATTCAGTCTGTAAATGTTTGAATATAATCAATACTTTTAGTTATGTCTCATCTATAAGGGATTTATAGTCAAAAACTTTGTTTTTACGGGGTTGTTTTAATTAAATCCCTTATATTAACTTCGCGGCCGTCTCTCTCTCTCTCTCTCTCTCTCTCTGTCTTGGGCTCGGCGGGCGGAAAAACAGAAGTCAAAAATGACCCACTTCCCATGATCCGATCGAACTGAAATTTGGCACACGGACCCGTCTAACCTAACAATGCATCGTATCAAAATTTCAGATCGATCGAACGTACCGTAATTAAATTAATGCATTTTTAGTTTATCCTTATATGAGGTATGTAATTTAAATTCACGGTTTGTTTATTGTTTTTTTGCCACGTGAAATTTTGAGCTGACGCATTGAGGCGATCCAACGAAGCGAGGGGCGCTTTTGTTTACATTTTACGTGTCACTCTGAGCTCGGTCAAGCGAATCGGTGACCAGACTTTTCACACTAGGGTTATGATGCAAAGTTGAGTTAAGACAGATTCAGTCTGTAAATGTTTGAAAATAATCAATACTGTTAGTTATGTCTCATATATAAGGGATTTATAGTCAAAAACTTTGTTTTTACGGGTTTGTTTTATTGACTTTTGTTTTTCCCCCGTACGAAGTGATAGATGACGACAAGATTTCGAAGTTAATATAAGGGATTTAAAAAGAGCTCTTATGTCCTGGAGGCGAAAAGGGTCCTAATGTTTTGTTATTAAATTTCATTTCATGTTTATAATTTATATGAAAGCTACTTGCACTTTAATTTTTTATTAAAAAATAAATAATACTAAGAAAAAAAAATCGCATTTCATTTGAAAGGTTAACTGAGTTATTTAGACAATAATTTATATAATTTATAACAAAGAGCAAAGTAGTAATGGCACTAATTGTGACTAATACTAATACTAATACTAATTACTAATGGCTAATACTAATGGCAATGGAAATTATCAATTAATATTAATTCTACATAGTATAATATAGTACATAGTGTAACATAGTTTAGAAACAGTTTAGTTAACTAGCACTAGCCACTAGCACTGAATTCACTGATGATCACTCACTTAAACTTCAAATTGACAAAAAATAAACAAGGCAAGGCAATACTGATACTAACAACTAAGAAGACCAAAGTGTAGATAATCTATTACTAGTTACTAGCATAAACAGTACTACTAGCATTACTATTAGCCTTAGATTTAGATAGACTTAGACAGGGATTAAAACACTTATTCCTTATGCGTATGCCGTATGAATGAAAGAGCAAACAGAAACACATACAAATTCTCGTTCCTCCTGTCTGGAATTTGGATGTGGAATGGGTTGCCTGATCAAATCAGGAAAACCAACACTGACTATAACTATAATGTCTATAACTCTATCACTATCAACATTTTTAAAAAACTCTAAATCATAATCTAATTGAAATAAAATACAAGACTAGACATAAACCAAGGATAAGCGTAGGACACAATAAACTTCTGTATAAACGTAAACGTCTGTAACAGATAAAATAAGATACTTTACTTTGCAATACTCCTTTAGTCTTAGTTTATTATTATTAGTATACAGTATACCATAATCATTATCATTATGTCATAATTTATGATAATGATAGTCTTATGAATGTCTTTACTATAGACTATACTATAGACTATAGACAATAGTTGTATAGTAGTATAGTGCAGTATTCAGTCTCAGTGTACTAAATAATTTTATACTATACACATTATTATTCAATATATAATATATTATGCCTCCTACGCTTAGGCTTAACATGATGACTATGAATGAATTGAATGTCTATTCATTACTATTGTTTACGTTTAAGTAAAAATTGTATTAATTAGTGAATTCAGTGATATTTTTGTTAGCGTAAACTTTAATTAAATTAATTATGTACATTTTGTAATTAATTTCAGTTTCGATATTATTAAAATTACAGAATGATGTCAATTTCAGTAATTTCACATTAAAAGATTTCAAACAGACTGAGGCAGAGAAGGACGGAATGCTTAGTAGAGCAGCATATTAATATAAAAAGATGTTGATTATATCATTTGGTGTTCAGGAATTTATAATAATTTAGGTCCTCATTAATGATTTATTACATTTTAACTATTGATACACACAGATGATCAATGAATTGATACACACAGATGATCAATTTAATCATAGAAAAAAATTTTTTATTTCTTGGATCTCTACTGGTGACATTTATGACAAAAGGAAACTGGAAGTATCATTATTAACTAAAGAACAGTACATATTAATATTGTTCTGATTGCAAGACATATTTAATATGAAGCGGAAATATGAGGGAAATGGAATAAGAACAGATGAAAAAAGAAAATTCACCACTAGTGAAAGTGTTCTCACTACCTTACCTCATTTGTATGATAAAGAGTTTCCTGATTTTAAAGAACCAGTGGAAATCGGGTTCTTTAGCTATGATGAGAAAAGACAATATCATCGAGATAGAAGTCAGTTGCGGGTGTTTGCGCCACCACAAGATCAAAGCAATTGTAACTTTGATTTAAGGAAAGGTTACTTGAAGATGATCAGAAAGGATGAAACTGTTCAGACACATTTAGATGGAATTTTACATTGGATCATGAAAAATAAAGAGATTGTTTTACTCACCCCTCGAAACAATCCTGTCGATAAAGAGTTATTTCACAGGTAACTGGAACTCTTACCTTCTAATAATTGACTAAATACAATTCTTAACCTGATACTAGCTAATTTAGTTAATGATTTGTTTCAAATAGGGTACAAATATGTTTTATACATGTGACATGTAATTATAAATGTCTTTGCCATAGGAATTATTTAAATTATTTATGTGGTGAATAATATAAATAAAACAAATGCTTTTTGCAATTTTCCCAGACTTAAATATGATTTTGTATGTTGGAGAGGGCTTTTGACTCGATTGCTTTGCGTGCCGTATGAAAATCAAGATGATTTAATGGTGGCTGTTATCAACTTTAGAGGCTCATATTACATGTGTGAGTTTGATACTGAAGCCAAAAAAAAGCAAAAAGAGAAGACAACTCCCAAACAAGATGAGATGTGTGCATGGGGATTTAAATTTGAGCAGTATGTCACTGCAGGTATTAGTATTAGTACTAGCTTTTAAAAGTATAAGTTTCTTTTACAAAAATGTCATGGAATGTTTTAAGAGACCTGATTTTTATGAGACATTTTGATGGGTAAAAATGATAAATATGAGATGATTTTAGTATTAAATATATTTGTTGGTATTAAAATTTAGTATCACAGCACAAATATTTGTTCAGTTAATGAAGTGATTTAATCTAAACCAGGCAAATAATATCAGTTACCAGTATTGATGTATAATACTTTAAGTGGAATGCTGTTGTTAGCAACATTTTCAAAAGATTTATGCTGATTAATTATTTTTTTTAGATAAGACTGGGGCTGTTCCAAACACAGAGTTACCTGTTAACACCAATGCGGAATTCGGAAGCATCGTCTGCTCTCGTCTCGCTAATCACTCATTGAGTAAATGTTTTTTTAAATTGTTTATTATACAGTTAAAGATGTGTCTAAAAGGCCTGCTGGCTTAAATTGATGAAGACAAACCCTAGCATTTGTCCTTGGTGTGGCATGTGACTAATAGTCAGTGGCGTCACAAGGGGAGTGCGAGGGCTGCGAACCGCATCGGGTGATGCCATCACAAGGGGTGACACCAAAATTTTTAATTCTGTTTGTTTCTCATTATTAAGCACTGGGAGACTCGAAGAACGTCCGTAGGGTAAGTCGTGAGGGGGTGACACCATGAGCTACCACACTGGGTGACATCAACACTAGTGACGCCTCTGCTTATACTAATGGGAGACTATTTTCATTTATATCCACTTTAATGCCATTGAAAATTAATCTATAACAAATTACATTAAAATTAAATGAAAGTCTGCCAATTACTTTTAGTACGATATTGTTATTATTGTATACCCAACTAGGGATAACAAATACATAACATCAGTTGACCAAGGTGGGATTATGTTTAAAGATTTTAAAGTCACAAAAGGGCTAGCATGTGTCCATGAAGGGGTTTACCATGTTTCTGTATTTTATTGTTGCTCCTCAAAAAATGCTTTAGGGCTGTGCGAACAAATATTGAGTCAACAAATAGTGGTGCAGTGTTACCCCTTTTTAAGTTTCCTAAATTTTGTTTTCCTTGTAGTGTTTGGTGCTGAAGTTGATTGCGAGGATGTCAATTGTAAAAATGGCAACAATTATGTGGAGCTGAAAACATCTAGGATTATTGAATCTCAGAGACAGTATGAAAACTTTTGCAGGTATGTCAAATTTTCATGTGGTATTGGGGCAAAAACATAAAATGTGAACTGTAAATAGAATAATTTTTTTGTACTCTTCTTACTGTTAAAATATTAAGTTAAAAAAACATCAAAAAACTAGAATAGGTATAAAAAAAAGATAACAAAAAGTCCTGACTAAATTGAATGAATCTGTGTTGTAAGCATTATTGTATAATTGGTGCCTCTCTTAACACATTTTTTATCTTGTATTACATGTATTTTTAAAAATCGTGATGTTGAAAGTTCTTAGAATTTTATATTTTGAGGTGCATTTGTCATGTTCACAATACACAGGTTGTAATGTTGTTTTTTTTTAAAAAAAACAGATTCAAGCTTTTAAAATGGTGGGCCCAAAGTTATGTTCTTGGCATTCCACGAATAGTTTGTGGCTTTCGAGATGATAATGGCATAGTGAAAAAGTTGGAAGATTACACTGTATCCAAAATACCACGTCTGGTTCAAGTAATAATGTATTTACAAATTTTACAACAGTAATAGTTTATTGAAATTAATAATGTTATCTAAGGCCTAAATAGACCAAGTCTGTACTACAACTTTTCTTCAATGAATTATTCTTTCTATCGATTATCATACTGCATTTTTTCTTCATCAGATGTTAAAGGTGTTATTATAATTAATTAGGTTTATCTTGAATTATCAAAGGAGATTTGTAAAACAAATGTTTATAAATATAAGTGAGGTGTGGTCAACTGTATTAGTTTGCAATTAACAATTCATTCAACTGTTGAGTTGAGCTTCATGAAGCTCTCCCTTTTATTTATCACAAATCTCTAATTAAAGAAAGTAAACTTTCCCTACTGACAACTTTTACAGAATCCTATATTCTTTATAATTATTGTTTTAAATATTTCTTTGGGCAGGCTGCTTTAAAAACTCCATGGCGACCAACAGTGTGCTTTAACTTTCTCAAGGAGTTCTTGCAGTTTATTAAAACTAATATGACAGAAACAAATGATAGGTGAGTACTGAGACCCACTTTGTTCATGAATGCTTAGCAAATATAATTCCTCAAAATGGCTGTTCCTCAATGATCAAATACCTACTTAGCTTAGGACCGTTCATTGAATCCATACCCAGTTTAAGAATGGTTATCTAATAACCAGTTTAATGTTGCTTATCAACAATGATACAGAGTTTGAAGATGCTTATCAAATACAATGCCCAGATTTTTTTGTTGTTGCTTAAGAAACATCCATATATTTGTATGCACTTTGGATGAAGGGGCTGCAGTTAAAAAACAGTTATATCTAGGAGATTTTGGATACTGTTGAAGGTCTCAAATCTGTGAGTATTCAAAAATTAATGAGTGGCTTATGAAATAATTTGTTTAAAAAATGGCTCATGCAGAAGACTATTTAAAATTACATGCATTAGATTTGAACACAGATATTTCCTAACGGTGAAGAACTTAAGGGAATAACTTATATTGTAGTTTTCAGTCTTTACAGTGCTGGCCTGACAGCACCAACTTATCACCTAGTATGACTATTCATCAAACACATTACTGTTTATTGTTGCTTATCAAATTCCTTTACGACTGATCATCAAATATCCAGTCTTAGTATAAGTGTGCATTAGCAAAAATTCTGCAATAAAAGTAAGTCTTTTTGGAACAGAATAAATTATTTTAATTTCAACATGTGACTGCTTCTATGCATTTTTGTAACTGCTGCTTGCCTCAGTTTGACTGACTACCTACATCTCTACACTCTACCCCACTTTGATGACAAAATGTATTTCTCATGGACTTCCATCAGATTTTGATTTCATGAGTGCTTATATTTTAGTGTACATATTAATTTACCATTAAGTGCAACATTTATTCTACATTTTCGTTAGATGTGTCTATGTGTGTAAGTGGCAGCCAGGCTCTTCAATGACCTATCAAAGATACAGTAAAGACACAGAATTTAATTTTTTGCCTGAATGGTTTTTCAAGTGGGATGCTTGGAACACAGTAGATGAAACTACAGAGGAATTAGAAGCACAATAAGATTTGATAATTTACATTACTGTGCACATTGAATAACACTTTGATCATGGTAAAATTATTATTTGGGGTCATATGCCAATCTGTGTCCAAGTGAAATCATGTTTATACCAATACTGGTATATAAAACAAACCCGTAAAAACAAAGTTTTTGACTATAAATCCCTTATATATGAGACATAACTAACAGTATTGATTATTTTCAAACATTTACAGACTGAATCTGTCTTAACTCAAGTTTGCTTCATAACCCTGGGGAGAGGGGAAAAAACATTGACAGACTGACACCGAGTGATGTCCCTTGTCTTTAATAAATGGGGGTGGGACGTGAGGGGGTGTCGGCTCGACATCAACTCAAACTCACGTGGAATTGGAAGGAAAAAAACAACAAAAAAAAACGTGAATTTAAATTACATACCTCATATAAGGATAAACTAAAAATGCATTAATTTAATTACGGTACGTTCGATCGATCTGAAATTTTGATACGATGCATTGTTAGGTTAGACGGGTCCGTGTGCCAAATTTCAGTTCGATTGGATCATGGGAAGTGGGTTATTTTTGACTTCTGTTTTTCCGCCCGCCGAGCCCAAGACAGAGAGAGACGGCCGCGAAGTTAATATAAGGGATTTAAAAAAAGGGGACATTAATTTGTGCTTTAAGTTTATAACCAAATCAATGTAAAAATAATTTAAAATGGATTTTTACAGAATAATTTTACATTTAATTTACATGTTTGTAATTTCCATTGATATGCAAATGGTGAACTTACTTGAAAAGTTGTCCTGTTTTAGCCTGTTTTATTCATATTTTGCGATATTCTCAGTGTGGTGTCTATTTTATTTTTATTCAGAGTATTATATTGCAAATATTTGCCAGGGATTTTAAGATTGCTTTCTTAACTGTGGATAAGGTGAAGTGGCAAAGTAAAAAGAAAACTTGTATTTCGTTATTTTTTAATGTTTGCACATTGTCACTCATAATGACAGACTATTATATTTTGGTATCTTGCTCATATTTTGTATGTACAAAACTTTTTTCTATTGCCTTAAAATTAACTTTCAGCAAAGAGCATTGAATTTTAAGTCAAAGAGTTTACATATTGTATGTTTTCCTTTGTCTAAAAAAATGTCATGCTAATACTTGATTGAATGGATTAAAAAAAAATAATGTGGTAATAAATTACATGATTTTACTTTTGTTTTATTGCTATTAAAATGTTAAGGATATTTTTTTAAAATTTGCAGAATTTGTATGAAAATGAGCTATGCTTTGACTTTTAAAGTGTAATAGTTCAAGGGTAACATAAGCAGCTGATAAATGCTTTAAAATTAAACAGAATATAAAAAACCAACTTAAAATGAAAAATTCATTTCACTTTCTTACTTCAAATAATTACAATATATTTCTTATCTAATCTATTACACACACAGGTCCGCCCTTGACCACAGATATTAACCAGCGTCATCAACTCCGACAGAGTCTTGGCTGGTTAATGAAAACATAAAGTGCAACACTGTACGTTATAAGTATAAGTAGTCACCAAGACTACAAACAAGTTTAATCACATCAAGCTAGACATATCCATGAAAATACAGTTGACAACTTTTTAGTAACTTTCATTATCATTCAGTCCATTCCGTCTTCTCACTGACAAAAACTCCCATTATTTACAAGTGAGCTCTTCGTCATTACCTGAATAGAGCTCACAACAATCTCACTACGTTTTAGACCAGTCATTCTCACACCATAGCATCCACATTCTGACCGTGACACACCTTCTAAGGAAGAGAAGATCATTGCGTGCCAAGTGTTTATAATTTATAGTAAACAATTATTTTTAAAAAGTTTTTCTGTTACATGTACTAGAATGACAAAATAGTAATCATATATATACATCATGTTACCAAGAAGTTAGACACACATTTATAGTTTATATTTTGCAGATTAATATTGAATTGCTTAATAACTCTTATAACTGACAGAAATTTCACGAGTGATGTTTCACTGCAGATATTTTTATTAATTAGACTTACAGATGAGTTGACTTTGTACTTGTACAGGTGGAATAATCTAAATTGTGTACACACGTGGGATTGGATCTAATAAATGTTCTTTCATAATGTTTATATTAACATTGGGAGACCATGAAAAATGTTAGTGCACTTTGATCTATTGGTCTTATAGTATACTTATAATAACTTTTATGCCCTTTTCCCATGAACTCTCAATTTGAAGAACATGGATAATAAACCTAGCTTATCTCAACCAATAAAAATTTCTAGATAAATAACAAAGTAATAAAAAAAATATATAAAAATTTTGTTTAAAGAGATTTATTTGAATTTGAAACAAAAAAAACTTATAAATCAACTTTGCTGAAGATCTATAAACATGTACAATAGATTATCAAGTAAAATTAAGAAGATATTGATACTATAGTGTAATTTCATAATTTTAAAGAAACTGAATCAATATTATTCAATCTAGAATCCACTTTGATATTCATGTATCTCAAAAACATGATAGAAAAAACAAAACTTGATTTGACTGTCATTCTAGTCTGTGGCAAGAAATTTCTCAAATTAAAACTTGACCAAAAGTTTAGTAACACTATAAATAAAATCTAAACTTTTGGTTCATTAATTTATTCTGTTACGATTTAAAAAAGAATGTATTTATTAATTTTAATCATTTAAACTATATTCATTCATTTCAACAGAAATTGTTGTCAATGTTGATTAAGTCCGTTGATTTATATATACATGTAATTGTTGAAATGTTATTTGATCCCTCTCAGTGTTATTAATGAAGTAAAGGTAAATAATAGGAATTGTAAAAAATTACTTGAGAAACACAGCTGATTGCTTGAAACATAAATTCATTACATTCATAACTTTAATGAAACAAATGTAACTTACTTTGTTACTTCTTCCATGAGAATTACAAAGATTTAAAGGGCTAAAAAAATCCAATATATATATATATATACATACACATAGTAATTTAATGAAAATAGTACAGCAGAATTACTAAAGAAACCAGGTAGAAGAAACTACTGGAAGCAATTTCTGAATGTAAATCCAATTTTTAAAATATAATATAAATAAATTGAAATGTGAATTTTGTTTAAGCCAAAATTGTGCTCATAAATTGAATAACAACTCATGTTTTACAATGGAACCAATTTATCCCAACCTCAGTTAACTCTCCAACCCTATTTAGTCAACATTTTATAAGTGAACCGCCTAATTCTCTCTCTCTTTTCAACTTCATTTTGATTCTAAAACTATTACAAATACTATATTCATTCATAAAAGAATGTCATTAGCAAAAAATGTTTAAAGAATGGTACGGAATAGCTTTAAATTAATTATTAATGAGATAAAATTAAAGGTTCAGAAGCAGTTCCTAATTTTTATTTGTGTATTAGATTAGTAATTCGCTTTTGAATTCAAGCACATGTTAATATTGCCACCATATAAGTTTTGTTTATCTCAAATGAAAACAACAAATGAGAAGCATTCAATCCAGATTTTCATCCATCAAAACAGATTTAAGCTTTGTTGACTCTTGCACAAGACTGTGATTAATTGCATTGATCTGAAAAACAATTAATAAAATAAGGTAAATTTTAAAGCGCCACTTGTAAAAAAAAACCCATCCCCACCCTTTTTGTGTGAATGATTAAAACATGTCTCCACATTTGGATTACTTCAAGTCACTGGTGATAGGGTTTATAGCAGATAATTATGACTGACAAACAATTAATTTGCTAAACACCCGGGCTTGCTAAACTTGCATCATACATACTCAACATTTAACAATTATATTATGTTTTGACTAATTAATTTCAATAACACGGAAATACCGAAAGTAACTGGTTAAATCATATTTACTCTATTTTAAAATTTAATTACCTCTTCAAAAATCTCAGCACACTTCTTTTCATATGCTTCAGTTCTTGCTTTAAGTAGAGCCTCTTGTTCCTGGATTTCATTTAAAATGACAGCTTGTTGGCTCTGAAGATGTGAGCTCTGTAACTTTGTGGCTTTCAAACTCTCTTCTAGTTTAGATCGTTGCCTTAAATAATATTTTTAAAAAATATTAAACATGCAAAATAATTGAACTGAACTAGATTTCAATTTTCAAAACGTTAATATTTACACCTGATAACGACTTCTTGTTTAGTACGTTCAGCTTCAGTGTCATGTCAGTTATAAAAACTAAGAACATGAGCCACCTCATCCTACTTTATAATGCTTTGACTTCTGCTTTTAACTCAAAACACTTAAAGACATTCCCCCGGATCAGCCTAAGTACCTTGTTGATGTAGATCAGTGCTTCTCAAACTTTTTAATGTGGCTGACCGACAGGAATTTCTCTATTACTCCAGGGACCGGTGCGCTATTTTACCTCAATGGATGTGATAGCGAAATGTAATTTATTTCATTTGTTTTGGATTTTATGTGCTTATTGCTGCAAAATTCAAATTCTATAGGGTTAGTATCAATGATTGCAAATGGAGAATTAAAATTATATTTTTCTTTCCTTTCTTGATAACTTCAGCAGACCACCACTTTGAGAGGCACTGATGTAGATCAGGGGTCTCCAAACTACGGCCCGCGGGCCAGATGCGGCCCGCTCATCCGGCCCCTGGAGTTCTTTTAATCTCCAAAAAAGATACTATTTTACCTATAGTTTACCACAAAACTGTGTGTAGTTGGCCCCCAAACTGCTGATTGACAGTTAATGTGGCCCGCCGGCAGAAAAGTTTGGAGACCCCTGATGTAACATCCTCATTAGCAAACTTAGGCCTTAATAAGTAAAATGTAAAAAAATATTTTTTTTAAAAGGACACTTTTATTTACAAACATTTACAGACTGAAACGCGCTGATCTCCCTTGCCCTTGATGTAAACACAGGAATTTGGAAAACAAGGGCTGGAGTAAACCAGTGAGCCGTGGAGGTCAACTCTCGCAGACGACTATACATTCTAAATAGTGATAAACTAAAAATTGATCTGAAATTTTGATACAATGCATTGTCATCCAAGATCTATCTGTGGTAAAATGTTGAGATCTCTAGGACCATCAGAAGTGTTTTAATTTTACGTTCCAAGATTTGAAGGAAGGATGGATGAATGGATACAACATACAAACAGTGTGACTTAAATAAAAGCGTGTAAAAAGGAGCTGAACTGCCGGAGCACCAAGCCTGATATGGTTAATGCATTTCATATAGCTGATTGTCAAATTACAGACATTTGTTGCAAAGTGCCTGCTGATAGATAACACAGTGCTGAGCACTATCCTTTTTCTACATTATTCTCTTCTATTAAAAAAATAAATTAAGCCACAGCCTATTTCTTTCCATCTCTTTGATGGCGCTCTGTCAGTTATTCTTTTATTTATAAGGCTCTTTGTCAAGGTGTCTCATTGCAGTATGTATTGGGAAAGACATGACTGGGGGAGAACACACTATATTATATTTGCACTGTGTGACAGGATATTTTCCCCATCCAACCAGTTTCAATCCCGAATCATGAGAAGAAGTTACCAAGTTAAGATGTTAGATACAAAGTATGTAAAGTGATAACTTAAAATTAACAATGTAATATGAATATAAGAGTATAAAGGCGCAGGCTTCATTACTGCTAATCTTTGCTTTTAATTAGTAGGCCGCAGAATATCAACCAGCGAACCTCAGCCCGCAGGATATAAGTCTGATATGAAATAATATCTAGACACAATGGAAAAATTGAATTAACATTCAGTCTTATGTTTCTATTACCAAGAAAAATCTGGATTTGACATCACTGTTTTATAGCATCTATTAATAAAATTTCACATTTGACCAAGCGTTAAGGTTAGCTTACTGCTTAAGACTTGTTAGATGATGATAAGTTGACTGTTTGTTGAAATCTATTTGACTCAAACTCTTGTGGCGCTGCTCCTTCCTTATGCACAGCTTATCTTTTATGAATGCTTCTTTAACCATGGCAGAGTTGTATTTATCTTTGTTCTCATGGGCAATATCATGCAGCTGTTGAATCATGGCATCTATTTCACTGATGATTGAATTATTGTTGAAGTAAATAAATTAATCAGAACGGTTATATATGACTTATCTAATTAAATTTTAAAAGAATATTTTTGTTCTTCAAAAGCAATTACTAACAAAATGAAATAATGTTTAAATATTAATATTATATGATCCTGCTTTCCCCTCCAAACTTACTTTGATTTTTCAAGGTCACTTGATACATCTTTGGCTAATTTTACTGCCTTTGTTATTGCCTGTAAATTCTCAGATGTTTGTTCCTGACAATTGAACAAATATAAATGGTAAAAAATTTATCATTTCATAAACCATCTATCATGTGAGAGTTTAGTCATGTATGCTATTATATTTGGCTACATATACATAAAACTTGAATTATCTTTTTAAAATTGTTTTTATGGCCATCAATAAAAATAGTTCACAACAAATAAAATTAAAATACAATATTTACCAAAAGCCTTTTATTTTCTGAAAGAGCTTGTTCCTTAGTCATTAGTTCATTCTTGAGATCCATTACTTTTGCTTTGTAACGATCTTGCTCTTGTCTGAATCTCTTTGGTGACTGCACAATCTTATGGGACATTTTTTCACATTCATGTTGGATTTCTGTTAGGCTTTGCTTAAGACACTCCTATTTAATAATATAGCATTTTATAGACAATAAAAGCACAAAGTTGGATATCAAATATAAAATTAGGAATAAAAATAAATCAAGGTCCTTATTACGCAATTAGAAAAAGGAATTGTGCACATGCAACTTTGACGAATAAATGCCAATGCTATGCATCGTTCATGATTTGACGCATCTTAAATCATTTAATTTAATTTTTTTTACATAATTTTATTATCCAAGTGTATTTACCAATATTTTTATGTGAAGTTTGGTGGGCTCAGCCCCAAGGTGGAGTACAGCAGTACATAGGTTTGCACATAATAATAATGCCATATGGAGGGTAACTAATGAAAAGTAATTATTTCCATAAAATTATTTTTGCTTACATTAGTCACCGAGGCAATTAAAAGAAAATTTAAAATGTGCAATATTTGATTTATTTCTGTTTAAAAAATGCTCAAACAGATGAATAGGCTTCCCAGTATATCATAGTAAATATATCTTAGTCATTCTCATGTACTCAAGGAAAAGAATTTTAAAGCAAAGGAATTCCAAGCCCAGTTTGCTTTGCTTGTGAAAACAATAACATTTATAAAATATATTAAACCCAGTAAAATCACTTGAACAAAGGAAATACAATAAAAATGCCCACCTTCTCTTTTTCTATCTCTGCAATATTATATTTAAGCATATTTCCAGTCTTCTTGTCACTCTCACTTTGCTTTTTCAACGCTTGAATAGACAGTCGTTCGGCTTCTAACTCATTTTGAAGCTGCAAAACACATATTAGTGTTATTATTTAAGGAGACAAACACTGATATAAATTAGAATTTTATAGCTTTATAAACCACAAACTATATCACACAGACACAACTATTTATAACTTAAGTTCACAAATGATATATTTAAGCTCTTGAGAAGGTCTCTTTTTGGACTGTCTGTGACACTATGACAAGCCTTCAAATTACTTTGCAAGAGGAAAAAAAAACAAAACTTTCAAATATAACACGAAGAATAATGAAATTTTTTATTTATAATCAAATCTTAACATTTGTGCCAATTAGCATGACTGGTTCTTGAAACCTAAATAAATCCTTAAATACTTTGAGATTCAATGCATTTTAAAAAGGGTTAATTATAAAAACTAATTTTATTGTTTTTATTTATAAAGAATTTTATTTGTTTTAGCATTTATAGATAATTTAAAAGAAAAAAAGCTGTAATTTCTTAAAACATACCTCTTGTTTTAGGGCCTTTTTAGCTTCTTCCCCTTCAATTCCTTTTGCCAAACTTTCTTTTAGTTCTCTATTTCTCTTAAGGTCTATTTCAATTTGATCTCTGGATTTTTTCTGTTCAACAGAGAAATAAAATTGCAAGTAATTTGAAATGAAGTGTTGCATTCCAAAATGAATTGTTAATTTTAAAAAAAAACTGATTCAAAAGTGCTGCAAAGATTATTTCTTTCTATTTAGATACCAGTTAAAACCCCCCAAAAAACTTACAATATCTTCAATCATCTCATAAAAAACCACTCGTATATTCTGACAGTGCCGCAGCATGTTAATAAATGTACTTGACAATCTCTTAGCACGACCTGGAGCTACGAAAAATAAAATAAATTAATTAAAATAAATATATGTGTGTATTGAAAGTTAATAATGTCCATAGTACAAGATTTTTATTTAAGCCTTAAATTTAAATGGCCATGTATTTTTATTATTAAAATAATTACTAGCTGTTTCAATTAAAGCAAAATATAATGTGATTGCAAGTTTTCATGTTACAAGATAGGTTACTCACTAAGCTGAATTACATCCATCAATCTAAAGTCTGGAAAAAAACCAGCAGTCATAACTCTTGACCTGCAATATTCAATTAAAAATAGAGGCAGAAGAAATTGGAAATAATGTTTTGAAATTTTCTTCCTTTTTTGGGAAATGTAGGATATAGAACCAAATTAACAATATCAAATGTGTGTTTAACAGAACATTGGATGTATTAAAAAAAATTCTTTTTAAAAATGATGTATATGTGAGAATGTAAAAATTATTGTTTATAAGAGGTGAATACTTGGTACACAATATTTAATTTTTCAATAAAAATAGATTTCACAGGACAAAACTTCTGAGCTTAGCCTGAAAAGAACATCATAAATAGTGGCGGGAACTCAAAAAGATCAGAATGATTATTATTGGACTAAATGACTGTGACATTTTTGTTGAAAATTATTTATTATAATTAGCCGTGAACGCAAAGCAAACTGATGATTAAAATTTGTTTCAATTTTTTAAAATCAATATTTAAATACACATAAAAAAACACAAATTAAAGGATTGTTTTCTGGTATTAAAATAAATATCTATGAAATCTATGGACAGAAATATTGATTTTGCATGCCTAAATGTACTTACATACATTGGGTAAATGCCATCAGAGAATAGCCTTCTTCGAAAATGTCATAATATTCTGTATGTAATTTAACCACCATTAGCATTGACTGAAACAAACAAACAATAAGTAAAATCATAACAGTAATAGCCTGTGGTAAGCATTCTAAAAAACATGATTAGGAGGCATTACAATTCAATTAGTTACAGCGTTTCACATTGATAATAAGTTGGGACCAGAACCAGCCTTAGCAATTGCGAGGCCCTATGTGAAACAGATTGCGCGTGGTCTGATTAGGGATAAGGATAATAAGTGAAAATTAAGATTTTGTAATAGAAAATAAAGTGTGGGGCCCACTGCGGCAGCACAGGTTGCACTGGTCTAAGGCAGACCCTGGTTGGGACATTCATTTTGCAATACATTGTACAATATTAAATAATTCATTAAATTTCTTTGCAGGTGAGCTTAAGGTCAAGAAAAACAATGCCCCCCTCACATTATTTTAGATCTCAATAAGATTTTTACCTGAATTGTATGCTCAATGGACTTTTCTGTCAAAGCTTCAAACATAGCACCATAAACATAATGCCAGTGTCGTGGCTGCATAATGTAAAAATAATAATAAATCAAATGACATATCCATAAGAACAAAAAACCAACTAAGACTTATAAGTTATATATATATTTTTAAGGTCAGTCGCCTTAGATGACCTTTGGAAATCCCAATAACTAGGTAATAATTTTGAATCATTACATTATTTAAGAAACATTAAAATTGTATTACAGAGTACAAAAATCATTTCAAGGAAGACTGAAAAAACAAAATAAAAAAGATGGAATACATAAATAGATTATTCATCTCTTGAAACTAAAAGGGACAAAGAAATATTAGGTGGTTTACAGAGGAGCAGAAAGTAGAATTCATAGAAAGGGATCAGTCAGAACAGGCAACACTTTTATTTGAAGGTTGAATTTTAGGCTCGGCCCTGCAGATTTTTTTTTGAAAGTTTCCTTCAGTAAATCTAAAACCAAATTCCAGGAGTTCTCTAGGACACTTTAGAAAAAAAAAGAAAGAAAGAAAGATTGCAATTTGAAAACCCTGAAATTTTGCTTCCAATTTTCCCTTTAAGCTGCGGGGCTGTGTAGATATCTGACAGACACTGCAGCAGTTTAGAATTACAGTGCAGCAAATTTTGCTAGAGATAATATAATATCAGTGTTTGTGTGAGGTTTACAGTTTTGCACAAATGTGGATGCTGTAACATTGCTTGCTTCATATATAGATGAGATAGAGAGTAACAAATGAACTATTAATTTTTTTCACCCCACCCTCCTAAATATCAAAGGTCAAACATTTAAGAATTTTTTTCTTTTAATTGAAAGGGTTTTCCAGGATATCCTGCAATTCAAGGAGGCTGCAGGAAGTTGTAGGGATACCATCCATGCGGACACAAATTTTGTGCAAGAATAGGGCTAATAAGCCACCAGAGGATACACCTGGGCGGCCCAAGCACTGGAATAATTTGATGAGATTGGTCCTCGTTCACTTACGGCGGAAAAACAACAACAACAGAAAGCTTGTGTATGAAAATGGGCATTGAAAAGCTTCCAGGACTTGGTCCGTTCAACTCAACTTTGTGCAGCGAAATTGAAAAATAATTTTGCAGATAAAAGGTTAGTTTACCAAGCTGGGCAAACCTTAGAAACAAAGCTGAGCTGAGACTTGATACTAATTAAAAATTGATCAAAATTGATCTGTAGTTAATTTTGCACAGAGATACGCAAATGGCAGCCCACTACAGGGTTCTGTGCAAGTCTCCTGAAGCCTGGAATCAATTCTAAAACATCAATCAATAAATTTATGTTTGTGCTTAATAATGAGACAGATTTTTAAGGTGCTGCCCTCTGTCATTTTGTGACCTAGTGTCCCTTGTACTGTTAAACTTGCCCAGCACTGATTTAAATTATTGAAGACTTAGTAGGCCTCCACAGTAATTAGTTTGACAAGATATGTCTTTCAGATAAAATAACATCTAAAAAATTTGTTTTTACTTGAATTACTAGTGATAAAAAAGTTTAAAAGAGTTACATCTGGATTTGACAATTCCCTTTCAGAGAAATCAATGTTTGACTCTTTCATACTGTGCAGAATTTCTGCAACTGAAAGTAGTGGCACTTCGAACTGCATTGCCATAGTCACTGCTCAATCACAAATCTGAAAATAATGGAATGCTAAACATAATATAGAGATATCTAATATATAAAACAACAGAAATTTGTAACAGTAGGATTCTGTTTACACTTTGAACTATCAGTCTAATGAACTGAAAATGTTCCCATACCATGAATGTTGCCAACTAATTTATAACAAAATAGCTTCTGACTAATTTTCAAGATCCAATCACTTTTCTGATGCCTAGCCTAACCTAACCATTCTAAAAGAGGTTATTTATAATTTTATAAAGGCCTAAATTTAAAAATATAAATTTTCTTTCTGTTGTACAGTTCAAAAACTTTAAAAGAAATAAATCTCCAACATATTGGTGTGTTTGACTAGGCTGCATTAAATCACTAACTCAATGTTTGTAGTCACTTAATTTTAAATCTTTAAATTGTCTTAAAATTATTAGTTTATGACTAGAGAGGAGGTGCTGAAGTTTAAACAAATATATGCACAATGACAATGCCATAAAAAAGTTTGCCATTTATAGAGAATAAAATTAAAATAATTTTTAGGTATGAGTCTCATCACATTTATGAATAAATAGCACTTAAAGCCAGAAAGCACTTAAAACGCAAATAATCAGTTGCCAGTGTCTTCGAATTAGGAAATATGTCAAAATCCCCATTTCTGTCAACCAACATGTAACTTTGAAATCGATAGGACTCATGCACAACTCTGAGGATGTAACCCTAAATGGTCTCCAGGATGCTGCCCTCATTGACACAGAAACGTTCGCTGTTTTGTTACGTCCTGTCAGTCTCATTCATACCCTGTTTTCAAGTTATCTATCTATTACTTTTGACACTGTGACAGTACTGCCAACTCATTGTTGGTTTCGAGACATATGCAGGCGAAATTCGGTACAACCCTAACTTCTATGAAGTCAGCTATAAAATGATAATCTGTTTAGAATCGAAGTTACATGATCGATAATCAGTTTCAAAAAAAAAGAAAGAAAACAACACGCAATTAACAATCATAAATATGACTAACACTCGCTAGGGTCGGCCAATCAGTTTATGTTTAAGGGATGGTAGTATTAAAATTAAATTGGAGGCGGGTAACAACAACCTCAGTGTGCATGTCTTTACATTTACTAGCTATTTTTTAATTACTTAGTGCTGCTTTTTGTGTCTGTACTCTAAACAAGCGTTCTTTGCAATGTCTAGGATGAGCAAGTCTGCGGCGTATGCTACGCCGTGGGTCTCTCCAGAGTTCCTTCTTTTCATTCACTCAGTCGTTTTCCCAAACCCACCCCATTTTGACAACTGTGTCTTTGAGGAAGTCTTCACCCGTCACTAAATCATTAGCCGCATATGCTACGCCGCGGATCAGCTAGTGTTGGCAATAAAGGGGTAAAAGAACAGGCACAAACAGAAATTTTTAAAAATAAAAAAAACAAACAAAAAAAAAGTTTTCGCTGGGGCTTGAACCCAGGACCTTCCCCGTATGAGGCGGACGAGATAACCAGTTTCTGTGAAGGAACAATGCAAGTAAACGGCAAGTAACGCAAGAGCTTTGTTGCCACCCACTCCCACCCCCTTTTTTTTCTTCTTTTCATCCCACCACACTTGCCAACAGTGATTAGTTGACCCCAGCTAGGGTTATTCGTCATGCTCGGTTGCACATACTTGCAGCTTGCCTCACATGGTCCCACATGAAGAGAATTATATATATTGATATACATTATAAAAAATGCAACTAAAAAATTGAAAAGAGAGCATTTTGGTCCATATTATAATAACATTCTTTTTTAAAGGATATCTTTGTCTTTGATCATTATGTTCAAATAAAATAAATAATGAAAACTAACCTGGTAATATGAGTTTAGTGTATGAAGAGGACTTTCTTTTAACTTAATTATAATTGCCTGTTTATTTATTTTCTTCCTGTTGAAATGTAGAGAGTTCTAAATCATTTTATAGGGTACAATAATAATTAAGTGAGCACTATTCTAACCCCCTACTCACCTACCCGTCACTAGCATAACATTTTTACATGGCCTACAAATATCAGTTTTAAACTCAAAAATGACAAAACACATTGTTAAAACTGAAAAAAGGTACATCTGTACTTTGTAACTAGAGAGAAATTGGAAAATCTCAACTTAAAAATTTGCTTTTACTTTTATCACCCTAGGTAGGTCATTGATCATTGATGATCCCCCGCTTAGCGGTGGTCCTAACCATTGAGACTCGTGTGCTTTGCCGGGGTGGCGCCAAAGCCCAAAGTGGTAGCGGGTAGGGAAATTCCACCCCTCCTTGTGAGGTCAAACTTAGTGGGTGGCATCTTCGACTTTCTGTCCTGGATGCCCAGGTGGCCGCTTCCCAGCTGTTACGTCCCCTAGGGGGAGGGGGCTAGATAGCGGGGGGGGGGTCTTCCAGGAAGACCCATAAAGAGCATTAGGCTCGGGGCTTCTGATTTTCTTCCACTATCAGATTTGTTCCATGTAGAGCTTAATGCCTCTTTCTTTAAACTTTAAAGAAAATAGCATCAAGCATTTTTGTCAATGACCACAGTAAGTGGGGCTTATTACCCCTCTTTGGTAATCCCTTATTTCAGCGCATTTTAAATTTTTAGAACAAAATAAATAAAATAACTTACTTTTACTAATTTAAACACTTAAATCAGATATTGATATAAAAAAAGTATTTAGTGCTTTAAATTTAGTTTTTCGTGTGTTTTGTTGAGTTTAAAGGGGTTTTTAACTTAGAAAAAAGGTTTTTAAAAAGCAGACTTCCAACAACAACAATGGCACCGTTAGTCACAGAAGATTGTGAAATATACATTTACATATTTTTATTTCAATTTCGTACTTATCGTAAAATAGTAATTTTATTTCAACAAAGATATAATGTTTTAATTTTAAAATAGATATCATAATAATAATTAATGAAGTGAGTTTGAAAAAATGTTTTTTTGATGACTTGAAATATAAAATGCGCTGAAATAAGGGATTACCCCCCTCTATAATCTATACCATTTGGTTCACTAATACTTTAGCGTAACTTTAGACTAGCAAAACATTGTTTTGTAAGAAAATTATGGAGATGGTTAGCGACAACACGCCATATAAAACTTTGGATACAATATATTGCAGAAGAATTGTTTATATATTGACTTACTAGGAAAATACTACTGTGTGAATTATAAATAATACACTACACCGACTACTCCGGGACTTTTCGTTGTTGGCCCAAGATTGAGTTTGAAACTGGCGCTCCCCGGAAGTGCCGATAGTGGCGTCATACTGTTTAAAATGCAATGAAAAAAATTTAACGAGTGAAGTAATACATTATTTTTGTATTTGAGTTTACCTGATCTCAATTTTATTATAATTTTAGTATTATTATTTTCATATTTTTTTTTGCAAAATGATAATTACATAAAATCAATTTTCTGTTATATTATTTTTTAAAATTGTACCTATAAGTTATAGCCGGGAGCCAGAATTTCTACATAAAATGGAGAAACATGCTGGCCCAGATTTCTGAGTTTCTTGCTGTTGACCCAAGCAATTTTCCTAAAAATGAGCATATTATTGTCGGTGATAGGTCCCAGGAAGGTGGTTTCTTGATACATTATTTCCTAAACTTGTGTCTGAAACAAAAGAGACCTGTAGTTTTCGTCGGTCTGTCCCAGTCTTTTAGTCATTACAATACTGTTGCTCAAAAGCTTGGGACCAACCTACTTTTGGCCCGGGATGAGAACAAAAACCTAATTTTCATAGAAGGTCTAAATTTGCTAAGTGACTGTGTGCGTCTACATCCTTGTGATTCACTTAAATCTAATAGTTTTTTCAGTCTTTTAAAAGGTGATTCGACTTTTTTTCTCGAGGAAATTGGTAAATTTATCACTAATTTTGCCAAATTAGAATCTCCAAATGCCCCAGTTGTTATTGTTGATGATTTATCTGTTCTCCAGAGAGCAGGGATTACTAGAAGAGACATTATCTTGTTGATTAATAGTCTCTATGATATATTAACATCAGGACCAAATAAAGGGTCATTAATTATATCATCACAACTGGAAAAATGCGATGATGAAACAGATGAAGCCTGGGCTCATATGTGTCAAATGTGCAGTATAAAAATTGAGGTTTCAGATCTAAAATCAGGCTATTGCAAAGATGTACATGGACAGGTATGCACTGTAATAGTAAACCAATTTTATCAATAAATTTTATGATATATATATAGAATTGATCATTTTCACTATTTGAGGCACATATAATATAGTAGGTACTTAAATACTCGTTCGCACATCATTCTGTGCATGTCGTAAATTGACAGAAAAAAATTTCTACAAAATGAATGGTTCACTCTGCGTGTGCCTCGGAATTTTGTGTTTTACGTCACAGTTTTCTAAAAATAGTTTAATTTTGTCATCAAATACGTCAGAGATTGATATCTTCTGGTGACCCTTTCATTGTTTTGAGCGGATGTAAACATTGGTATTTTGTTTTCTTCACTTTAAACAACCTGGTACGGTGCAAATATCTTTAAATTTTAAATACTTTTTTGTTAGCCAAAAAAGTTATAGAAACCTTAGAAAACGAGTTAAGCATTGTATTTGATTGAGTTTTAACATCAACATTGTCAGTTTACGCTTTGCTGGGAACTGGCAAAAGTTCCATAACGTCATCACCCCAACATCGTCTTTTTATAAAAAAAAAGATGGCGCGGATCATATTTTTTCATTGTGTTCATAGGGTTCCCGTTAAGATTCCCAATCATTTTTCAATCTCTAAACATTGAAATAATTCAAATAAACTATTAAAATTTTATCTGAAATATTGTACAAATAAATAAGATGATTACAAATTTTAAAATTTAAATCAAGAATATTATTAAATGTTCTACTATTTCTAAAAGAAATAATAGTTTTAATTTTTATACGACTACGGCAATTTAGTACTTAACTTTGGCAATAATAATATAGATTGATTTTGATTTACACTGCTACTTCTAGCATTGTTGATAGTAATAATAAATAATATTAATATATTTTATTCTAAACCAAACTTAATACTTAATACTAAATTATACTTGATAGTCTTTTATAGTTATATCCTTTCTTAAATTTTTGAAGTAGGCCTATTTTTTATTTCAACTGTACTATTTACTAAATATAAATAACCTCAAATAAATAAATAAAACTCTTTATTTTCTAATCAATAATTTAATTATCATTATAAAATTAAATTGGCCTATTAGTGTTAGTTAATTATATATTATATAATATATGTATGTAATATATATATATATATATATATTATAAATAAAAATTAATACTTTTGCGCCATGGGGGTTACCATAATTTATACCTTCATGCATTCAATTTAAATATTTAAAAAAAAATTAAACTTACCTGTCAGACCTGTCATACATATAAGTATTGATTTAACATTTTACTTCAACATCTTATTAATTAAGATTCAATAAACATGTTATTTTATTTTTAATTAGGAATTGCACTTAAGATCAAATCACTCATTACTAATATTTTCAAAGTTTTTTAATTGTATTTTTAATAATTTAATATTATTATTTAATATTTAGCTGGTTATTTTATAGAAGTTAATAATATCATTAAAATCACAAATTAAACCGCTTTTAAAGTTCACAAATTGTGATAAAATAGATATACTAACACGACAATGATATGCCTTATAAAATGGTTCTGAGTGAAGTTTGATACTCTATGATACCTAAATGTAAATAATTTTTCTAAATGTAAATAACTGCCTGCCCCTAAGGCTTAAAATTTTTCTTATTTAGGAAAGTGAATTTAAATATACATTTTAAAGGACTGAATTTATTTTAAACATCAATTTATATTCTTAAAACTATATTCCCCATCATGCATTAAGTTTTTAAAAAAAATCTGCATCAATTGGATTGACTACAAGAAATGTAGAACACCCAATATATAATATCTCCAGTTGTAAATACATTATTACGAGTGCAAGCGTAAATTTGAGCATTTATAATTACATAATTAAAAAATTGTTATAAGGTATATCCTTTTTTAAAATAATTTTTTTTTCTTTACAATTTTAGGGTTTCGTGCAATTTTTTTTATGCCTATTAATTGGCATAAGTGCTCTTTTGGTGCACACCATAATTGGCATTACATTTTAATTTAAGGACTGTATTCCAATTCCAAACATATTTTGTCATGTTATTTACATTTGCCTGTCATAAAAGTTGTTTGGCATTAACAAATCCACCCCCCATCCATATTTTTTTTAACAGGTTAATCATGCGAAAATGTGCAATTAACATTTATTATACTTGTTTGCTCCTTGGCCTGCTATCCCTAATATAATTATTTTTGGCCTTTTACAGAAAAGTTTGTAAACGTTCTCAAAATAAATATTTATATTTACAGAAATTTGCTTTTAATAATGTAGTTATTAAAATTTTTCATCTTATTAATTGCAGAATTGAATTGGTAATCAGTGTTTACTACCAAACTTTGTAATATTTACTAAAGACTTCTAGTAAACTCTGCTCATTTTCTAAAATTACACAATTCTTAAATTCAGTTAGCCCATCGATTCCAATTTTAAAGCTAAGGTCATTTTGAAGAGATTAATTCATTTTTTGTCACAATCTCAATCCATTGAAAACCCATTATGCTGTTCAACACAAAAACTTTTACTAAGTATGAGTAAGCCATTCCGGAGTTTTAGCTACTAGCCGTCTGTTATTGTATATCTTAAATAATTAAATGACATTATAGTATAGAAAAGAGAATACTGAGTATTTTTTCTTGACTTATATAGGAAATAGGGTAAATGGATTTTGTCATCAAAGAAATGAAATAAAAATTGAGGTTGTTATAGAAATAATTTTCAATATCACTTCTTAAAAAGAAAGAAAGACTCTTGTGCCTTTAAAAAAACACTAGATAATTATATATTAATGCGATACAAATAAAATATTTATATTTAACTGAACACTCTTTTGTCATCAGATTCAAGTGGAGTTTCAAGATTCTCCATTGAAGCCAAGAGAATCTATCACAAAACACACTCAGTTTAAATTATATGATAAAAGTGTGGAGATGTTTGCCTCTGGAATGTCATCAGCAGTACTTTAAACTTCCCTAGACAAATAATTTTGTTAGGGCATTTCCTAAAAAACAGCAAAAATACCTCAATGAACTTTTTATCTTTGTGGAGCTTAAAATTCTGATACTTGTGAAGGTGATTCATTCATTTAACATGTGGAGACAATTTTTATTGTAAGCTTGTAGATATGGTGTACATGACGAGGATAAAGATTGGCACTGTTCCAGTAAAATCCTGCAAACTAATTCTTAAGGAGTAATAAAAGGAAAATGTCGTCAAGTCCTTGGGACACTTACTCTCAGCATCCTGGTCTCCCATCATCTCTTGAACCTTATGGTCATCCCTTTTCAACAGATATGAGGAGCCTTGCTGGTGGCTCTGGAGGACCAGGAATGAGTGGATTGGGGGGAGATGGAGTCTTAGGTTATCCTAAGTCTAGTGATTTATCTGCAAATTTGAATTTGGCCTCTCAGTATGCTGCATATGGTTCATCCTATCATGGCATGGCTGATTTGGGTTTCCCAGGCTCATCCCTAAGACCCAGCTCGACAGCCCATTCTCCGGGAGCAGCAGCGGACAATCTCCCTGCATCCTCCCCACATGGCCAATACTCTGGAACCCCAACTTCTGAACAATCTTCTTCTCCAACATTTCCAAATTCATCGACAACACTATACACACCAAGTACCATAACTAGTAGCATATCTTCAAGCCCCTATGCACAAGCATTTGGGGGTACCAGCAGCTCTGCAGACTCCAGGGGTCCACCATTCTCTCCATTTGCCCAGTCTTATGGCTATCCCATGTATGGTTATAACCAAGTTGGTGGATTTCCACCATCCAATTCCCTTGATGGTGTTAATCGTTACATGGGTGGTATTTCATCATCTCAGCTGATGCAGTCCTCGGCTATGGGACTCTATTCAAACAGTCAGGCCGGTCAGATGCCCTTTCCATACCATCCATCAATGGGTTGGGGTCCAACGATCCCTGGTTTTCAACTCAAAGAAAGCTCAGACTTGATGTCACAAGAAGAACTGGATCGATACAGATACAGGCAATTATCTACACCATATTTCACAGGTTTGCCACCCGGAGGTCCACCTGGTAGAAATTTCCCCCCACACCCGTTGCAACCAAGCATGATGCGGACACCTCCATTTTTAGATGATAGAGTTCATAGCCCAGCTCCAAAGAAACCTAAGAAATCCACCGAAGAAGCAGAGCGACCTCCCACACCGGCTCCAAGAGACCCGGCAACATTTCACTCCAATCGTGGTATTTACTTGTTTACATCTAATCCTGAGCCTGGAAGTCCCAACTATTATAGTGACAAATACATGATTTTTGAAAAAGAACTTTGTGAAAAACTGTCCAGAGTAAGCCTTCCAGGGAAGATTCAGTATGTGTACAACCCTCTTGAATATGCTTTTGATTCTCATTTAAATTTCGTCAGGAGATTTTGCACTGGAGAAAAGTACATTTTGTTTGTGGGTATGAACCCAGGGCCATTTGGCATGTCTCAGAACGGAGTGCCCTTTGGGGAGTGCGCCATTGTTAAAGAATGGCTACAGATTGAAGGAGAGGTCTTAAAGCCGGTATTGGAGCATCCCAAAAGACGGGTGGTCGGACTAGAATGTTCAAGGTCAGAGGTTACAGGTGGGCGTTTTTGGCAATTGTTTCGAACCCTGTGTCATACACCAGAACATTTCTTCAGAACAAGCTATGTACACAATCTGTGTCCTTTTGCCTTTCTCACCGACAGCGGAAAAAATGTTACACCTCCACAACTAACGTCCTCTGTTCTTGATCAGATTAATGCATTGTGCAATGCAACGCTAGTAGAGGTTGTTCGTCTGTTGAAGTGCAAATATGTCATATGCATCGGAAAATATGCACTAGCTCAGGCACAGAAGGCTTTATCTGCTGATGAATTTAACGGCATCACTTTGGAATGCTTGATGCACCCAAGCCCCATTAATCCAGCAGCGAACAAAGGTTGGGCTGACATTGCAATCAAACAGTTAACTGAGATAGGCATTGTTGATATCATTAGATATGGTCGCATACCATATCAAGCCCCCAGCCAGCCTCCATCTCTGTCTCATCCTCCATCTTCATCGACAACAAGTCATCATTCTTCCCACCATCACCACTCTTACCACAACAAGCAATCTCCTGGCCATTACGGGTTTCAGTCCCCCCCTGTGCAGTCATATCACCAGTCTCCAGCTCAAGGGTCCAATAATCATCACTCTCCGGCCCATGCACCTCCTTTAAACCAGTCTCCGGCTCAGGCATCTTCACGAAGCCAGTCATCTCCAGCTCATGCCTCATCCAGGAACCAGTCATCGCCAGCACATTCTTCTTGTAGTCAATCCCCAGCTCAACAGCAGTCTCAGCAAGGTCCAGCAAATCAATCTCCCAGTCAGGCGACTGGAAGCTCCCATTCTGGACAATCATTGGGAGAACAGGGTAAAGATGGCAAACAGAACAAAGATAAAAAATCCGAGAAGAATAATTTGAAAGATTCAGTTTTAGACTCATCATCGTCCACCAGTTCGGACAAATCGCAAGATGGGAAAGGCTTATCCCAACTAAATTCAAATGGTATACCAAGCTACTCAAGTGACTCGGGTGGACAAAGTCTTGAAAATGGCTTGCAGAATCCACAGAGTGACTCAGGATCACAGGGTTCAGAAGTTTCTAAAGGTAACTCTCCAAATATACAATATCCACCAGGAAATCCACAAGGAAGTTCCTCAGATTCGCAACTCATGTCTCAAAACTCTCAAATGTCCAACTCACAGATGTCAAGCAGTGGTCCCATGGGTTCCACCAACCCACAGATGCATCTGCCCATGAGTTCAGGTCATTCTCATTTAATGGGCATGTCCATGGCTTCATCTCCAAGTCTGCAGGGTTCCTCATCTGACCAACATGGCAGTCTTTCTAGCCAGCAAATTGGATCCCCTCAGATGAGTACACCTAATTCACACATGGTCTCCCAGAACTCACACATGGGATCAATGAATTCACACATGGGCTCTTCCATGGCACACATGATGGGTTCTCAGAGTTCTCATCAGATGGGTATGAGTGTCCAGGGAATGGGTGTTCATGGTCAGATGAGCTCTATGAACCCTTACGCCCAACAGATGGATATGGCACAAATGAGTGGATATGGTGCAGGTATGGGTTTAGGTAATTACCCAGGTAATGCAGGCATGAGATCTAGTTCAGATATGTCAGGTTACGGGCCTCACATGGGACTTCAAAATCCTGGGATGGGCATGCCAGGCATGGGAGGAATGCATGGAGGATCCATGGCTTCACAGATGGGAATGTTTAATCCACACATGAGTAGGATGATGGGAGGCCCAGAGCACATGAGTATGCATGCTGGTATGAATTCAATGTATGATGGCAGTCTGATGGGGAAGGAGATGGGCTATGCCAGTCATTATTCAGACAAGCCACCAGAATGCAGTTAGTACTAAGATGCACTTTTCATTTAAGCAATGTCAAGAACAACAAAAGTGGGGTAGCCGCTCATTGCTAAAACACTTGTGAAATACATTTTTTAAACTGGCGTAGGCAAATATGAAGAGTGGAATGCCTTCTGACATAGTTATGAACATTGAGACACTGTTAATGAAATGGATCATGAATGGCTACCTAATGATTACCTTGGCGACTGAAATAAAATTATATATATTGTAGAGTGTTAAAACAAATAGATGACGTAATAATTTTTTTTTGAAACCAGAAAACCATTTTAAAATTGAGTGTTATGCTTATGTTACAACTAATGAGGAGATCTATCCAGTGTATAATTTGCTCTTGAGTTGTATATATTGTATAATGTACATTGAGTCTAGTGAGATTTTTTGTTAATGTATTTTTATATCATGTTTGTGCTAAGGTTTCCTATATTTGACATGCAATTGTAATTGTAGATAATTTTTTGAAGAATTATTTAGAAGCAATCTTTGACAAGTTACTAAATTTGTATCCCCTTCAAAAGTAATGTTCTTTTAATTTTGAGTTTCATATGGATTTAAAATAGGGGTCTACCGATATGCCTTTTTGCCGATATTGCCGATACCGATATTACCGATATTTTTTTTGCCGATATGAGTGCCGATATGAGTATTTGTTAGGACAAAAACCAGCGGTAATATTTGATGACGTCATTCTTA
Organism: Ampullaceana balthica; assembly: GCA_944989445.1. Lineage (NCBI taxonomy): Eukaryota > Metazoa > Mollusca > Gastropoda > Lymnaeidae > Ampullaceana > Ampullaceana balthica. Next base: position 191,326 of record CALYLW010000009.1, on the reverse strand, counting down.
AATTTATCACTCGTAATTATTTATCTTTTATATTAGGGGACTACCGAACTGCATTTTTGCCGATATTACCGATATTTTTTTCCGATATGAGTGCCGATATGAGTATTTGTTAGGACAAAAATAACAGCTGTCATATTTGATGACGTCATTCTTAAATTTATCACTCGTAATTATTTATATTTTATAATTAAAGGGTCAGCCGATATCCAGTTTTGCCGATATTACCGATTTTTTTTTCTCCCAAAACGAAGTTTCTGATGTGTTTACAAGTTCCAGATCATGACCTACATAGGACTCATAACAAAACGAACCGTCCTTAATAAAAATGTACAAGCAAAATTACGAAGATCTTTTGAAACTTCAACCTTGACTCATAATTATTAATTCTAACCAATAGTTTAATGGCTTTTGCACACGGCCACCTTTTATGAATGAAACAATGAGATCTAATAGTAATAAAATGAAAATGAGGTTGAAGGTTGAATGGTTGCCAATGACAACAAGTCTTCACACGGTACATTTTGTTATTCCATACGAAACGAAATGTTTTAGACATCTGCGATTCTGCGTGCATCTTTGCTATTAGAGCAATTACGTGAACATAATGTTTACATGTTATACATTTATTAGAGATATTACGGTATACTTGGCATTGGCATTATTTACACAGTATTTCTGAGTATACGAAAATCGGCCGATACCTAAACAATATCAAAGCACATAGCACACTGTATCGTGGCTGCACATATTAATACTAGGACTCTTTTGACTATTTCAATACCGGTATCGGGGTCGATATATTAATTTGTCGAGATATTGTAAATCTAATTGATAGTTTTTTTGTTTCCGTTTTTTTTTGGGGGGGGGGTCAAAATGTATTTTTTTATGAAATATCGGTGACGTCAATATCGGGACCTTTACATGCTACCGATACCGATATTGCCGATATCCAGATATCGGTGCCGATATATCGGCTGGCCGATATATCGGTAGACCCCTAATTTAAAAACCAAGCTTCTTGTAACATTCATTAGCCAGAGACATACAAATCATAAAAAAAGTCTTTTTAGTTAGGGTTGCACCATTAACCAAAATGGAAGATCTCCAATTAATCAACTGCAGATAACATTAAATGTACATTAAATGTCTTTTGAATTAAATAATGAAAAGAATATAACACAATAAAGAAAGATTTTGTAAGAGTTTGAACATATTTTTATTCGGTATTGCTGCTGGACAGAGATGCTTATTCCCTGATTACTGAACTGAGAGCATCTTACATTGAATTGAATTTGGGAATCTATAGAAGATTCGTATTGATAACTAAAACATTAATCAAAGGCTAATTATACAATTCCAATGCAAAAGCATCAATAGGAAAAATGTGGTTGTAACTATTTATTTTTAACACAACTTTGAAACATTTTAAAGAGACAACCTGAATAAAAAAAACATCAAAATATTTAAAAAAAACAATATCTGGATTTATTTTACTAATTAATTGGTGAGTTATAAAATGTCTATGTAGTGCAGTGGTCAAAACGAAAAATCAGGACAAATAACATTTAACTGATGATAAATTGGTGCAACAATAGTCCTAACCATTTTAAAATAGTTGGAACACAATTTTTTTATTTTCAGCATGGTGTGTGACTGACTGAAACATATGGAACTTAGGCTATCAAAGTTTCTATTTGATTTTGAATTCCAGTCTTGTTGTTCAAAATTTTCCCTTTGACGTTGGAAAATTATCTTAAAACTTAAAAATTAAGTTCATTTCAAAATTGTTTGGAAGAACTCAGTACTAACAACAGCATGAAGAATAAATTTAAAGATTACCAGATATCAATAATTAATATAAGAATGAAATTGTTTTATATTTTAAGTCAGACGTGTATTTATTTTGTTCTTTGAATGATCTTTCACTAAACAGATAAATATTCTTTTCATGAGATCATCGTTTACTATTGTCTCACAGGCTAGTGTTTATAAAAAAAAAGTTTTAACAATAATTTTTAACTATGATCTGTTGGCTGTTTAATTTGTTCTCTATGTTATATAATCTATGTATAAATTTTTTTAATTTGACTTTTATTTTCATTTCCAATACAAAGTTGTATTACTCTTAATTATCATATAACTCTGGGAACTTATGATGGAACAATCATAATTGTAATGTATACTAAGAATGTGAATATTCTCTCTACATCAACCCACTTAACTTCTTTTAATTCCATTGACTTGTTATATGCATACTATGACCTTTTTGAATCTCAGTTCTATGACAATTCTTGATAAAATGACCAGTTTTTGTTATTGGCTGTTTGTCTTTACAATTGATTCACTGTCTCACCTAAGAATTATTGAATGTATTGTTGCGTCATATGATTGTTTATAATTAACATTGTCAGAACATTTGAAAGACATGCAGTCATCAATAGCGTTAGTAATCATAGCGTTCAGTTCTCATACATTTAATTCTGGTCATTGTAGCCTTTTTGTAGAAATTAGATGTGCATACTCCCTCAGTGATCCTTGTGTTTTGTTTTATTTTAAAATCCATATTTTCTGATATACAATAGATGATTATGTTAGCAAAGATTCTTATTACTTTTCAAATGCGTTAAGCTTATTTTTTTTTAACATAAATAAAATTTTATATTAAATAATTTTAATTGTGAGTTACTAATTAGACGTGCAAATTAAAAAAAAATATCTATGGAACCTGTTCAAAGAGATTTTTAGGATAAACTGTTTTTAATACGAAGTCATACACTGTTTTAATGAATGAGAGTTTGAATCATCATTCTAATAAGGTACTTACGGAAGAAATAGCCAAAGAAAGGTATTTTATTTCAATTATTAGTACCAGAATATAAAAAACCCAATAATAGTTCTAACTTTTTAAGTCACTTGTCATGTATACTTATCGTTAACCCTTTTGAGATGACAGGATTTTTATATTCATTAGCTCAGACATGAGGGGCGAAAAAGACAAAGGACAACATTATTATTATAATGCAAACATCGAGGTTGGCTGGGTTGTACAAGTTAAAGAGATTAATTCATGAATTTCTGGCTCAACTTTAGTCAAGTGTTAACACTGGTCAGTAATTTGATAGCAATATTTTAAGAACCCTGTAAGTTTTTAAAAAAATAGTGACCTTGAAATGTCAGAAAAGGTTTACATACCCTTGAAGGGATATTTTTTGCAGTTTTCCCACATTGAATTTATTTCTTATGTTTGTTAGGACATAGATTTTAAATTTCAACAATATAAAAATTTTCAAGCCGTGCACTCAGAATAATACATTTCATTTACATAAATGTTGGGGTTTTAGTTTTGTTTATAAAGATTATTAGTTTATTCAGTGTCCTTTTAGAATATATATAGTTTTATATTATAGTTCTAAGGTAATACGTGACTTTATTTTTATAAACTTTTTTTCTCATGTAAGTGCAGTCTCCATTTTATTCACATCAATAATTCAAAAGGGCATTGTCTCAAAAGGGTTAAATATTGATCATTTCTTTTTTGGAAATACCAACAAAAAATGTAATTTAACATTATTTTTTTTTAAGCTAATCTGTAAAAAAAATTATTTAACTTTTTTAGTACATTAAATCCTTGTAAGAATTGCTGTTAACCTTAACTCTGTGTGTATTTTTTTCATACTTAATTAGACCTAAAAACATTTAGAAAATTTTGAGGGATCATTAAATTTTTAACTCCTAGATTTTCCTAAGATGCACAATTTTGTAAATTTTTCCTTTACTCCTTAGTTTTAAAAGATTTTCATAAGTTTGCTCAATAGGTGGCAATTATAATGCAATTGAGTACATGTTGTTACAGCTTAATTATGTAGATAAAACATTCTTTTTGCTTGTCTTTAATTAGTACATATAAAAATGCCAGTTTTTTTGGGTCAGTAAATAGGTAAACAAGACTGATTAGAATCATATACAATATTTCAATAAGAAAAGTGTAATAATACATAGCTCTAATAATTGTCTTCGAACGTAATTGTGATGAACAGTTAATGGTTCTAATTAAATATGACTTATATTTATATAAAATAAAATACTTGTGGTAGCTCACTTAAGATGATTTAAAAAAAAATGTTATTTACTAACATCAAATTGCAAATCATTGAAGTATTTGAAGTGGATAAAATATGTAACTTGTGCTCTTGATCAGGTAATTTCTGTTTTTACATATAATTCTGTGAAAAGTGTTTTGTGTAATAAAAAAAAATCAGTACTATACAAATTATAAAGATGGATTTTAAATGAAAGATAGTTTTATTTGATGGTTCTATTTGTCATATATGAAAAAGATATACCATAAAAAATAACTTATTTTTTTTTGTTGTGCTATAAATTTACAGTAATAAATTTTAATCCTATCTTTGAATGCAATTGCTGCATTTGTTATAAAATTATTGATATATATACATATAATTATTGGCAATAAACCTCACTAATAATTCAATTTCATTTTGGGTAGATTTGTTTCTTAAAATATTTCTTAGATTCCAATTCCCTGTAGCCACTCTTACAACTTACTCAGAGCTGATCTTCAATATCATGAGCCAATTTAAAAGGGACCAATCTGTTTTGTGGCTTCACGAAATATGTACAGTTGAAAATTTTATGTATATTGATTTCTTTGAATCTTTATTTTGTAGCTGGAGATATCTAACTATTTCTTTGTGTGCTTTGTTTTTGTGGAAAATTATCAGTAAAAGAAAATTTACCAAAATATAACTTTTTTTTTACTTTGTTTAAAATCAACAGAAATTGTGGCTACAAAAAATTTAAATGAAAAGGTAATGCTGTGAATTGAGCTCTATAATATTTTTTTTTAAAAAAGCTTGTTTTCAAAGCATAAATTATATGGTCCATTTGAACAAATATCAAAAGTCTGAATGAAAAATCAAGTCAATCAGCATTAGAAAATGAGTTGTTACCACTGAATTGGTTGTAGTCATGTGACATGTAGGGCCATGACACAGACTATGTAAATGGAATTCAAAATTTATTTCATTTATTAACTGTTCTAGAGATTTCGTTGACTGTAACTTGATTTTTCTGACTGAACACTTATTTTTGTACTAGGTTTGATATACCATTGGTACAAATTATTTTCTAAAATTGATGAGTTTTGTTTCTTATCTATAGTTAAGGATGAGATTGCTATAAGACTTTACAATACACATTTTAAAAAGACGTTGGTATCAAAAATATTTTTTTACCATGAAAGTTCTGAAAAAATGTTAATTTTTAACTTAGTGCAAGTTAAAGGAATACACTTTGTAATGATTTATGTTATAACTTCATACAACATTATCACAAGAAACAATAGAAATTTACTCTACAGTTATTTTTGTAACTTGTTTATTTAATGTGATTATTTTTGCAAGTGAACAAAAGAGTAGTAACTCTAATAACAAAATATTTTCAATAATAATAAAACTTGTTTTCAATCAGTCCAGTATCAAGTCAGTTTTTTAAGGCACAAATAAATGGTGATCAAACTAAAGGCCAATAGATTTCTAATCTAGAGTTTTCCGTTTACATCTGATATTTCATGTCTGTTGATCAGTGTGATGGAAGTTAGCAAGATGATTGTCTGAGCACTTGGTCTGCTCTCTAAGCATATGCCTCTCAGTGACCATTCTTGTGGAACATACAAAGTTTCTTCTTCTTGAGTTCTATGTTCATTTCTTCACTAACCCTTAATGAATTTATGTTGAAAGCCATTATGCAAATCTAAGTGATATATTTTGTTCTGTTTGTGAAGCAATATATATTCTACTTGAGAGTATTGACTTTATGTACTTAACATTGGCTTGATCATGCTGGCCAGGCTTGGCTCTAATCAAGTTATGAATCCTGGTTACCTTCTGTTGAGTTGGCTGACAAGTTTTTAGAGAACAGATATGAATATAATTTTTCATTACTCGAGAAACCTGGTCATTGAAGCCGGGGGAATTATCTTATGCTTTAGTAGATTCTAGTTGTACAATCCTAATTTATTTTTGCAGAGGGAGAAAGAGAAAAGTCAAATTTAAAAATAATAATTCAGTGTCTTGAAAATTTACTTTCGCTAAATCTCTTTATTTGTTCCAGTTGTAGTGACTACCACATAATCTCTATCTACATAATATGTCATGAAAATGTTCAACCTTTTTCATATGGAAATGAGTTCTTTAATCAGCAGAGATTAATGTACTTGATGAAAGTAATCATGACAGGCTTGTTCTGTGATTTGGCTTTTAAGAGCAATACACTGTGTCAACCATGCGAAGCTACTGCTCTTTGGCTTTTTAAGTGTTAAAATTTTCAATATAAAGTTATTTATAAGATCCTGGCATGTAGTTGTGTACATTATGTCATTAACAGGGTATATTATTATTTTACTTGCCAGATTGTGTAGATAAGACATGGATATAAAATTTAAATGACATGTCGTTACATCAATAATTTATGAGTTCTTCAATTTTAAACTCTAGTTCCTGTTCCCAAAAACCCCTTAGAAATGGTCTCTACTTCTTTTCTAATTACTCATTATAATTAGAAATGGTCTCTACTTCTTTTTTAATAACTCATTTAAAATGGTCTCTACTTCTTTTCTAATTACTCATTATAATAAAATATAGGCTGTAAAAACATGTTTCACCTCTTAAATTTATACCACATCATACAATAGTAGACTTGTTTAGTGTTTTTTGTTAATGAAGTTATGAAATGGATTTTTTTCCTTTTCCAAGACATAAATCAGCTGTGGTCAACCTTGTAAATCTTCAACATTGTGTTGAATTGTTAGTTTGAAATCAGTGTATGATTGCAATGTTTATTTATTTTACACACATATATACAAAAATGCATTTTCACATGAAACCAAGAAGATTTTCCAGACCCGCTTGATGAATACTTTTTTTTTAAAGTTAAAGATAAGAAACCAGTATTTTTTGTCAGGGAATGATTGTTAAATAATTGCTTTTTATAACTTTACTACTCTATAAAACTAATCCACAGCTAAAAGCATTTTTACAATGATTATTTCCCCCTGTTGTTTCCATTTGCTAACTATGATCTGATGTGTACAGAATTTCTGCCTAACATTGAATGTATACCTTTAAGTTAGATGGAATTTTATGCACTCCACAAAATGATTTCATTTCTTTGTACTGTACAGTTTGTCATTAAAATTTATTGTTGTCAGTTTTGTCATGATGTCAAATGCCCTTGACCCCAGAACCTCATAAATGCTTTTTTTTTATTGTTAAAGCATGGAAAATTTCATGCAAATATTTGTGCACTGTGTTTTGTAATGAAACTGAACTTAGATATTCAATGACTATGACATTTTAAGTGTGTAAACCACAGAGCATATACACCATATTCATATTATAGAATGTTCCAGATATTTGTAAAACTTTTACACCTAATTTCCCCTTCTATTTAGATATGTTCCATATATTCTGGTCACTGCAGTCCATCTTTAATTTTCATTCTGTGTTCAGTGTTGGATATGAAAGCAATTAATGTTGAATTGATTATATCAGCATTAGCGTTCAACTTGCCCTTTGTAAATTATTTACAAGTACATCTTATCTTTACTTTTTTTTTCACTGTCAGATGTGCTCATGTACTATTCACTGTACTGCAATGGAATATTGACCCTCAACAGCAAATGATCTATAATACTATATATTATTATAGGCTATAATAATAATTTTGAGTAAAAAAATTATTTTAATATAAGTTATCTAGAGATGAAATGATATTCTGCTGTAACAAATTAATCAATACCCATTATTTCAATTCTGAACATTGTAATTTGTGGATATCTATCTATGGAAGAGCAGTTGAGTTATTTTATTATAAATATAGCACAAAACGATATTAATAAAATTTGAATTATAGTTGACTAATACTGAGCTTTCTATATTTGCTGATAAAGATCAAAAGATCTTGCTAAAAAAGAAATTCCATGACTTTATTCTTTTTTGTTGTGCTAAATTATTGAATGGGTGCAGTGGCCAGAATGGAATCACGGGAGGAACAACATCCAAGCTTGTACAGTTTTAGTTTATTTAGATGCGGTTTTTTTTTCTTCTTTTTTTTTCTATTTTCAAATTCCCCATCTGCGTGTTTGTGTGCATCAGGTACTGAGGCAGCATCGATTCATATTTTCTACTTAACTGATTTGAGCCTACTCAAAGAGACTAACATTAGTTGTTGGTATTCTCTGCTTCAGTTGTATCATTATAGGACCAATCCAATTTTTCAAAGCTAAACATTTCACACCAGTATTTATTTTATACTACTTTAATTTCATAAGATTGCTAAGGTGGATTTTTATTAAATTACAGTATTTTAAATGTATCATTTTTATCTATATCAATTCAGTTATCAAGTTCTAACCCAAAGTTTCAACAACAAAAAGTGATTTTCATACACGAATTTAAGTCTTGGCCTTGGTCATCAAATTGGCTTGCTTATTTTTTTTAAATTTTTTTTTAATGTGTTAAGGGTCATTGTAAATTTGTTGCTCTACTTTTGTTTCAAGTCTTCCACTGCCATCAATCCACCTCCAATCTTTTATTTTAATTTTTAGCATCCATAATAGAATTTATTCTGCTCTCATATGCAATGTCATGAGAACATTGTTTTTTGAGAGAAGGTAGGACCACAATGTTCAGGCAAGCAATGTATTCCCTAACATTCATGTGTGCACATATTGTTTTCATCCAGATCCACCAGTACTTATTTGACTTTGATGACAAATGAATGTTGTGGAAAAATAAATGTAAATATTAGAAAAGTCTTTGTCAATCTGTTATTATTTTGGTTTTGAAGTCTGTGTATATGTTCTGGTACAACTCATCTAAGAGGCATGATCAGTATTATCTGGGATAAAAGGTTTTCAACTGATCCAGCCTGTAAGCATTATATCAAAATGGTGCAAGCACCAAAATTCATTGGCAATAGAGTGTGGGGATTATTCTCTTGTCCATGTTGGTAACAGAAAAAAACAAGGAATATGTTTTCATTTTTGTTTCACAATACACATGTACTGGTATCTTATTCAGTTTTAAATATTCTATTCACAATTATAATATCAGCTTATAATTAGTGGTGAAGAAATTCTACAAATACACTACCTACCTAAATCACAAAAATATCCATGGTAACTAAAAGAGCAAGAAAAGGTAAGTTATACCCAACATAATTAAAGAGACATTTGACAAATCTATATATAAATGAAAGTATGTCTGTGTGTGTGCATGTCCTTTATAACTGACCTAACCATTCACCCGATCGTCATGAAATTTTTGGAGACTGTTGAGTACGCTCCCGGGATGGTAACTGGCAACTTTTTCTCTAAAATTAACACTCATGGGGCGCCGGGGGCCCATAATGTTTTTTGCTTATATGAGTTATTTAAAAATTAGTTTAAGCTTTAGCTAGTAGTAGGTAAAATGATGGATCTTAATCAAACTTTGTATATATAAACTTGATAGCCAATATTAAAATACTATTGGGCACTGAACACCTTCCTTTGGGGCTGGGGGCCCAAAATGCCTTTTTACTTAAACGTTTAAGATTTTTATTCACCATTGAATTATTAACTATCTTGACAAATAATGATAAATGTATCAATTATTATCCAGATTGAAATGAACAGGTGTTTTGAAATTTATATCTTGCACTAAATGGGCCCTTAATGTCGTTTTTGCTTATATGATCTATATAAAAATTAGTTTATGTGTTAGCTACTGAGTAAATGAATGGATCTTAACCAAACTTTGTATACAAAAACTTGGTAGCCGATATTAAAATATTTAAGGGCACTGAACTTCTAATGTCAATTTCTTCGGGGCCAGGGGCCCCAAATGTCTGTTTGTCATATATGTTTAAGATATTTATCCCATTCACTTTTTAACGATCTTGAGAAATATATCCATGATGAAACTGAATTAAAATGAACAGGTTTTTGACATTGACATCTTGCACCGAATGAAGTTTAAGCGTTAGATAATGAGAAAATAACTGGATTTTGACCAAACTTAGTATATAAAAACTTAAGAGCCTATATTAAATTACTATAGGGCACTGAACTCCTAATGTCCATTCCCTGGGAGCCCCAAATGTATTTTTTTTACTGAACGTTAATAATTGTATTCCCCATTCAATTTTACATGATAGTGAGAAATATATATCGAGTACAATGGCAATAAAAAAATTAAATTATCACTCATTTTGGGGCCGGGCCCTTAATAACATTTTTCTTTTGTACGATTTTTAATTATTAATTTATTTATCCGTTTGGTATGAAACTTGGACTTTTTGTGTGCACACTTCCGCGAAGGTTTCTAGTATAATTGTTTTTTAAAACATACCACTCTTTGGTTTCTTTAAATTTATTCATTTTTACTGAGATCGTTGCAACGCACGACGGGTCTGCTAGTTAGATATAATAAAATATAAGACTGACAGTATTATTCTATTGTGTGTTGTAAAGTATACAAACAAATTTCCTGCCAATGTTTCCCAACCATGAAATGTAATTAAATTTAAATGAAAAAAAAATTACCTCTTCTTTTTGTATAAATTTAATGCTTCAAAACGTTTTTGAATTTAAGCATAATAAAATGACAATTTAAATATATATACCAGAACACAGTTGTTAATGATCAAACATAAAATTCACCTGATATTTAAATTAAATTCAGAAAATTATAAACATGAAACATTTCATTAACATTAAATTTTGATAATTAATTCTTTCCAAAACACAATATTAGTTTTTACTAAAAAAAGTGACATGTTTCTCAGCAGCGTCCATTAACTCTGTATCAACAACACATTTGGATTCTTTGATCTGAAGGATAAAAAACAAGATATAGAAACAGCATATAACAATATACATATGCAAAAATAACTTAGCCCCTAACAAACAAACAAAACAGATAATCCATGAAACACATGAATGCACAATACACACACTTCTTTATCATTTCAAAGGTTTGTTACACTATATCCTGTGGCGTAACAACGGTTTGGCATTGGGGCAGTTGCCAAGGGTGCCGGCCTGCGCCAGTTCAAAAGGGCGCCGCTAAATCTCTTAAAATTTAAATTTTTAAAATTTAAATAAATATACACTTTTATCCTCAAAATAAAAAAAGTGAATAATTAAGTATATTTAAATATATTTCATTTAAGCCATTATTTATTTATTATGTTTGTGGCCTTTGCAGGGCTTCTTATCATACAAATGCACATAGTCTTAATTTGGTAGGTGTGCACGCGGCCAGCATTGATGCATATGTTGTGACATTTTTCGGAACTATATGGGCATTGTACAATTGTTTCTCCTTGTCAACTAGTAGATGGGAAAAAAATATCCTCAGTCACTGAAATCAGCCTAAAGAAGCATACGGACACAAGATGGTGTTCCAAAGCAAATGCTGTAAGTCCTGTTTATGAGCAAATGGAGCAAATTATTTTAGTATTAATTGAAATAAAGGATAATCACTTACTTGGTGACGCATTATCTGTTAGTAAATCATTGCACAGTCAAATCAATAGTTACAAGTTAATTGCGTTTATAACTACATGTACTTGGAATTTGATATTGGCAAAAAATAAACAAAGTCAATTTAGCACTACAAAAGCCCAGGATATTTATCGATCATTGTTTTTAATATATAGAACTTTTAAATGACTTTGAAGATCTAAGAACTAACGAAATCTATAACATTTTTGCCCAAATTGAAGAAATGTGTATTAAAATGAAAATCGAGCCAGTTCAAAAAAAGGAAAGCAAAACGAAAACGAATGCCAGGAGAGCATGCTGAAGATGAAGGACCTAATTTGGATAAATTCAAATTTTCTTTTTTTGCAATCATTGATTCAATAAGGATGCAGTTAAAAGACATATTTATTTCGCTGAAAAATATAGCATTTCTGACTGGCAAAGCGTTTCAATCTTTTGCAATGGCAGATTTACAATCTAAAGTTGTCTATTATCAGGCAAATATCCTGAAATAAATAAAGAGCAATTTATAATTGAAATAAAATGCTTTATTAAACACCAAATGATTGAACTATTGCAAAACAAAAAACCTGATGACATGTTTCATTTAGATCTTTCTAAATGTTCTCTCTACATGGGAACTGCAAGAATATTACCCGAATATCGAACGAGGCCTGAAAACATTTCTTACAATGCCAACCACAGTAGCCACCGCTGAAAGGAGTTTCAGCAAACTAAAAGTTATCGAAAATAACTTGAGATCGATGTCAGGTTAACAACGCACATCATCTCTAGCTCTTCTTTCCATCTAACGTGAACTTACCAGTCAAATAAACTTCCATGAAATAATCACTAATTTTGCAAACACTAAAGCAAGAAAAGTTAAGCTTTGAGCCTTTGATATAAGACACAGGAGTGGATCGGTGGAGTGTTTGAATGTCACTCTCAGACTACGTAATTATTGTTATAAATAAAATAAGAGAAATTCAATCTTTTTTCTAACAATTGAAAAAGTCGCAAAGCTGAAACTCGTCAATTATCAAGGTTGCCAAAAATAAATTAGCCAAGGGCGTCAAAAACCCAGTTACGCCTCTGGCTATATCTACAGTTTATTTCAAGAATTTATAAAATTTAATACATTGAAAATCATTTAACAGGAAATTTGAGGGGCCTGAAATATTTTCTGGACTGCTTACTTAGCATAAGCCTCTGAGTGAGAGGCATAAGCTAAGTAAGCTATCAAGAAAGCAAAGTTTGGATTAATTCCCAACAGTCCTAAATAAATTATGAATAAAAACAACCCGTAAAAACAAAGTTTTTGACTATAAATCCCTTATATATGAGACATAACTAAAAGTATTGATTATGTTCAATATAATACACACTGCGTGACAGACTAGCATAAACATTTACAGATCGGAAAATATTATAAAAGTAAGTTCGTTATGATGCGGACTGCGCGACAGACTAACATAAACATTTACATGTGTAGCCAAGTGTTAGTCTGTCGCGCCTGTTTGATATCTTTAGCAATTAGTGACTTGGACTAAGTTATTAAAAGAATAAAGTCCAAGTCACTAATTGCTAAAGATATCAAACAGGTTTATTAACTCAAGACACAGAATACAGAGTTGTTAAGTCACTTCTCTCTCTCTATGCTACCTCTACACTCTCCCTCTTTCAGACCGTTGCTCTTCTGACCCCTGTGACATCGAGGGCTAGAGTGAACCTCCAGTGACCCGTGGAGGTCAACTATAGCAGATGGCTACACATGCTACAGAGATACATAGAGATAAACTAAAAATTCATTAATATAATTACGGTACATTCGATCGATCTAAAATTTTGAAACAATGCATTGTTAGGTGACACAAGTCTATGTGTAAAATTTCAGTTCGATAGAATCACGGGAAGTGGGTAATTTTTTACTTTTGTTTTTCTGCGGCCGGGACCACGACAAGACGGTGAAGTTAATATAAATATAAGGGATTTCAAAATGAGATAATTAAACTTTCTTGGAATTGTAAATTTTTCTGTTCAATTTTTGTGCTCATTAATGTATTTTTTGAGGGGACTCTGCAACAGATTGTCAAGTACGCCTGGATAAATATTTATAATATTAATATTATAGCAAGTCCAAGACTGTAGTTTTCCAAGATAGCATGATGTAATGAACAGTCAAAGATTTTTATGATTTCAGTTTAATTACCTACATTTTGGCAGGTCTACTTAATATTAATGTGCACCTGATTGGAAGATTGAGAACTAAATTATTTTCAAGATTTATTGAAGGACAATGCATGAGTGTTATATTAAAGTTATTACAATTTTAAAAATTTTGAAGGCCCCTAAAATTAAATGTATTTACTGTGTTATAATAAAAAAAAACGTAAAAAACCAAGTTTTTGAGTATAAATCCTTTATGTACGAGATATAACTAAAAGAATTAAACTATATAATTTGCAATTGTCACGCAAGTAGTGTCTGTCAGTCCTGGCGCTACTAATTTTAGAAAGCAGGGAAAACCAAATCACTGCACCAAAGCATCAAAAGGTGTGCAAATTAAAGATGCGCTGTAAAAAAATATTATATGACGTCATTGTTTTCGCTCATATTTTAATTTTGGAAAAGGGATCAATGTAAAAAGAGGATTTGATGATGGTTAATTATAAAATAAAAAAACAAAGGGGGCGCTGTAGGCGCCATGCAACCCCTATTATAAAATACTTTGTGTACATTTCAGAAAGTTTAATATTTCGTATTTATCAACAAGGACAAGTTAGTTGGGCTTTTGAAAAAGGTCGGCGCAGTAGGCGCCCTAAAAAAAAGTGCATTTTTTATAAAATAAATAGATTTCAGCTGAAAACTTCCGTCATTTTTGACGGGTGTACGCAAGTGTTCATTATAATACCATCCAAAAAATACAAAATTGCAGTTGTGTCGTAAAACATATTTAATATAATGCGCACCGATCAGGAATATGTTTATGAAAAGTGTTGTCAATAAAATACGCACCTTATTGCGAGACAGAAAGGTTGTTCAATATAATACGCACCGCGACGCTCTATCTCAAAAAATAACATGATACATAGGAATAAATAAAATAATCTAAAAAATCAATAATTTAACTACGGTACATGCGATTGATCTGAAATTTTGATACATTGTTTTTATCATCGGTACGAAACTGCCTGCAAAATATTTCAGCTCGCTAGCTTACGAGGAAGTGGGTTAAAAATTGATCCAAAGTTTTGGCGACAAGCAAGGGTGCAACCAGACACCACAAGTTAATATAAAGGATTTAAAAATGGAGGATATTTATTTATCATATAAAAAAAACACCTACTAGTTGTATCAGTTGAACTGCCTTGACTTGTTCCACTTGTAAAAGATCAGAATTGAGCAATGCAATCAAGAAATGATCTGGTCCTATCTTATTCCAAAGTTCTTTGTCTTTTGTTGCAAACTAGAGAGTTTTGAAACATGTAAATAATGCTCTATTTTAGTTAAGCCCATCTACCATGTAACAGAGTTAGGTATACTTCAGTTAAACCAGTGGTTCCCAAACTTATTGGGCATACCGCCACCTTTCCAGAAAAAATATTACTCAGCGCCCCTGGAAATTAATTTTCTTTTAAAATTTTAATAGCAATTAAACAGAAAGATATATGAATTAATATTTCTACCTTTACTTTTAAGAGGCCGATTTCAAAGAACCCACCAGATATTCAACCAGCTAATTGACTGCAATATTCCCACCAAAGAAGAGATTAGCAGGGCCATTAAACAACTCAGAAATGGAAAGGCTGCAGGACCTGATGGCATCCCAGCAGAGGCACTGAAGGCGGACTTGGAAACCAGTGTGGAAATGCTACACCCTCTGTTTATGAAGATATGGGAAGAGGAGCAAGTTCCTTCTGATTGAAAAGAGGGATACCTTATCAAGATCCCAAAGAAGGGAGATTTAAGCTCCTGCTCGAACTACAGAGGGATCCCCCTACTGTCCATCCCAGGAAAGGTTTTCAACCGTGTACAACTTAACAGGATAAAAAACGCTGTAGACCCTCTGCTGCGGGACCAACAAGCTGGCTTCCGCACCAACAGATCCTGCACTGACCTGATAGTGCAGGAGCGCATCATTCTAGAGCAGTCACTAGAGTGGAACTCGCCTCTCTATATGGAGCGGAGACGTGGAGAACAACGGCTGTAAACCTGACCAGAATTCAGTCCTTTATCAACAATTGTCTAAGAAGAATTCTCAGAATTCACTGGCCGGACAAAATCAGTAACCAGGAACTGTGGCAGCGGACAAAACAGAAGCCAATTGAGGAAGAGATTCTTCAGAAGCAATGGAGGTGGATTGGTCATACACTAAGAAAACCTGCTTCTAATACAACAAAGCAAGCCCTGAAATGGAACTCCCAGGGTAAGCGGAAAAGAGGCCGTCCAAGAAACACTTGGCGCAGAGAGTTGGAAGCAGACATCAAGAGAATTGGCCATGAATGGAAGATCCTGGAGAAGCTGGCCCAGGATAGAGATGCCTGGAGGTCTCTTGTAGGTGGCCTATGCCTTATCTTATCTGTTTACAGACGCTCCTTCTATACAGAAGATTATTGCGTCCTACGCTTATCTATGGTTTGTGTTTAGTCCTGCATTTTTATTAGAGATTTAAATGTTGATAAAGTGTTGGTTTTCCTGGATTCTTCAGGCAACCCATTCCACGCCCGAATTCCGGACGGGAAGAAGGAAAACTTGTATGTGTTTGTTCTTGCATACGGAATAAGAAAGGTGTTTTTATCCTTATGTCTATCTGTGGGTTGTATTAAGTTATCTTTGTGTTGTATTTCTAAATTAGAATTAATTGCTTTATGTATGATTACTACTTTGCTCTTGGTTCTTCTATCCTCTAGTGTTTCAAGGTTTAATGATTTAACTAATGGTGTTACTCTTGTCAGTTTCGAATATTCTCCAGTAATGAATCTGGTAGCTCTTTTTTGAATTTGTTCTAGTTTATCAATGTTTTCTTTGGTGGATGGGTCCCATACAAAAGATGCATATTCTAGTGCCTTGGAGGAATCGCAGACGCCGACGATGATCGGTGGATGCCCCTCATGGACAAGAAGGCTCAACAACATTTCTACCTTTCTTCGTAAAATAAAGTAAAGAAAGGTGTAAATTAGAAACATAAAGTTTTAAATTATGAAACTATTTATTGAACTCAGAATAGAAAGCTAATACAATAAAAGTTAAAACATTCGAAATCATAGTGAGAAGGATGAATTTGGTGTGCTGCTACCACTTTACTAATCCTCGTCTCTTTTTTCTTAAATCACTGCAATTGACTATTTCCAATGTTGTTTTTTTTTCTTAGTTAATAAATAGGTTACAACACTGAATCCCCGTTCCACTTAATATGAAGAAGGAAAATGCAATTAACAACTTTTGAATTACAGCCCATATTTCAGGATAAGCCATAGGAATCTCCTTTTGCAGCCAGATTTGATGGTGGCTACTTTTGAATTTAAATTTTAATTCATCATTTGTAGTTACTTCCATCAGTTCTTCTTGTAAATGTGAAGATTTTCTATGTTTGAACTTCAAAAAAGGATCCAAAGTCCAATCTGGTAAGTTCATTTTCAAAAATCATCAAATCGTCGATAAAATCTGAATAGAGAGAATCCAAGTGCTCAAAATGAGGAAGTATGTCTTCGGTTTTTTTTTCCTGCTCCTGATAAATTTGGTAACTGGCTGAATTCCCCTCGTCCAAAAGAATTTTTGTCACAAATGCAGAAATAACAGATTTTGTTTTCATTAAATTCAGTTCATCACCTTGAAGCTGAAGATTGCTTTAATTAAATTTTTTTGAACAAGTCGTTCAAGTAAGCAATGTCACTTTTGGATTGAATTAAATTGGAAAGCATAATTTTTATCTTTCAAGAACTCAAGCAACGAGTTAATCAGCTTATAAAACCTCTCTCAACAAACTTCTGTTTGAAGCAGCAAACGATTAAATTCTTCATTGTTTTCAATACAAAGCTGTTTAAATAATCTGTAATTCAATGATTTGCCTCTGATTGCGTTCATAGCTTTAATGACATATTTTACTGAATTATAGATGTGCACTTAAATTTTTGGCAAATAGATGTTGATGATGGGTGATACAATGTACTGTGAATGCGTTCGGCACTTTGATTTTTAAATATGCAAGAAAACTCCTGTGGGGCTTTACCATCACTGGAGCAAAATCAGTGGCTACTGATAAGATATTAATATTACTCAGAGGTATTTATTTTTCTTTAAAAAACTTATACATACATTGCCTGAAATATTGATTCTCCTTTAGTATTAGTTTTCAAATATTTAGCAAATAATAATTCTTGGCAATTTTTTTCTTCCTTTGTGAACTGCTAGTGTGCTTAAGTAAAGCTTCATTTCCTGACAAAGTAGACTCATCAAGTTGAATAGAAAACTGAGATGTTTTTAAATAGTCACACAATAAATCTTCAACATCCTGCGCCATTTCATCAATTCTTATTTGCAATGTATTATTGCTCCATTTTCTTGATAATATCAGATGCTGGCTTGTGTAGCACAGTACATATTATTTCACTTATGGCCGATATAATTAGCTATTCACCAATAGTATGAGGTTTTCCAGATTTGGCAATCATTAACAAAATATTGTAAGAAGCAAGCAAGCCATCGCCAACTTGTGTGGTTGCGGTTGAAAAGAGTTTTGCCAACGTTGGTTATTTAATAATGATGGTGCTCACGTGTTTTTGGAACGGCTACATGAACAGTAGCAGTGGGCAATGGCACATACCTCAATGCAAGTGAGGAAGTATGCGTAACCGAGCCAACCTCCAGAACGTTGTTCAAAACAAAATTAAGTGTTATGAGCAGCATTCATCAATCAATTTTTATATATCTTTTCTTCTTTCTTTCAGACTTTCACCACCCACATAGTTATTCATCACCCCCCAAATGCACCTGTGGCCATCACTGCACCTGTGGCCATCACCGCCCCCGTGGATTGCTGCAGCACCCACCAGGGTCGGAAGCGCCCACTTTGGGAATCAATGAGTTAAACCTACCTACCATGTAACATAGTTCCAACTCTACTTCAGTTAAACCTTCCTGGCAAAAAGATAAAATAGACTGCAACATAAGGTGGTTCCATGGCTGATTAAGGACATGATAACCTGCAAATAATCCATCAACATAGAAGAGAAAGTGAGTCAAGGAAATATACAGCCCTAATATTTTCAGCTCACAACAAATATCTCATTTTATCACTTTCAAAAAAACAGAATTCAAAGTTGTGGGCCAGATAGATGTGGTCCACAGACAGTAATTTACACACCATTTGAGGAGATAACAAAAGGGCATAAATTAGATCATTGACATCATCAATTTGATGTTATGTAGGTATTCAATGCCTATTCCATCCAACTTCCCACTATTGAAACAAAATGTTTCCTTTGGGCGCCGTTCTCTGATCACACATGAGTTTTCACCCCCCCCCAACACACACACATACATTCCACAATTATCATTTTAAAAAAAAATTTTTTTTTAGTCCCATAACCTTTTTTCGAGGTCGTAGGGGTTTTTAATGTTTCCATTAGAGCATTCTCGGGCTTAGTAGACCTTGGCGCGCCCATCCCTCTCCAGGTCAGCGGAGCACTTTCTTAGCGTTAGTCATTCACCAACATTTTTATAGCGGGTTTAACGTGGGCTCGATCCCACGCCCCTCAGCTTGTGAGGCGAGCACACTATTGACTTCGCTATCCAGCCGCAATTATTCCACAATTAATCAATCTATTTATAGATAATAATCATGTTCACTCAGTGGTCTGTTGCTTCAAATGATAGATATGTCACTGTTCTGTTATGCTTCTGGTACTAAATAGTACCCACTGCACCATAAGGAGCAGCAAGTTTTTCACAGAAACACAGCAAAATATTAAATGATATAATTTCATTTCAAATTCAATTCCTATGTGACAGAACATAACATATAGGCTAGTTTGATGGAAATCAGTATAATCTATTAATATAGGTAATTACATTTGCCAAATCTACCTACACAACTATGGTAACTGGATCAGGCTTTAGTGTCCTGCTAGTTTTTTTAATTGTATCTACAAAATTTACTTGTTAAAAAAATCTAAACTGGACAAGGGAGTGGAGAACTTTGGGAATCACTTCCAAATAATGACATCACACCAGCAGAATGATACAAAGGAGAAATGTGGACCAAATTTTACCCTTACTTGCATCAATTCTAGGAAGTTTAGCAAAATCACTTATTACAAAAATTAAACAATGTTATTGAACAATTGAGTGAATGTTACGAGGTTTAGAAAAATAATTAGAAAACATGGACTGACATTGTTATTTGTGTGTTTAAGATATCAGTAGGCGATTTACAATAGAATTTTAGGGTAATTATTGCACAATTTGTGTCCCCCCACCCGCCTCCGCAAACCTATAGCTTTACACACCAGAAGATAAAATCTAAAAATTCCTCTCAGTGTTCTTGTTTAATATGGATGACATTTTATATAAAATATTATTGAAACAAGTAGGCAAAGTGTTCATCATTATAAAGAGTAATCCATCCTGGAAATGATCTCCCTTGTATATTCCATGTGAGATATTGACTTTGACCCAATGTCTTTTGGATAATGTTTACATTACCTATAGCTTGTCCAACAGTTAATAAGCTTCTGATACAAGCAACAGCTTCACACCGCAGCCTTGCAGTTCGCTATAGAGAGATAATTTTAAAAAACAAAATTGTGTAACAGTATATAAATGAAGAGATTTGACATCATTGTATTTCTTAATTAGGTGCTTAGGGGTTGGTTGGTGGGGACTATATACTATAGCATGAGAATTTAGTTGTTTTGTGGAGACTATGCCCAGTAGGATGAGAATTTAGTTGTTTTGTGGAGACCATGACCTCCAGTAGGATGAAAACTTAGTTGTTTTGTGGAGACCATGACCTCCAGTAGGATGAAAACTTAGTTGTTTTGTGGAGACCATGACCTCCAGTAGGATGAAAACTTAGTTGTTTTGTGGAGACCATGACCTCCAGTAGGATGAAAATTTAGTTGTTTTGTGGAGACTATGAACTCCAGTAGGATGAAAACTTAGTTGTTTTGTGGAGACCATGACCTCCAGTAGGATGAAAACTTAGTTGTTTTGTGGAGACTATGACCTCCAGTAGGATGAAAACTTAGTTGTTTTGTGGAGACTATGACCTCCAGTAGGATGAAAACTTAGTTGTTTTGTGGAGACTATGACCAATGTTCCCTCTAATGTTCGTTGGTCTGTGTGCAAAGTATAAAAACTCGCGTGCAAAGTTGCGCAGCATCCATTTTTTGGTGCAATATTTTTACAAAATTTGCTGTGCAGTAATTCTAAACTGCTGCACGGCGTCGGTCTGATAGCTGCGCGGTCACGCAGCTTAAAGGGAACATTGACTATGACCTCCAATAGGATGAAAACTTAGTTGTTTTGTGGAGAAAACAATTATTACACAATTTGTGTCCCCCCACCCGCCTCGGCAAACCTATAGCTTTACACACCAGAAGATCATCATCATCATTTGTCCTTTGAGTTCCTTGTAGAACATAGGGCCTCTGTCAAAGCTGACCACTCTACACGGTCCCTTGTTGAACATAGGGTCTATGTCAAAGCTCACCACTCTACATGGTCCCTTGTTGAACATAGGGCCTCTGTCAAAGCTCACCACTCTACACGGTCCCTTGTTGAACATAGGGCCTCTGTCAAAGCTCACCACTCTACACGGTCCCTTGTTGAACATAGGGCCTCTGTCAAAGCTCACCACTCTACACGGTCCCTTGTTGAACATAGGGCCTCTGTCAAAGCTCACCACTCTACACGGTCCCTTGTTGAACATAGGGCCTCTGTCAAAGCTCACCACTCTACACGGTCCCTTGTTGAACATAGGGCCTGTCAAAGCTCACCACTCTACACGGTCCCTTGTGGAACATATGGCCTCTGTCAAAGATCACCACTCTACACGGTCCCTTGCCAGTCGCTTCAATTCTTCCCAGCTCTTCCCAGTTCTTCCATTCTCGTCTAACATGCTCCGTCTCCATGTACGCTTGGGTCTTCCTCGTTTTCGTTTGCCCTGAGGGTTCCAATTTGTGGCCCTTAATCAAACTGACACTTTCTCTGGTTTGATCGTATTTAAGATTGTTTATATTCTTTCTCCACGGACTTGTCCTTTCCTTTTCTTCAAAGGATTCAAATTCAGAACTCTGTCTTTTAACAAACTCAAGGACAGATTTCAACAAATGCATGGCTGAATTCAAATATAGTCCCCGATCTTGAAGGGATACTTTCGTTTTCTGAAATCTTTCCAAAATTGTGTCCCAAATTTCAAGTAAAATAGCGACTTCCAGATCCTCAAGCTCCTTCCGAAATTCTTCTGCTTCAAGTCAACTGTCACCGGCTGATTTTCGTCAGTTGCCAATTCTTCCAGTGCTGCAATATTCTCATGGTATACTTTATTAACAGACCTTACAGCATCATGTCAGGCTGACCATCTTGTGTCAGACAAAGCTTTGTTAACAGGTAACCCTTTCAGGTGTTTTTGAAGTACCTGCCAATGATGAGTAGATGCAACAAGCCAGGTATAAAGATTTTGCAGAAGGCAAAAATATCTGGCTGCAGCAGGACAACCTTCTGCTGCAATTTTCCCAACCAAGTTAAGGAAATGAACTGTGCATGGCACATAATGAGCAACACTGCACTTGTCATGAAGGATAGCCTGGACTTCGTTGTACTTCCCAATCATATTTGTAGCATTGTCATATGACCTCCATGGCAATCTTTAATTTGAATGTCATTTTCTTCCAAAAAATTAAGAATAATTTGCGCAATGTCTGATCCAGTATGGGAATACATTGGTATGAACTTGATGAATCGCCCAACAGGGCCAGATTGTGCAACATATCACTGTTAACTGGTCCACATGCATAATATCTAATATCTAATACAGGGGTCGGCGAACAGGAAGGGAATTTCTGAGGTAAAACAGTCTCATTTGGGACATATAAAATCCGCCAAATTTCAATCTTTTTATTTTAATTTTTTTTAAATATCAAAATCCATCATGTGTACATATATTTACAAAAGGCACGGTTTATTAATAAGAATTTTGGGCTTTTGCAAGAGAGAGCAATCCAAAAATTGAAGCTAACCACTGTATGATCCATCGTAAATCTCTTCTTGTGAAAATTTTGGAACCAGAACTGGAGGTCGTCATGCATGATATTATCCAGATTATTATTATTTCAAATTTGGCCTTGTACTTGGAAGATTGTGGAAATACAACTTTTGACGACATCAAGGATATAGTTATCAGATATCTTACCAAGCTCAATGAGCAGTTCACTGTTTACTTTCCATTTATAAGTTATTGATTCACATAAATCAGTTGGGTTTTAGATCCATTTCAATGTGACATTGAGGATATACCAGATGAGCCTCAAGGGTTGGCCGTGCCACTTCTTGAACTTGAGTCTAATAATGAGGCATGTATTGAATTTGCAAACAAAGCAGATCTGAGACATTTTTGGATGTCAAATGCTGCAAAGGCTTTCAACACTGCACATGAGGAGGCCGTCAAGACGTTGCTGCCTTTTGCAATCTATTTTCCACTCTAGTAAACATAAAAACAAAGTTGCGAAATCGATTGGAATCTGAAGACAGCATCCAATTTGCCCTGACATAAAAAAGTTCAAATTTCAATGGAATAGTGTTTAAAAAAAAAGAAACAATCACAATTTTTTCAAACTAATGAGAAATCAATTTTTTTACCTTAGCTAGGTTTCCTCTTTCCTGCATGATAGTTTTTAGATATTTTACAAATGATGACAATTTCTGGTACAGTCGAAACCGGTTAAGTCGACGGCGTTGGGGTATGAAAAATTGGCGTCGACATAACCGATGATCGAGTTAAAACGAAAACCAATATGGCGGCAAAATATTAACATGTGCTTGAAATTTCTTTATGTACGTGATTAATTAGTTAGCGTTAATCAGTGATGGGACGATTAATCGGAATCGTATCGGAACCCTAATATTTCTTCACTCTTTGCTAACGTTGTAATGACCGTTCGTTTTTAAGGGCAGTTTAAAATTTAAATATAACCATGGTTCCCACTCAGGAAAACGGGAAAAAGTCGGGAATTCTTAAAAAATTTTTCTCGGCCTTGAAAGTCGGGAAAAGTTATGACACTAATCGAGAGTTATATATATATATTTTATTATTTTTATATGTATATTTATGCCGAAGTAATGGACTTTGATTACGTCTCTGTGGTATGTTTCAATTCCATTTAATAAAAAAAAAGTTACCAGTTTATAATTGTCTGCGCATGCGTTAAAAGGTCAAATTTTTCGCCTCGCCTGTTACTATCAGAACGCTCTCGAATTTCCTCAGTCAATCAAACTTGTAATATAAATAAAACTATTGTGGCCTTGACCGTTGATCACAGCACGCTGTGGGCTGTGTGATGTGTGTTGACCTCGGCCGGCAACTAAGACTAAGTCTAAGCGAATTTTTAAAAAAATCATTCCTTATCAGAAATGATTTGATTTCATCGTCATGCGCATGTTAGTCACAGTCACGTATCTTACTGGTAACAAAGCAACAACAAACTTTTAAAAGAATAATAATTTTTTTTTGGATTAAATAAAAACCACAGTCGATTCTCGATACAGACCTTTATTTTCATTTCTAAAGATATTCGTTTATCTTAAAAAATAAAATGATTAATACATCAGAAAATGAATTAAGTTGAATAATAATATAACATGCACTGCGAAATGACGATTAACAACCTCTAACGCGATTGTCCATTACCTCGGGTGAATACATACTCCATGGATACACGTCGAACTAATAATTCACACACGCAAAACATCCGGTAATTTTTATTGAAATCTCGTAGAATCACACAATAGCCGGAAGTCTCGAAGAAAGCGAGATGTCAACACTGTTTTGAACTAAAATTGCCAGAGTGCATTGCTAGGCCAACCGACGAGGATCGAGCTAAGCAACGTTGTTAAGTTGCAAATTTGGCCCTCTTTTGTGCTCGAGGCATTAGGTTACGGCGACTTAGAAAAATCGAATTAGCCGATGAAAAAATGCTAAGATAAAGAGAGAATTTGGCGGTTCCAATAAAAAACGTCGAGTTAGTGGGTCGGTCGAGCTAACCGAGCTCGAGGTAAGTGGGTTCGACTGTATTTCAATCTCTTCAATATTTTCTAGTAAAAAAGGGATGAGATTTTATAATTTATTTATGATATTTTTAGGGATTCATCCAAACATTTGCCCAACTTTATTATAAGATATAATAAAGTTTGGGGGCCCTTAAATCATTGGGAGCCCCTGGCTTTAGCCCGTTCAGCCCCCCTTTAATCCGCCTTCGGGTATGGCAATGCAACATAATGGACGGATTGAGATGTAAAAATGTAAGACAGTGCAGTTCAGGAGATATTTCAAAGATTGGGATGAAGGAAGGGGAAGTGGGCCCAGAGTTTTTTATTGTGTAAAGGTCGCTGTCAAATGTATGGGAATCACTGATACGAATGTGAACTGTTAGGACAGTGTCTTTAAATGAGTTATGAGTCAATCTGATTGAATGACAAGATAAAATAATAAAGAAGCCCATGAATAATGGGAGATCAGGCCAGTTGTAAAAGTGAGACTGGGTCAGTAGTAGGAGTGAGACTGGGTCAGTAGTAGGAGTGAGACAACAAATGTCAAAGTGAGACTGGGTCAGTAGTAGGAGTGAGACTGGGTCAGTTGTAGGAGTGAGACTGGGTCAGTAGTAGGAGTGAGACTGGGTCAGTAGTAGGAGTGAGACAACAAATGTCAATCTGAATCAAAAGAAAACCAGCTATGTAAAATCACCTGAACAGCAAGTTGCTGTAAATAGACATAAATTTGCTTGAGCTCCATCAGTGAAAATGTTTCGGAAGTGATGGCATTGGGTTGTGTCTTCACAAATGTGACAGCTCCACAGGGACTGAGGCCACCACACATACCAGACAAAGTTACACCAAGTAACTGGAGTAGAGGCAGACATCTGCTTGCTTCATAGGATGCCATAGATGACAGCAAAAGTCTGCATGGTATGACAACAGGTCTAGTTGTCTGCCATGAAAATAAAATGAAAAGAAAGTTTTTACAGTTTTATTTCTCAAACAAATTAAATGGCAGTTATGAAAAGTCAAAATATAAGACTTGGAAACATTTTGGAAATATTGGAATTCTTCAATCTTTCAGCTCCATACATCACTTTGGTGGTACTTTGGGTTGATGAAAAGCAAAATGGGGGTGGGTGGGTAGACCATTGGGTTGTTACGTAGGCCAAGCCACAGTTCAATTTAAAATATATTTTTGGATTACATTTTTGACATTTTTAATTGTCAACATATGGTCTTTTATTCCCATTTTCTCAGAATGTAGCATATGGTAAATAAAATGTGTTTTATTTTCAAAGTTTATTAAAACAAGTGTTTATTTGGAAGTGCAAGTTGTTTAGCATTGCCTGATTACATTAGGTGCAGGGAGTGAAATGGTATACCTGATACTGGGATCCATGAGTAGCCAACCAAGCAACAATAACAAGAGCTGGTTGAGAGATGTTCAAATCACTACTTGCTACAGATGTCTCCAAGGCAGAAACAATCATCTCATTCTGCATCATGACAGGAATCACTGCAAAATAAGAAAACACTTTCCAATTTCATTCATGTTCGTGTCATGTGGGTCTCAGTACAGCAGCTTCCTATTAGTGTTGTGATTGGTTAAAATATGTGGATCTCAGTGCAGCTGTTATTTTGTTTGCATTAAAAAACATGAATCTAAGAATGTTAACAAAAATGTCAACACAACTACATTAAGTCTACTGCTTATTTCCCTAAGCTTATCTGTTTGAGACTGACCTGTTTTGCTGTCTTGACTGGACAATCCCTCAATAACAGCCTTCAGAAACCTGAGTGCATGTGTCAACAAGTCAGAGGCAGAAGACGTTCTGGTCACCAGTTTAATAACTAAAGACACAGAGAACATTTGGAAAAATGAACATGTCTCCTACAATATGGGCATGTCAAACATTATTCGAGTCAAACATACAAGTTGAAGTTGTCACCTTAATAAAAAGATGAATTAATCTGGCTTGTTTTCCCTTTCACACAAGTAGACGGTTTTCACGGTGCTGAATCACAGTTAGTATTCATTGTAGGGATAACCCCCATCACAGGGAGACGGTAATTATGTTCAATTTTCATATTGGTATAAATGAATATTTGTATAAACCATTTATTGAAATGCTCAAAACTGTTCACATCTTGAGACACCCTTCACACTTCCTAATTTTTCTTGCATAACACCAGAAAGTTAACTAATAATCCTACCCTGATGGACAGTCTTCAGACAGGATGTCCTATCTGTGGCTGAACACAGGGGGCTTTCAAGGAGGGAGGTCATGGTCATAAGATAACTCTTGGTTGTTGATTCTAAGAATAGTAGATTTGTCGGGTACTTTAAAGTGTATCTAACCATTTTTCTAACAATAAGTTATACATAAGAGATGTATATGTAAGTAAATTTAAAAAAAAACATGATAACCATATAGTAAATGATAGACATAGGGCAAAGTCAATTATTTTCATAGAAATTAATGCAATTTATAAAATCAAGTGGAGAGTGTTAATTTGTGTGGTCTTACATTTAGAGCCGACTGTGGTGCAGAGTGCTAAAATGCAGGTCTAGAAATTAAATGATTATATTACCGTTGCCTGTGTGTGGTAGCAATATAATAAGCAGACAAGGCAGGACAGTTACAAAACTATTATAAAAGTTTAAAGTACCCAATAGTTTTATACTATTATGTATGCAATGTGTCACTGCAATAAGTGTAACCAGAACAATATCACAGAATTTCCTCTGCTTGCATACCTACTGGCTACATGTAGGAATTCCGCATATAGTATCACTGCAACATAGTTTCAATTCAGCTTTGACATAGTTAATTATTAAGACTAAACAATTCCAGAGATACAAAATGCTAATGCCTAATAAAGACAGTCTAAAATCCTAAGGTATAAAAACAGAATATGACTAAGTTTTGTTGCAGTGCTTTTAAGATTTATTTTCATAGAATAAAACAGGGTGCAAGAGAAAATATGCTTTAGTCGGCTCTATGAATCCTGCTCGTAAGTTACTGTTAGGGGCATTGAGTATATGTAAGCTGCTGTGAACCTATTGGAGGGCAACTTTCTCACTCATGGAATTTGTCAGTCTATTGGCTGTAAATTAATGAAATCGACAAAGCCCTAAAACTTAAAATCAAGTTAAGTCTTTGTGTAATGGTTTACCTATATAGGTAAAAGGCCCTTATCAAATATTGATTACAAGGGGACCTCGTTGGAAATTTGTTTAATATGAAAATATCGTCTCAATTGTAGAATCACATAAATGATAATATCTGGTCAATACAATATCCTTCCTGGCAATGTATAACGTATAGTGTAAACCTCTAAGATTTGCCATAAATTAATCATTGGTTTTATAAAAAAAAGCACAAAATATAAAATATCTACTTATGCCTGGTTTAACAATAGGAAGAATCATGCATTTCCAGCTTCATACTATCAGGGGTGGGTGGGGGAAGGGAGGAGATAGATTGCATTGTTGGTGGTATAAGTTCTGGTATATCAGCCTCACCCATCAACAGATATAGTCTTTTTAAACGCTGGCATACAAACAAATGTTATCATTGCTATACATATACAAATTATAATTCATTCAAAAGAAATCAATAACAACTATTTGATAGAAGAAAAAGAAGAATACAAACCTGATATTTGTGTAGTTTGCAGCAGATTATGGGTGAAGTTGTGTTGAACTAAAGACAATAAAGTCTTGAGCACAGGCACTAACAGCAAGCCATCAGGATTGATAGAAAACTGAGAAAATTTTAAACCATACATCATACAGTCATAATGCAATAGAGAAAAGATATCAAGTATAACATTTATTTATGTTACAAGTCTACAGGATCACCTATTGTTTTACTGCTCATTGAGACATCTGGTTAATAGAGGTGAACTGCATCCAGTCAACAATATTAACACAGGCAGTACAGTCAATTAAATCAGGATTTCCTTAACTGTTGAGTTTTCACAAGTTTTGTTATGACGAGGATCTGTACAGATGTAGTGATTTGATTTTCTTCTTATTTGGCTATGCGATTTGGCAAGATAAGACTTTTGGAATACTACTTTGAGAACATGTGATTTGACTAATCCTCAAATAAATGTAACATACATGAGAGATATAGTTAATGAGACAGATAATCCACGTAAGAAACAAAGGCGCTTAAAAATAAATTTGAGTAAACTTACGTGAGAAATACAGTACATTAAAATATCCCTGGCTGTTGTGCTCACAGTGTCTATGTCAAGGAGTTTCTGTCAATGAAAGACAAAAATAGTCTTATGGTCCAGTTTATAATATAATCGCAGCACAAGACTAATATGATGAGAATGGTCCTTGTCAATTACGACAAACACCATAAAATAAGCAAGTGTTTTCTAAGACACCATTACATTATTGAAAATACATACATTTTTAAAGATGCTGAAGCCAATAATTTTATTCCATAAGTTGGAGACATAAAATGTGCTAGCGTACAAAATTATAGATAGTATACGAGTTGTCATGTTGCATGCAACTGTTAATCAAGTGGCATTAGCCTCAAATTGTGTACAGGTGTTCTTACCTTCATCCCACAATCTCTGTCTCAGAAGTGATTTTTACGATTGAGGGCATAAGATGAGTATTTACTGCTAAAGGTATTAAGAAGTACTAGTGCTGCTTAATATTGAGGGCATAAGATGAGTATTTACTGCTAAAGGTATCAAGAAGTACTAGTGCTGCTTAATATTTAGGGTTTAAGATTAATACTCACTGATAAAGGTGTCATCTGCAACGTTTTATTGACTTTATTGATAATTTTCATCCACCCATAATTTTTACATCAACAATGTATTAAAGTTCTTTTAATTTATGTTATGTTTTTGTTAGGGACTTGTTCCTACTCTTCTTTTCTCTAATAATTAGTCTTTCCATGGAAATCAGGTTATATATATTGTAAATTTAATTTAAACACTTTTGTTAGTTTATTTATATATAAAGTATTTGTCCATTAATGATCCTACATGTGGAAGAAAATCAGAAGCCCGAGCCTAATGCTCTTCATGGGTCTTCCTGGAAGACACCACCCCCCCAGCTATCTAGCCCCCTTCCCCTTTAACAGCTGGGAACCCCCCCTTGGGAGTGGTCGTTTCTGAAGCGGCCACCTGGGCATCCAAGACAGAAAGTCGACGATGCCTCCCACTAAATTTGACCTCACAAGGAGGGGTGGAATTTCACTACTACGACCCGCTACCACTTTGGCGCCACCCCGGCAAAGCACACAAGTCTCAATGGTTTGGACTGCTGCTAAGCGGGGGATCATCAATGACCTACCTAGGGTGCAACCCCCACTGGAAGTTTTCCTCAGAGCTGGCGTCCGCTGCATTCTTCGCGGTTTCTTTTGCTGATATGACTGGCGCTCCTGGCCCTAAATCGGCACCGCTCAATGGCGTTGCTAGTGAAATGAGGGGGACAAAACGGTCGCTTCGGAGTAACCCGACCCTCAACGGGTACTTTGTCCATTAATAAAGCTTTCCATTTATTGTTTTTCACACAAATCATTAGTGTATCTAGTTCTAGTGGTGCTTAAGATGTTGGTACAAGATGAGTACTCACCGCTAAAGATATCAAGAAGTTGACGTGGCTTGCCATCCCCTCTATAAGAAATCTGTTCCTTTCATTGAGCCATGATGTTGCTGGCACATCTCTTGTCATGATTGTATTTAAGAGCCAGTATTCAACCTTACAGGGTAAATATATTTTTTAAAAGTGTGTTTAATTGGATGGGTATTTCTTATTCAATAATGTCATTCAAACAACTTTATGCAGACTGGTAACTTTAATAGCAGTGGTAGGCAGAGCCTCCAACAGAGCTCTGTCACGTTCTTCTGATGGACCTGTATTTCACTTCTGACCAGCTTGCGGGCAACAAAAAATGAGGTTGTTCTGAGCACATACAACTATTAACTAGATGTTCTAAGGTTTACACATTGAAATACCTAATCCTTAAGACCATCATGAGGAGTGAGAAGCTTGTGAGATATGGAGGCACAGCACTCAGAATATTTCAACAGTGGAATATGGAAAAAGAACATAGCAGCAAACTTGAATGGCATCTCAACAAGGAGAAGATAACCCATGCACCAAATGTATTACATCGTTGATAAATGTCATAATTAAATAAGTTGAAATTTAGAGAGTCACAGATTTAAGTTATTTCAAAATGCACATCTTACTATGAACAGGAAAAAAACTGAAAAATTTTTGTTAAAGTAATAAAAAAGAGAAGGCAAAGTAAGGAGAATATTTCAACTAAAAGCCTTCAGATGACAAGAGAAACCAAAAGTAGGTTGCATCAACTCTGCAATGCTGAAAGAGTGTTTATTTGTGGACAGGGAGAAGTTGAAAGCCCATGCAGCCCAATGTACTTTTTAGTGCCAGAATTTATTAGTTGACTCTTTCATAACCAGTGTGGCTGGTAGAAAAATCTTACCCATTTGATACCTAGACATGCACTTCTCTCCTCTGTCAGTAGAGTCCACTTGACCACTCTGATGTCATCAGTAAACCAAACATCCACTGGTAACTTGCTGAGCTGAGCCATCATTAAGTTCTCTGGTGAGACATAAGAAATGTGATCAACCAACACTTGATGACTGTAAACAAGGATCAACTTGTTCTTCAGCGACCACCATTCCAATAAACCCATTCCTTTCATCCTACCCCTTTGAAGGATATTCTGGCTAACAGATAGATACAGTAAAATGAACAACTACTTTATCTTGTTATCTATAACCTTATTTATATTTTATTATTTAAACTGTACCTTTATCGTCAATAGTTTGTGTTGTATTTATCACTTGATTAAGCTGAAGTTTCAAAGGAACAAAATTAAATTAATTTTATAGATACTTTAACTTATTGTTAGAAAATATATTTTAGATAAACTATATTAAACAATGAAATTAATTTTTTTAAAAATAATAAAGCAATGGAACGTAAAAGTGCTTTTGGGGATCTTAAAAATAATTTCAATATACAAAAATGATCTGATTTGGTATGCCAACAACTAACAGATGGTTGAGAACACCCTGTTGAAAATTGTCTAAAAACAATACTGATTTCCAAGTATATAACATGTGTTTGAAAGCATACCATTGATAACATTTAAATCTGAATGAGATGATATAAGTAAATATAACATTTGATCTTTTCTTTTGCAACTGTGAACCCTCTCTCTAAGGTATTAGCAAGTAAAAGAAATCAACACCAAACATATTTTTAAGTAAACTGAGCATGCCACAAGGTGGCCAATAACCTTACAAACAGCCTCCAGATAAACATAAGCTCTAACCACTATGGCATCAAAGTTGATGATCTCAGGCATTTCTTTCAAGATGTGGCCCAGAAAGTCAATCATCTCCAAGTCCTTCCAACAACTGTCAATGATTTATATGATAAAGCTTTTTATGTTATGCTAATTGTATAATTACAATAGTAAGTAACTGTAAACAACAGCAATCAAAATTTCAAATGAGGGCTCTAGAAAAGCTAAGTATTATTTGATATAAACCTACCGGTATCCGTGGAGATATGATAAATAAAGTAGCGTAAAGGAGGCTGTGACTTCCTCTTGTCTGGAGAGACTATTCCCTAACACTGTGGAGGTGCAGCTCTTGCCTTGACACAAAGACAAGCTTATTTTAGTTCTTAAAAATGGGTTGTAAAAACTCATAGTAACATATAGACAAATTGTACATGTATCATTTTGTTTTGTGAAAAAACAAATTTGGTGAACTTTGTGCACATAAAAGATCTCCTTCAGTTGTTACCCAGCAAGTTAAATTTGTTATCTTCTTTATTCTGTTTTAATTCCCCATCTGGCCAATAAATTTCTCTTATGAATAAATATAACATACATAATTCATTCTTTAATTTCTGACCTTTTAGAGAACAAATCAAATGAACCTTTTAATATTTGATGTTAATGTTGATGTCAAGGGTATGAGAATTACTGTTGTCATCTGTTAAGGTTTAGAGTGAAATGTGTTCACTGTGTGTGTGTGAATTTGATTGAACTGACTGATGGATTGGTGAGGGTTGTTGAGGGGGGCTATATGTAACATGTTTGTGGAGAGAGCCGATAGTAGGGGGCCTAGAGAATTGATGCAGAGCTAGGGAGTAAGAGAGGGCTATGATATGTTTCAAGCTGTATAGAAAGACGGACTGAAGGAGCATGTAGTGGCAAGCATTCTGCAATCAGACCTGTATATAAGGAATTATTTGTATTCTATTTGTGAATGGATTATATTTATATTACTGTTGTGACATTTTTAAGTCTGTATACAAGGATTAAAGATATTTAATTAAAGTAATAAAAGATTTGCCTAACAACACACATGACTTCAGTGATTTGATAGTCACATTTTATTCGTCCAGTAAACAGTGGCAGTATGTGAGAGAATAAGGAGCCTCCAGTTGGACATAGTGCTGGACAAGCAACCATGAGAATCAACATAATATTTTTTAAATTTCTTTTTTCTATAATGATGTAGACAATTTTTGAAACATGGCTGTTATTTTTTTTAAAAGAGCTTTACTGTAACCCAGACAAAATCTATCTAAATATACTCTCCTTGTCATTCAATGAAGTTAATATTTAGAAGGCATAAATCAAAACTTGTATGGCATTTATGCATATACCAACTTAAAATACACTCACTTTGAAGATGATAAAATCCCGTTGACAAAGTTTTTTCATTGACTTGAATAGGAGGAGTGACCAGTGCTGTAAGTTTGAGACATAATCTGGCCATGGTGCAGCTAAAATGTTGCTGGAAGTTTACTGTTGTCCTGTCAATAAGTGATAGGTTCTAGTTAGTCGCTTAATGGGTATTGGATAGTGAATAATTACAATAACTTTTTTGATTCATGGCTATTGTTAAGCAACCTCTGTAGTACAAAGTTCATATACATACAGTTTTCATAAACTAAAAATAAAGTTGATTATTTAAAAAACGATTAGCTTATAACAGGGGTGGCCAGATCTGCAGTAACTGAGAGCCATTTTTATTAATATTCAAAAATTTTGAGAGCCACATTGAGACATTATCACTCACGTCCCCACCAATATTCCATTTAAGCTGCGTGGCTGCGCAGATATCTGACAAACGCTGCGCAGCAGTTTAGAATTACCGCGCAGCAAAATTTTGTAAAATATTGCACACAAAATGGATGTTATGCAACTTTGCACACAAGTTTTTTTACTTTGCACACGGACCAGCGAACCTTCTTTATCAATAAATACAAAATCCTCTTCCCATTCTGGTAGAAAGCTTCTATTTTCTTCTTTATATTTTCGTTACCTGCAACTGTTGCCATATTTTGTGGATTTTTATCAAAACGGGAACAAGAAATTTAACAGTTTACATCACCAACCACTTACAAACCAATCGCTCCCTTCAAAGTTTAAAATTTAAATAAGCCAAAAATATTTTCAACCATTTGTTTCAGTCCAGATTTTTTTTTAAACCTTCATTTATTTTTGTTACTACATGTACTGTGAAAGTCATGAATGACTGAATATTATTTTTGTTCAAACCCAATAATAGATAATGTGTTTTTAAGTATGGTGGGGGGTAACTAAAAAAAATATGGCGTATTTCAAAGCAAAGTTAGCGTCCTGTCATATAATAAAAGCAGTGGTGTTATTAAAAAAATACAAAAACAACCCCTTTTAATTGTATGTGGTTCGGTCGTGTTTTCCTTGATTTATTCAAAGAACCTAAATCTTTTAATGTTAATAAATTTTTTTTCATGTTCAGGGAAAAAAGGTCGGGACCGTATTTTATTTCCCATTGACAGATATTTCTTCTTAAGCGTTTTCCTGTTAACCGTATTTCACAGCATATATTTCAAACAAAAATTTTAATTTGATCAATTGTTTGCGAGCCGCAAAGTAAACACAGAAGAGCCGCAGTTTGGCCATCGTTGGCTTATAACATGGTTATTTTATCAAACAGGCTAAGCTCTCAAAATTAACAATTAATTCCAGTTCAGTCAATATTATGAGGAAGGAATATATAGCATAAGGCAGGAGACACCCGAAGAAGACAAAGGCAATTATTGTCACGTTTCCTTTACCTTGTGGTACTCTTTTATTTACCAAGCATTTCTAGTCACACCACCCTTATCTTCCTTTTTAAAGACTATAACAGAGATAAATAATGTCAGAGGGATAACCTCTTACCCTTGGCCAGACACAAGTGTCAACATCTGGTATGGTAAACCTTGGGCCATCAAGCTGCTGGATGTTGCTGTACCCTGATCTTGTCCAGTGGACAGCAGGATATCTAGACATGACAAGAGTTGCTCTAATCTCTGCACATCATGCACTGGGAACATGTGATCCTTGGATATAAATAACAACATTTATAACACAGCAAGTCATCTCTAACCATTGATGCAGGGTGATGTAATGCCAAATGATTTTTACAATTCTCTTGTACAATTAAATATTAGGGATTTTTTTCATTGTGTCTATGGCCTTGGGTACAAAACCCAATTTTTGTTGAATGTTTAAATAGTAAATTAAAGTTAAGATTTTAAAACAGATTTGAGGGAACATCTCTCTATGGATGGCTTACATTTATGACAGCTGACATCCAACTCTCACACATACTCCTCAGAAGAGACTCAAGTTGTTGAACTTGCTGTTGTTCATTTCCATACAGAATTGTGTCAGACATGAGCAACCTGTAACAAGAGTTATTTACAATCCCATCATACAGGGGTTGCTACAACAGATCTACAACACATGTTTAATTTAATCAATCAACTGATGAGTTAAGAATCAAAAGGAAGATGTTGTAGAAAACACTAAAGAAAGACATTAAATGTTGAGTTCACCTGTGGATGGCATTGCTAATGTTGTTTACACATGTCAAGATGACCCATACAATTTCCTTGTTTGTGCTAGTCAGACATTTTTGAAGCTGGCATTCTGAGACATCTTTCACAACTTGAAGTAGGAGAGTCACATGTTTTACAAGCACTGGACTTTGCTGGTGCTGAGCCCTAGGTGTATACAAAGAAAGAACACAAGAATAAAATTTATTTTTTTGATTACTGAATGAATGTCACATCAAAACACTTAAGTGGCACCTATATAATTAATACCAAACTAAAGCAATCTGAATTGGCATTACTAACCTAAAAAAGGCTACAACGGCTTTTAAAGCCAAAAGAAATAATTCTGTTTTATCCAGCAGCAAGCTTTCTTGTAGTATTTGACAACAAGTAGTCCAGGACTGGTTGAGAAAAAGAGGCATGTTGCCTGATTGTCTAGATAATAAGAACACATTTTAATTAGTTAGGAATTTAAAAAAAAATTCTATTGATATCAACACCTTAAATTAATCAGAATTTTGCCTTGTTTCAACTTAAGTCATAAGGGGCGCTGTGGTGGAGCAGCAGTGCGCTTGGCTGGCATACCGAGAGTCACGACTTCGCATCTCGGGTGAAAGCTGGGCCTTTTTCTTGTGGCTAAGAGCATCCCTGAGTCCACCCAGCTCTGAATGGGTACCTGACATCAGTGGGGGAAGTAAAGGTGGCTGGACATTGTGCTAGCCACATAATTCCCTTGTATGCCGTGGCTACAATAACTTATGGATGCTGCTTCACTTGCCCCATAGGCCAGCATGGTCTGAAAGGGGAACTTTACTTTCACAACTTAAGTCATAGTGTCTTCACTAACTCTAGTATAAAAAAATCATTGTTTTGAAAGTAACCTTCATATCAAGTTTTCTGAATCAGCAGAGAAGATAGATTTTGTGATGCCTGACAACCAGGGGTCACCAAAGTATGGTCGTTGGACCATCATCGTTCCACAATGGCATTAATCATTTTTGCTCAACATCATATCCAACATGAATGACCTGAAGTTGAAACTTCAGGGTAAGAATAACCTTTTCAGGACTTCCGAGAAAGCTGTCATATTTAAAAGAAATACTGAAAGTAGAATACGTTTATCATTTTCTTTGTTCCTCTGAGTTTTGTGTTGAGATCTTCAAAGATGTTGACCCGGATTTTCCCAAAAATTTTTTTTGTGACTTGAAGAGGAATTTTTTTGTTTATAATTTCACTGCTTGACAGAAATGGAAGGATTTGGAACATCAATTGCAAATGAGCAAACATTTCAACAAGATATTATTGCCTGATGAATACTATCACAATTCTCTTGATTGGATGCTGCAATTCAAAACCAAACATTGATATCTTTTGCTGTTTAGTCTGTGCACACACATTGAGATGTAACTATCTTTTCGCTAACATCGCATTATTTGATAACTTTTTTAGTAAATATATGTTGGTTTTCTTCGTTAAGCATTGCCAGCCACTCTGCCCTGAATAAAATGGAATGATTATTTTAGTTTTTTGCCTTTTTTTCCTATAACTTTCGTTAATCTAGCAAGTAATTTACAGAACATTTATTTGGCACTGTGCCTGTCAATTTTTCTGTTATCTAGCCTGCCATGAATAAAAGTTTGGTAGATAATCCCTGCTGTAAACAGCAATAGATTTTGCCACCTATACTAACAACAAAACTAGAATAACAAACAAATACAAAGAAAAATGTGTGAATTGGTCAGCTGTTTCCTGCATATGTGGAAATGGTTGGGGAGTACATCAAAAGTTAATATTATTTGAGAAGGTTCAGTACCTTTCCATTAGGCAGCTTAGAAAGATCAGACCTTTTTCTATAATAACTGAATTTCTTGAGTCTAGAACTGCTCTTAATGCATTGAGTGTTGAGTCCAGGCCTGGAAGAAACAAATTATTATGTTGAAATGTGATATAAGGGAAACAAAAAGCTATCACTATGGATTGAACAAATAAATTTTTGTGTGCCCTTCAGTTATTTAGGTTATTTAAAAAATATATAATTCTTCAGTTTGAATAAATATCAAATTTGTTACAATAAAATGATTATGCCTATATATTGATGACATACATATTGAAGCTTTAAATTTAAAGTTAGCATGTAAACAATCTACCTTAGTTCTATGTTGGAAAATTAAAATAAAAGAATTCTAAATAAAAATGCATTTCATTTCTGCCATTAAGACTGATAATATTGGTTAATCATTATGTACAGAAATAGTTCAGATATTTTGGTTGTGTGATGGCAATATATTCCAGATGAAGCCAAGTTGCTCCCAAACTTCATAACATTGTAGGGCAGTTATTGCAGTATAACTGCCATGTTTATTATGAAATATCCTTTGTAAAGTAAAGACTAGAATACCATAGATTGCATGACATTTATCATAAAAGACTTGATGCTGGGCCATTGTGTACAGACACTGAAATGTAAATCTGAAAATATTTGTTAATTTTCTTTAAATACGCAATAATAATAAGTTTTGTAATTACATGTATATACAAATTTCTTTGAAAGAATTAAATTAAAACTAAATAGCTTTAGAAATATTCTGTTGAACTTCAGTTAATATTTAATTGTATAAAACATGAATAGGGTTTTAATGAACATCAAAACTTGTTTTTACAGCGGAAAATTTGCACTATATTTTTATAAAAAATTAAACAATGAGAAAAGTCAATGTAAAATAAGAATGAACATTAAAAATAATCATTGTACTCCAATTGTGATGTGTTGGTTGTGTAGAGAAATTCAAACACAAATTCTGAAACAAATTTAAAAAAAAACAATGTCAGTTATAGTACAAAATAATGATAAATGTTTATGATTGATGAGAATGTCCTTTTTGAAATACTTTTTTTTCTGTCATAATATTTTTATGTACTTAAGATAAAAATAATTTTTAAATATAAAATTAAAAAATTTCAGAGATAACATTATAATGACCTGCTAGATCAGTATCCAAAACTTGCTGGATCTGTGACACATCTGTAAGTTTCTCCATGAGGAGAGTCAAACACTGGGTACTTGACAAAACTAGAGCAGGGTCTTTGGTCATCAAACAGCGTTTCAAGCCCATTAACAGTGTGTAACATGTCTCCCCATCGTGACCCACTAGAAGCAGACCAGCTATCATATCTTCAGACTTAACACAAGTTTTAAGTAAGGCTGTAATTGAATTTTTAAAAATCAGGATTTATATTAATTTTGAGGACAAAAGTATTAAAGAATTAAAACAATTTTTAAAAAATATTATAATTATATTTAAAGAATTCAAAACAGGTTATTTAAATTATTCAAGTACTGAAGTAAGTTGTTATTACAGATTTAAAGTTAATTGTATAGATAAGAGCTTGATAACATTTCTAATGATGTCATTTCTGTTATATTAGAATAAGGTCTTTTGAGGTTTACTGTAAAAAACCTAATACATGTATTGATACCTATTTCAATACTGAAAATCTGCTTGGCTTTTAAATGCTAAAAAACACACCCAAGCAATGGACTTGCAGATCAAGGGAATTGACTGTATTTAGCCAGATGACAAGGGCATCCATTGTTTTCCAGACAAATAACTCCATGCTCTCATCCTCCTGACAGTGAGATGTGGTGACAGCTTGGACTAAATGTCCCAATAGGTGCACCAGTGAAGTAACTGTGTTTGTATCTAAATGCTGGTGGATATCCAATATACTGCATATACTTGATGCTAGAAATGACAAAAGAAAATAATAATTCGAATTAAGATTTTTTTTTGAAAATAGAAAAGTGAGTTTTGCATCGTTGTCACTTGAGTCCAATAAATGTGGGACAAAATTTTAACAGACTGTTCAACAGTTTCAGTTCACCAGCATAAAATAAAAATAAATAAAATCATTGAAATTATTTAAGCGAATCTAATCACATACTTAGAAGTCTAATAATTTACCTAGAAGAATGTTCAAAGACTCCATCATTAATTTAATAATCAATATTCCCTCAGTTCTAGTGCAATATTCCAAAAAACATGAGTACAAGTATGCAATGGCCAATGAGAAAACAAGTGTAAAAAATAACTAAGTGTTATATTTTAAAAAATAACCTCGTGGTATGCAATCATGAATACATGAGTTTGTTTTGCTAGCAGCTAATTAAAAATGTAATTTCACAAACCACACAGATTTACAGTGAGAGTTTATTATCAATTCTGAGTACATCTGTGACATATCACACAATTTTCCCAGGACTAAGAAATAAAACCAGACGTTCTTTTCTGATGGATTGGACATAACCTGTAATGTTTAAGAAAACATTGATTACATTTACAAATTCAGAGTTTAATAGATAGTCATGCATTAATGTAAAAATATTCCAGTAAAATCAATAACAGTGCACTTTGAAATATTTTAAGGCCATAATTAAAACCAGATTATTCATTGAACCAATTTTTATAAAACTTTAGTTAAGATGAATTTTATTTGTATTGTCATAAATCAAGAAAATCGATAGAGAGTAATGTAGGAAAGTATGAATCTGGTAGGTCTGAAATCAGCCTTACCAAATTGTGAAAATTGTTCACAAAACTTTGATAAAGATTTTCATCTTGTAATTTATGGATCAGGAGGGCACACACTAAAAAGAAACATAAAAATATAAATATTAAAACAAATAAAATTGATATCTAAAACCAATTATATAAGAATATTTTTTAATTAGATCTATCTTTTTATATTCAAAAGCTATGGGTAAATTAATAGTCATTCTTTGAGAATAGGGTGTAAGTTTTCATTAAAAAAATTGTCATAAAATGGTTTATAAACCCAACATAATATTATGATTTAATGTTTTAATTATGTTCATCTCCTTATGACTT
The DNA here is from genome assembly GCA_944989445.1 of Ampullaceana balthica. NCBI lineage: Eukaryota > Metazoa > Mollusca > Gastropoda > Lymnaeidae > Ampullaceana > Ampullaceana balthica. The sequence continues at coordinate 150,732 of CALYLW010000009.1, read as the reverse complement.
GACTGCCCTTCAATACAGAAAAATATAACCTAGATTTAATATAAGTCATTACTGTAAATGCTTAAAAGTCAACTTACATGAAGCTGCTGTTTTTCTGTATGGGTCTTCTGCAGACATTTCTGTTGATATATTCATTAGAGAGCATTTATAATGTCAAACTTCAATTAACTGAAAATAGTAGCACATAAAAAAATTATTTGCTGCAGGAAAGCCTGTGCTAATTTAAATAAGTTGAACTTCAGTAGGATAGTAAGTGTCTTAAAGTAAGAATAAGAGGGTTAGGCTAATATATTATATTGAATGGCTAGAATAATTATATAAATGACTCGTACTGCCATACAACTCTTAACATAATATATGTTTCCCAAACGCAAAAATAATAATTTCACCTGTTATGATGCAAATTATATGAAAGCATTCAGGTATATTCAAAGCAAGAGTCTGAACTACTGCTTCATTTTCATTCACATTAGACAGAAGAAGAGAAAGACACATTTGCCTTTGCACTGTTGAAACATTGGTACTTTCCATGATATCTAAAAGGCAGGCAAGACACTGGTCTCGTGAATGTCCATTATGAGATTCCTTGAACATCCAAGTAGTAGAGTGATCTTGATGATTAGGTGAAGTAAATGTTGCCATTTTTTGAAGGCCAATCTAAAATAGAAATTCAAATTTAATATTAAATAATATTAAATATCATATTTAATGTCATAAATTTATCATGTCATAATACATAACCAAATATATTTTAAAGTATGCACCTAATATAAAAAAAATATACTTGAATAATATAATATATATAAATATATAACATTTACTTATATTGCAGTGCTAATGTGAAATAGGTTAAAAATGCTTCTGACTAGATTGTGAACTACTTGTGTCTTGTCTATATTTTGCATTAAAATTAAAAGTAGACAATATCATCAATGTAATTATTCAACTTATTCCAAATCTTGTTCCAAAAGATGTTTTAGTTTTACAGCGTACATCTTAAAATTAAAAGTATATGCCATTTTTATTGATCCCTTAAAAATTTGAATTATTTTAAGTTTAAACCTGCTGAAAGTGCGTTTGTAAAAGATTTTAATTTTACATATGAGAGATATATATTATATAGTGACTATAATTATATAGTATATAGTATAGTCTAACTATCGTAAAAAACTATCGCCAAAAGCTCAAGTCAAGAGCCTAATGAATGGCTATGCAATGTTATTCAACTAAATTATAGGTATAGAAATAATTATAAAAAAAAGACTGGTAAACAAAAACAAATTTATAAATACTTTCTATCTGCACTCGTATCTTTCTTCGAAATAATAAGCGCTTAAACTTTATCGGTGCATTGTCTGCTACATTAAATATGTCAACCGGAAGATGGCACGGTGCTGCCACTATGATTTTTTTTTAAAAAAAAGGCAATTTAAGTCAAGTCTGATAACCCTGATTAGAGAGATTAAAAAAAAAGTGAATGTACATGTATATAAGGGCCGTCCATAAATGACGTCACGCACCTAGGGAGAAAAAAAAGGTTCCACATGTTTGTGACGATGTGTGACGAGAGGGAGGGGGGTGTTTGAGAAATGTGACGTCACATCAAAACTCTCAAATTTTAATAAAAGTTCCACTTAAATATCTGATTTCTTTCAATTATTATATGACGTGTTACACGGCTTCACGCATGTTACGATATTAGAGTGCAACCTTACATTAAATACATACTTAAATGACAAAAAAGTGATTTGAAACATGCTCTTTTCATATAGAAAATACAGCTTTTATGGGGGAGGGGCAAAGCTTTTTGTCGTCATATTGGAAGGGGGGGGGGTCTAAGTTTTTTGTGACGACGCGTGACGAGGGGGGGGGGAGTGAAAAATAGGCCAAAATTGCGTGACGTCATTTATGGACAACCCCATAGGCCTAATTAAAACTTTCGAACTTTGAAATAGTGTTGCCTCGGGCTTATAATGGACTCGGGTCGGAAAGTTTTGGGAAGGTGTGAAAGGGAAGGGGGTGAGGAATCAAATTGCACCAAGTTCCTTGCCCAAGTGGAAGCACGTGGATTGGGCGTGGCATGGATTGCCAGTGCCCAGGGCAAGGAGAGCTTGATTCGCCCTTATTCTTGTGAGAGACTTGTGGACATATAGCATCATATCCCTTCCTCCAGACCTCCTCTTTTAAATCCTTTATATTAACTCGTGGTGTCTGCGGCCGACCGACCGACCGACCGACCTTGTCGCTAAAACTTTTGATCGATTTTTAACCCACTTGCTCGCAAGATAGCGAGCTGAAATTTTGCAGGCAGTTTCGTACCGATGATAAAAACAATTTATCAAAATTTCAGATCGATCGCATGTACCGTAATTAAATTATTGATTTTTTAGATTATTTTATTTATTCCTATGTATCATGCTATTTTTGGAGATAGAGCGTCGCGGTGCGTATTATATTGAACAACCTTTCTGTCGCGCAATAAGGTGCGTATTTTATTGACAAATCTTTTTATAAACATATTTCTGATCGGTGCGCATTATATTAAACATGTTTTACGACTCAACTGCAATTTTGTATTTCTGGATGGTCTGGCGCTGCGTATTATCTTATCTTATCTGTTTACAGACGCTCCTTCTATACAGAAGATTATTGCGTCCTACGCTTATCTATGGTTTGTGTTTAGTCCTGCATTTTTATTAGAGATTTAAATGTTGATAAAGTGTTGGTTTTCCTGGATTCTTCAGGCAACCCATTCCACGCCCGAATTCCGGACGGGAAGAAGGAAAACTTGTATGTGTTTGTTCTTGCATACGGAATAAGAAAGGTGTTTTTATCCTTATGTCTATCTGAGGGTTGTATTAAGTTATCTTTGTGTTGTATTTCTAAATTAGAATTAATTGCTTTATGTATGATTACTACTTTGCTCTTGGTTCTTCTATCCTCTAGTGTTTCAAGGTTTAATGATTTAACTAATGGTGTTACTCTTGTCAGTTTCGAATATTCTCCAGTAATGAATCTGGCAGCTCTTTTTTGAATTTGTTCTAGTTTATCAATGTTTTCTTTGGTGGATGGGTCCCATACAGAAGATGCATATTCTAGTGCAGGTCTCACCAAAGTGAGGTAGCATTTTAGTTTTATATCTCTATTACATTTGTTAAAGTTCCCTTTTATAAAGCCTAAGGTTTTGTTTGATTTTTTAATAACTTCATTGACATGGGGATTCTATGATAGTTTCTCATTTATTAAGACTCCTAAGTATTTTGCATCTTTAGTTTGGGTCAGTTCTTTTCCATGAATGTAATATTTTGAATTTATTTGTTTCTTTTTCTTTGTTACTCTTAACAGTTATAATGAACATTCTTTTAGTTACTTCTCGTACATAAAGGATTTATAGTAAAAAACTTGGTTTTTTACGGGTTGTTTTTATTATATTAATATATTATATTTTATTTAATTAGTGAGTAATTTAAATATAGGCTTACATCAATCATATATATGCTCCATTCTTTTGTTTAAAATCGTTTCAATTGCGTGGTTATTGACTTAATTTCTGATTACTGTGGTCAGTGTCCACATTTCATACCAAAATAGAACGTCAATATTCTACAGACTCGTTACACAAAGGCGTTTAATTATGGTCAGATGTCCAGCATTAACAGTTATAGCGATCACTTGATTATCATAAACGTCATTTTTGAAATGTCAAAATTTAACATTTATTTATTTACAATTCTAATGTTTTTGTTTAAGCAGTACGTTTTTTTAAAACGTAAAAATTTACTTTACAGCATTAATTAATATTCCTCATCCTGTAGCATAATGTATAAGTGTAAAGCGATCAAATCAGTTTTATGAGTGAAGTTTCAGATTTAAAAAACAAAAACATAGAATCCTGCATTTGATCTTTTATAGAAATTTAAGATTATAAGCATTAGCAGTATTGCGATACTTTCCGAAACAGCAACTTTATTTCTACATTTCTTTTTGAAAAGTCAGAAGAAATCAAAATGACATGAAGAACATCGTATCGTATATATTATATTTGATAAGCGATTATTGCGTCCTACATTTATCCATGGTTGCATTTTGAGTAGAGTTTTTGAATTTTGATAACGTGTTGGTTTGCCTTGTGTCTTCATCGGTCTATTTCAATTATTTTATTATTATTTTTTATAAATATTTATATATTATACTATATATATACACACATATATTTATATTTATATATATATATATATATATATATATATATATATATATATATATATATATATACACACATATATATATATATATATATACACACATATATATATATACATATATTTATATGTGATCCGAAACATTTTTGAACCCACGCCATTAGCCTATATATAGGCCTAGCCGTTACAGCGCCAGGGTGCTGCTTATTATCTTATCTTATCTTATCTATACAGACGCTCCTTCTATGCAGAAGATAGTTGCGTCCACAGACCATGACAGATGATCTGTTGGCAAGTGATGCAGCATTCACAGGCCACGGCTTTGTGGGTTCCACGCATTACCCAGCCGCCTAACACTACATGTGTTAGGTACCCATTCGGAGTGGGGTGACTCAGGGATGCCCTAGGCCCCGGGAACAAAGCCTTGCCTTCACACGGATTCGAACCCGTGACCATCGGTACGACAGTCCAGTGCGCTGCCACTCGACCACCGCTTATTTATAAACAAAATTTCGCCGTTCTGGAGCTGTTCAGTGTCAACGTAAGAGGAAGTCTAGTAATCCAGAAGGACACACTTTTTTTCTTTGTGTTATTGTTGTCTTCTTGTTGTTTTCACTCTATAAACTAGAATCAAGCAGATGTTCTCTAGGTTCTGCATTTTCCAAGAAACATACTTCTAATGAAACTGAAGCTCAGCCATATATCAAATGACAAAACCTACAAGTCACATTCATGTTCATTATCTGATCTATTTCGGAGAACTCTTGACGCAGCAAGCTACTGTATAGAAAGTTACACACTATTAAAGGTCAGTACAGCGACGTATACACTAAGGGGCCGTCCATAAATGACGTCACGCGATTTTGGCCGATTTTTTACCCCCTCGTCACGCGTCGTCACAAAAACTTAGACCCCCCCCCTCTAAAAATACGTCACAAATCTTTGACCCCCCCAAAAAAAAGAGAATAAAAGACACTTCATTTTCTATTTGAAAATAAATATATTTCAAATCACTTTTATTGTAATTTAAGTATTTATTATTTATTTAGTGAATATCTACTTTGTAATATCGTAACTCGCATGAAGCATTTAAAAAAAAACGTTTAACCAGCCTTCAGAAAACGAACTGTGTTAACATCCTTAGATTATATTTTATTTTAATGCATACAAATTAAACATTGACTTTTAATCATCACGTTAAAGTCTTTTTTTAGAAAATAATTATTTAAAAAAAATATTTTTTAAATATATTTTTAAAAAATCCCTCAATTGACTGACGGGCATCCCGTAAGAAAGAGGTCGGCGAACTGAGGTAAATAACCTCTTCCGGGGTCAAAAAGGGAATTCTTGGGGTAATTAATGAGATGAACATACAGAAGCTATATCGAAAGTCAATAAACCAAAACAAAAAGCCACACTTCTACTGTTGTTATTTTGGTTTTAAGAATAAATGTTGTTAAAACTAACACTAAGACCAATGAAACCATTGAGATTACTCATCTGGTTTCAAACTTTAATTTAACAAGCAAACGACTTGATTCGACCCTGATATAGTCTGTTGGCAGATAACAGACCAGATGTAGGCACAATACTTGCCCACAAGAAATACATATTTTATGGGATTATATTTATTGTGACTTAATGATGGATAGTGGCGATCGTTTTCATGCCACGGTGGTCAAGACAATGTGCACAAGTTTTAATTAATCTTAGAGAGGAGGGATTAGTTTACTCATCTGGTTCTGGGGGCTAACTTAAACACAAGTCTATCAAGATGGCGGGCTAATACTCCATAAACGAAAACAGAAACTTAATTGCACTATAAGAGTTAATAAAAGTTTATTATTGATTCTGAATAGGGCTGCGGATTTAACTATTAATTTCTCGATTAATCGTTAAATTTTTTTATCGATTAAATTTTTTTTAACGATTAATCGACCCACCACTTATAAATGTACTGGAAGTCAAAAAGTAAAATAGTTCGGCCAAAAATATAAACTAATTTCCGGACAATTACACGAACATTTTGGGTTTAAACTATTGACTGACGTGAATGTTCAAAATGTTGATAAAGGTTATTGTGTCCATTGAGTGAAACCGTTTGCCCACCATGCAATGTTCCCTCTAGTCTAATAGTCTAAGTCTAGGCTTCGTTGGTCCATGTGCAAAGTAAAAAAAAACTACAAACAACTCGTGTGCAAAGTTGCACAGCGTCCATTTTTTGTGCAATATTTTACCAAATTTGCTGCGCGGTGATGCTAAACTCCTGCGTGGCATCGGGCAAATATCAGCGAAGCAGCGCTGCTTAAAGGGAACATTGCTACCATGGTTCTAACATTTCGCTTGCATATCACCTGCAAACCAAACATCCACCACAGTATCGGAAACTTCAGCTGAGACAATCTAAAGTTATGTGAACGATGGTTCAGCTCGGCTGGTTATATTGTCAAATAGACCCGCTCATCACTTATGTCATCACAAATTATGTCAACCCACTTGTCTTTTTGCGTAGTTGGTTAAAAGATGACAGATAAAGGAGACATTCCAGTGTTTTTTAGATTTTCAAAAAGAACGTTTAATGAGTGTTACTTATGACGTCATAATTTTAATCGAAATTAACGATTTTTCAAAAGTTAACGATTAAATTTAAATTAATCGTTAACAGCCTTAAATTCTGAACTATAACATCAATAGTAACAAGCTTTAAAGCAGGTTCTTATTTGCAGACGCCGCCGCCTTAATATCTGACACAACAATCGGCCTGCAGAACCTTGTATCCCGCTTCTCTGCTGTCTGCAAAGAGTTTTGCCTGAACATAAGCTTAAAGGAAACCAATAACCAGCCACACTAACTGAGTAAAGGGGCCGTCCATAAATGACGTCACGCGATTTTTTCCCGATTTTTCCCCCCCTTCCCCCCCCCTCGTCACGCGTCGTCACAAAAAGTTAGACCCCCCCCTCTAAAAATACGTCACAAAGCTTTGACCCATAAAAAAAACAACAACAAAAAAACTTATTTTCTTTTTGAAAATAAGTATGTTTCAAATCACTTTTATTGTCATTTAAGTATTGAATTATTTATTTAGTGAAGGTCTGCATTGTAATATCTTAACCCGCGTGAAGCGTTTTTTAAAAACGTTTAACCGGCCTTCAGAAAACGAACTGTGTTAACATCCTTAGATTATATTTTATTTTAATTCATACATATTTAAACATTGACTAATAATCATTACGGTTAACGTCTTTGTTTAGAAATAAAATTATTTAAAAATAATAATTTTAAAGTGTGTTTTTTAATCCCACAATTGACTGACGGGCATCCCGTAGGAAAGAGGTCGGCGTAGAGGGGTGAATTACCTCATCTGGGGTCAAAAGGGAATTCTTGGGGGTAATGCAGACTCATTTGGGACATATAACATCCACTACAATCCACTAGATATATTAAAATACGTCATGTGTACGTGAACGCTTGGAACATATGCCCATTATTAAACCGGTTCCTTCCAGAAATGCATTTTTTTAAAAATTGACAACTATGTAGATTTCTTACCTACGTACTATACAAAGACACCTAAATCCACCCTACTTTCATTTATATTGACACGAGTGACAATAATCTTAATCCACATCACTTGACTGTATCAAATATCCTTTCTGTGATATTTAAAATTAGTGCCTTAAAAACTGAGCTAAGAAGAAAAGTTGTTTTGTGCTCCTCTCGAATTGCGATGTCAAGAATTTAATGCATTACATAAAGTTAATGAATACTTTGACAACTTTAAAATGGGCTCATTTATCATTATATCTAGAATGGCCAGGGGTGTTTGACCAAAAACCAACCGAACAATTATATCAAACTTGAAACGTTTATAATTCTATCAAATAGATTCCACCCCCCTTTTTTTTAAAAAAGAAAAAGGATATTCCGTGTCGTTTTGACTTAAAATATCTACAGATAATCCTATTCAGATCATTTTTAGACACTTGTCATGCTTGTAAAACTCACCATTAGCATTTTTGGGGGGGGGGTGTGTGTGTGTGTTAACAACGATCCCCCAAATCCCCGAGTCATGTGAGCAGTACCTAGAGTCTGGGGGTTGGGGGGGGGGTAACGCACACATAAACTTGTATATTTTGGGGTAACGGGCAAAAAAGTTCGCCGACGGAGCTGCGGTTACATCACAAATGCTTTGATATCAACATCAAACGACACAGTGTAACAATTTCATACGTTATCTTGTGAGTTCTCAAACTTAAGGATTATAATTATATTTAATTTTCGTCTCTTGATAGCTTACGCCAACCAGCGTCTGATGGCCTACCGACCGGCACATTGAGAAGCCCTGATTTAAAAATAAAAAAAGACATTAAATAAATTTTAAGCCAACAAATATTTCAGTGGAAGTTTTATTTTAAGTTACCCTTTTGATGTGACGTCACATTTCTTCAACCCCCTCCCTCCCCCTCGTCACGCATCGTCACAAAAGTGTGACCCCCTCCCCCCTATGAGCGTGACGTCATTTATGGACGGCCCCTAAGAGGCTTTCATTAAAAAAAAACCATCAAGCTTTCATACGCACAATAAAAAATAATAAAACATCAGTTAATAAATTAAATAAAGAAATTAAAAAAAACACGAGACATCGAAAGAAGACACGTCATATTCAGATTCAAATGGTTTAATAAAGTAGACAAAAACACGTTAAAAGCCGTACACATTTAAGTAATAGAACTTAGAGCTAAAACAATAACGTTCCAACTGATAAAGAGGTGGACAAAGTGCACCCTGCTGATGACATGCGGCCGAACAGTTTTTTGAGGCCAGATAAGACATTCTGAAAATCCGCCTTGAACTGAGATTTGCTTCATGTCCGCGACCAAATTAGGGGGAAAAAAATTCCAGGTTACATTTTCCACTATTAAACAAGTTAAATGTTTACAAAAAATAATCAACTTTTATTACATTATTTTTAACTTAATCTTTAATTTTTTTTAAAACACGTCCGCTCGCCATAATATGTTTTTCCTTTAGTTATAATCATTGCATTGAACCCATTTTTTCCGCTTGGTCCAATTCTCAGTCACACATTCATTAGTTAAGGTTATCCGTGTTAGGTATGAGCGTCATCCCTTGTTGGTCACACATTCATTAGTTACGATTACCCGTGTTAGTTGTCAGCGTCATCCCTTGTTGGTCACACATTCATTAGTTAAGATTACCCGTGTTAGGTATCAGCGTCATCCCTTGTTGGTCACACATTCATTAAGGTTACCCGTGTTAGGTATCAGCGTCATCCCTTGTTGGTCACACATTCATTAGTTAAGGTTATCCGTGTTAGGTATCAGCGTCATCCCTTGTTGGTCACACATTCATTAGTTAAGGTTACCCGTGTTAGGTATCAGCGTCATCCCTTGTTGGTCACACATTCATTAGTTAAGGGTATCCGTGTTAGGTATCAGCGTCATCCCTTGTTGGTCACACATTCATTAGTTAAGGGTATCCGTGTTAGGTATCAGCGTCATCCCTTGTTGGTCACACATTCATTAGTTAAGGTTACCCGTGTTAGGTATCAGCGTCATCCCTTGTTGGTCACACATTCATTAGTTAAGGGTATCCGTGTTAGGTATCAGCGTCATCCCTTGTTGGTCACACATTCATTAGTTAAGGTTACCCGTGTTAGGTATCAGCGTCATCCCTTGTTGGTCACACATTCATTAGTTAAGGGTATCCGTGTTAGGTATCAGCGTCATCCCTTGTTGATCACACATTCATTAGTTAAGGTTACCCGTGTTAGGTATCAGCGTCATCCCTTGTTGGTCACACATTCATTAGTTAAGGGTATCCGTGTTAGGTATCAGCGTCATCCCTTGTTGGTCACACATTCATTAGTTAAGGGTATCCGTGTTAGGTATCAGCGTCATCCCTTGTTGGTCACACATTCATTAGTTAAGATTACCCGTGTTAGTTGTCAGCGTCATTCCTTGTTGGTCACACATTCATTAGTTAAGATTACCCGTGTTAGGTATCAGCGTCATCCCTTGTTGGTCACACATTCATTAGTTAAGATTACCCGTGTTAGGTATCAGCGTCATCCCTTGTTGGTCACACATTCATTAAAGGTTACCCGTGTTAGGTATCAGCGTCATCCCTTGTTGGTCACACATTCATTAGTTAAGGTTATCCGTGTTAGGTATCAGCGTCATCCCTTGTTGGTCACACATTCATTAGTTAAGGTTACCCGTGTTAGGTATCAGCGTCATCCCTTGTTGGTCACACATTCATTAGTTAAGGGTATCCGTGTTAGGTATCAGCGTCATCCCTTGTTGGTCACACATTCATTAGTTAAGGGTATCCGTGTTAGGTATCAGCGTCATCCCTTGTTGGTCACACATTCATTAGTTAAGGTTACCCGTGTTAGGTATCAGCGTCATCCCTTGTTGGTCACACATTCATTAGTTAAGGGTATCCGTGTTAGGTATCAGTGTCATCCCTTGTTGGTCACACATTCATTAGTTAAGGTTACCCGTGTTAGGTATCAGCGTCATCCCTTGTTGGTCACACATTCATTAGTTAAGGGTATCCGTGTTAGGTATCAGCGTCATCCCTTGTTGATCACACATTCATTAGTTAAGGTTACCCGTGTTAGGAATCAGCGTCATCCCTTGTTGGTCACACATTCATTAGTTAAGGGTATCCGTGTTAGGTATCAGCGTCATCCCTTGTTGGTCACACATTCATTAGTTAAGGGTATCCGTGTTAGGTATCAGCGTCATCCCTTGTTGGTCACACATTCATTAGTTAAGGGTATCCGTGTTAGGTATCAGCGTCATCCCTTGTTGGTCACACATTCATTAGTTAAGGGTATCCGTGTTAGGTATCAGCGTCATCCCTTGTTGGTCACACATTCATTAGTTAAGATTATCCGTGTTAGGTATCAGCGTCATCCCTTGTTGGTCACACATTCATTAGTTAAGATTATCCGTGTTAGGTATCAGCGTCATCCCTTGTTGGTCACACATTCATTAGTTAAATTATCCGTGTTAGGTATCAGCGTCATCCCTTGTTGGTCACACATGCATTAGTTAAGATTATCCGTGTTAGGTATCAGCGTCATCCCTTGTTGGTCACACATTCATTAGTTAAGATTATCCGTGTTAGGTATCAGCGTCATCCCTTGTTGGTCACACATTCATTAGTTAAGATTATTCGTGTTAGGTATCAGCGTCATCCCTTGTTGGTCACACATTCATTAGTTAAGATTATCCGTGTTAGGTATCAGCGTCATCCCTTGTTGGTCACACATTCATTAGTTAAGGTTACCTGTGTTAGGTATCAGCGTCATTCCTTGTTGAAACACGCCATGTTGATTTTACTTGTAGCGCTTGGTCTGGGATTAGTCAGTCTTTCAGTTCGTTATTAGTCAGTCTTTCAGTTCGTTATTAGTCAGTCTTTTAGTCGTGATTAGTCAGTCTTTCAGTTCGTTATTAGTTAGTCTTTTAGTGGTGATTAGTCAGTCTTTCAGTTCGTTATTAGTCAGTCTTTCAGTTCGTTATTAGTCAGTCTTTTAGTCGTTATTAGTCAGTCTTTCAGTTCGTTATTAGTCAGTCTTTTAGTCGTTATTAGTCAGTCTTTCAGTTCGTTATTAGTCAGTCTTTTAGTCGTGATTAGTCAGTCTTTCAGTTCGTTATTAGTCAATCCTTTAGTCGTGATTAGTTAGTCTTTCATTCATGATTAGTCAATATTTCAGTCGTGATTAGTCAGTCTTTCAGTCGTGATTAGTCAGTCCTTCAGTTGTGATTAGTAAGTCCTTCATTGAGTAATTAGTCAGGTGACCGGTGGTCCTGCTTTTGTCGTACCTGTAAATAGAAGATATTTTTCATTACCTTCAATAGCGTAGACTTTTTAAAAAATTATTTTTTTGCAAATATTTGTGATATTTTTGGTAGACTTTAGAAAGTATTTGTGATATTTTTGGTAGACTTTAGAAAGTATTTGTGATATTTTTGGTAGACTTTAGAAAGTATTTGTGATATTTTTGGTAGACTTTAGAAAGTATTTGTCATAGATAACGTAAAAAGCACAAGATTTATAGAGTATTTAGCGTCGAAGTTCCTCTTGCAACCATAACAATCTTTGGCTCTTCCAGGGATTCTCAACTTCTTTTCTTGGGCTGTCATCCCCTCTCCCCTATGTGACAATGTCCCTAAAATCATTTTGGACATTAGTTGAATCATATTTTTTTTTATAACTATTGACATAATATCAATTATTAAATCCTTTATATTAACTCGTGGGGGTCTGCTTGATGCTTTGCTTGCATGAATGCCGAAAAAACTTTGAATCGATTTTTATATTATTTATATTTATCTCTATGTAGCATATTAATTTTTGTGCTCGAGTGTCGCGGTGCGTATTATATTGAACAACCTTTATAATACTTTCCTGTCGCACGGTGCGGTGCGTATTATATTGACGATAATTTTTAAAAATATATTCCCGATCGGTACGCAATATATTAAACATGTTTTACGAGACATAACTAAAATTTTGGATTTTTTAAATTGTCTTGCACTGTGTAATATAAGGAACATTCTTTTAGTTATGTCTCGTATATATAGGATTTATAGTCAAAAACGTTGTATTTTACGGGTTGTTTATTTTTAAATCCTTTATAGTAAATCGTGGCGTAGCTTGATTGCTGGAGGCCTTGTTTGCCGAAAAAACTTTGAATCGATTTTACCCACTTCTTCGTAGGCTAGCGAGCTGAAATTTTGCTGGCAGACTCGTGCCGATGATAAAAATGATCTCTCAAAATTTCAGATCGATCGAATGTACTGTAATTAAATTAATGAATTTTTAGATTATTTCTATTTATCTCTATGTAGCATATTAATTTTTGTGCTGAGTGTCGCGGTGCGCATTATATTGAAGAACCTTTTTAGTACTTTCCTGTCGCGCGGTGCGGTGCGTATTATAATGACGAAACTTTGTAAAAAATATGTTCCCGATCTGTAAATGTAAATGCTATTAATTGCTACTGCTAGTGTATCTCGCGGTGCGCACTATATTAAAAATGTTTTTGTAACCCTTTTCCCGTGATCAAATCGAGCTGAAATTTAGCAGGCAGACTGTAGTATTTTCTTTACTATAAATCCTTTATATATGAGACATAACTACAATTTTGGATTTTTGGGTTTTCGTGCTATGCGTATTATATTGATCATTATTTTAGTTATGTCTGGTAAATAAAGGATTTATAGTAATTAAAAAAACTTGGGTTTTCACGTGTTTTTTTTAATATTAAAATTACAATTTCCTTTTTATTATAATTTTAATTATTTTTTTAGAGGATCCCACAATAGTCACAGAAATAAAATAAAAAAGTGGGCAGGACACTTAGGAAGAATGATAGAGGAGCGAAGAGGAAAGCGGCTCAAGGGAAGACGTAGGCACGGTCCATAAATGACGTCACGCGCATAGGGGGGAATTTATATAATGAAGTTTTCAATGGCTTCACACGTATAAGATATTAGAATGCAGACTTACACTAAATCATCAGCATCATCATCATCATCAGTGGCACTACAGCCCATGTAGGGCCCTGGCCTGCTTCACCACATCCTTCCATTCGTATCGAGCGATGGCTTTCCTTCTCCATGCCCGAACCCCCCGCTGTTGTAGGTCCATTTCCACATCATCGATCCACCTCAGTCTTGGGCGACCAGTGAGTCGTCTGCCCCCTGGTTTCTGCCTATAAATAATTGTTGGTGCTTTACAATCTGGCATCCTTTCAACATGTCCTGCCCAGCGTAGTCTTCCCTGTTTAATACTTGTGACGATGGGTTGGTCTTTGTACAGAAGGTATAGCTCTTGGTTTGTACGAATTCTCCAGATATCATTTTCTATCACAGGACCAAATATTTTCCGGAGGATTTTCCTCTCCCAAATATTGATTAGGATCTCCGCCTTTCTGGCCAGGGTCCAGGTCTCACTAGCGTACGTTACTACTGGCCTTATAATCGTGGTGTATATTATTTTCTTTGTTCCTCTTGAGAGGTTTTTGCTTCTTAGAAATTTTTGTAAGCTGAAATATGAGCGGTTGCCTTCTGTTTACCTTTCTTTCACCTCCGAACTTATCTCATTGTCTTCATTCATAGCTGCCCCTAAATACTTGAATGCAGCAACTCTATCAAATTTGTGTTTGTTTATGGTGATGTTATTATCAGCATGGGTGTTCCTTGACATAATCATATATTATGTCTGCGGTTCATTTATAATAAGACCAGCTTCGACAGAGGCGTTTTCAAGTTCCTTGAACGCTTTCACTATGTCATTACGGTTTCTACCCAGCAGCGCTATGTCGTCTGCGTATGCCTGTTACTGTAGTGGTTAGCTATACAAGGTTCCTGATGGTCTTTGTTCTGTTATGCCTCTCTGGAAGTAGTTAGTTATGGTTCCGCTGGAACTGACATTTATGTTTCTAATGACCTCCTCTAGTGTGATGTTGAATAGCATACATGAAAGTGAGTCTCCCATGTCTGAGGCCGTGGCCAACTGTGAACTCCCTTGAGTAATCTTCCTGTACCTTTGAGTCTACTTTTGGAGCTGACAATTGTCATATATATGATCCGTGTTAATTTGTGTGGGACTCCAAGTTCCTGTAGTGCGTTGTATAGGTAATTCCTATTTATGCTATCATATGGAGTTTTGTAGTCGGCATATAGTTGGTGTATGTCGATGTTATATTCATAGCATTTCTCCAGGAGACATCTTATAGTAAAAATATGATCTGTCATTGATCTGTTCTGTCGGAAGCCACATTGATAGTCCCCCAGTATCGATTCACTATACCTTTCAAGTTTTCTTGCTATGAGTTTTGTGAGAATGTTGTACATTACATTAAGAAGTGATATTCCTCTATAGTTTGAGCAGGTTAACTTAGATCCCTTTTTGTGAATAGAGACTATGAGCGTAGTGTACTATTCGGTTGGCATTTCTTCCTCCTGCCAGATTCTGGATATAAGTTCGTGTATTTTTTTACACCCTCATTTTATCAATTCTGCAGAGATGAGGTCTATTCCTGGAGCTTTGTTGTTTTTCATGGCGTATATTACTTCTTTTATTTCATTTAATGTTGGTTGGTTTACCAAAGGGTCCGGTCTTCCTTGTGGTGGAGTGTAATCCTCATTGGTAATTCCATCTGGTCCATTTAGTAATTCTTCACAGTGCTGAGCCCATGTCTCTAGTAGACTACTGCTCTCTGAGATCAATTCTCCCTTCGTATTTTCACACATGTGGGATCTTGCTTAGAATCCAATCTTTTCCTGCTTTATCTTCAGGTACATTCCACTCACATCTATTTCTTTTGCCAACTCTTCTATCTCTACAATTTTTTATTTTTCCCTAGACTCGTTTTTTCATTCTGCAAATTTTGCTGGCCATCTTTCTTGCTTCATTATATAGTTGCTGTGTTCTTCTTGTCTCCCTTTGTAGCATCGTTAGTCGAGCTTTGTTCCTTTGTTCTATGAGTTCTTTGCATTCTGCGTCATACCATCCTGTTCTTTTCACAATCGGTTTAAATCCAATTGTTTCTTCAGTTACACATTTAACTATCTGCTTCATCTTTTCCCACTGCTGGTTTATAGTAACGTTACTGGTTGCTTCTCTTTTGTATAATTCTATTTGAGTTTCAACCTTCGGTTGATATTCTTCGGTAACTTTTGGGTCCCTAAATAATTTCTGACTGTTGTACTGTTTTTCTCTTTTATTTCGTTTGTTATATTTGTTACTAATTCTTTGTTCAAATTTGATTATAACAAGAATATGGTCTGAGTCTATGTCTGCCCCTCTACAGCTTTTGACATCTAATACGTCAGAGCCATGCCTCCGGTCAATAAGTACATGATCGATTTGATTCCGAGTAAATCCATCTGGAGATAACCATGTCACTTTGTGTATTTGCTTATGCTGGAAAATTGTGCTACTGATTGTGTGCTACTGATTGTGTGCTACTAATTGTGTGCTACTGATTGTGTGCTACTGATTGTCATTATTTTACTGATGGCAAAGTCTATAAGTCGCATTCCGTCGTCATTGCTCTCATCATGTAGACTTTCATTGCTCTCATCATGTAGAATTTCCTTTCCGATTGTTGGTCTATAGACTATTTCTTTCCCAATTTTTGCATTGAAATCACCAAGGACTATTTTCGTATCGTGGCGTAGTGCCTTATCAAATACACTTTCCAGTGTTTCATAGAAAGTTTGCTTTATGTTTTCATCTGTATCTTCTGTTGGAGCATGTGCACAGATTAACGGGATGTTAAACATTTTTCCTCTGCTCCTTATACAGCATAGTCTTTCGTTAACTGGTTTAAATCCAATGATTGCAGTCACTGCCTCTCCTTTTACTGCAAATCCTGTACCTAAAGTGTTCGAGTTGTTTCCACTATAGAATATCGTATAACCCTTAGTCTTAAGGATATCCGAGTCTCTCCATCGTATCGCCTGTAGTGCTGCAATCAAGATTCTATATCTTAACAATTCATCATTGAGGCGGGCCAGGGCACCTGCTCTGTATAAGCTTAGTACATTCCATGTGGCTATTCGTATCTCATGTTTGTGGACAGGCATGGGTCGTAATCCAGTGTAATCAGTCCAAATTTCATTATTTGGGTTTCTTTTCGTAACAGTAGTTTTTAACGTGACGGGGTTGTTAGCCCTGCGCACAACCATCTGGGGGGTTGCCTCTCACAGCTCAATGGGTATCTGCCTTTGTTCTGGTTGGGTCCCTAGCCTTTGTGGATCCCTCCACTTCCTACAAGGCAGTAGGGCTGATTTTGGTCCACCCCAGGTATTTTATTTCCCCGGTACCCTCCATATCTGGTGGGCTTTTCCCTATCCGCCGGCTCGGGAGCCATCTGATAAAAGATCAGCATCTCCCACGAGAGACTTACACTAAATACATAATTAAATGACAAAAAAGTCATTCTTATTTTAAATAAGAAAATACGTTGTTTTGTTTTGTATGTTTTTTTTTGTCAAAGCTTTGTGACGTCATATTGGAGTGGTCTAAGTTTTTGTGACGAAGTGTGACGAGGGGGAGGGGGGAGTAAAAATCGACCAAAATCGCGTGACGTGATTTATGGACGGCCCTTATCACGGAAATATGATGTAGAGAAAGATCCACAGCAGCTGGTCATCCAATCTCCGAGAAGTAAGGCGTTGATTGGATCTGGTTAGAAGGAAGTCGTCAGGCAGGCTAAAGACCTTCCTGGGCTGTAATTGATTAGGTCTGGTTGGAAGGAAGTCGTGAGGCAGGCCAAAGCCCTTCATGTGGTGTAGTTGATTAGGTCTGGTTGGAAGGAAGTCGTGAGGTATGCCAAGCCCTTCATGGGCTGTAGCGCCACAAGGATGGATGGATTGCCATAATTTAAATCATTTTGAAATATCTCTTTCCTTTGTCATTTATCTTCTCTGTTACTAAAAAAAACATAAGACCCCTTGAAGCCCTGTCTACTTACCATGAATGTTGACAACCACTTTGTGACGTACTCCATCAGAAGGACGATGAGTCCAGCACCAATGCCAACACCAACGATTATAAACGTGCCTGAAAGGGAGTAAAGGTCAAGGCCGGTGTCTCCTGTTGCCTTGGGACAAACGCTGTCGTTATTCGACCACCATTTTAAACGTATGGAGCCGAGTAGTCGTTCCTTTTGAAGCTGAAGAATTCTGAAAAACGATTGGACAAGTTCAAGCATTAATTAATGAAGGCGGGAATATGGGTGCAGCTCAAGGGCGTCACTAGGGGGGTGCGGTGGGGGGCGGGCCGCCCCGGGTGAAACCATCAAAAGGGGTGACACCAAAATGTAAAATTCTGTTTGTTCCCGTTATTTGGCACTGGAAGACTCGGAGGAGGTCTATAGTCGTTAGGGGGTGACACCATGAGCTACCGCCCCGGGTGACACCAACCCTAGTGACGCCTCTGGTGCAGGTACAAAATAGGGTCTATGAAACATTAATAAGTAGATGTTAAGCTGTTAAATTTCCCTAAATGATCAATATTTACACCACATGATAAAGATTATTGCGTTATTTTATATTATTTCTACATTTATTATTTTATTTCTTACATGAAAGGATACAAAATGAAATGGAAACAAATTAACACTAAATAAACTACAAAACGTTGCACGGAAAGCTTCCTCAAATATGGATTATTCAAGTTCATGTTATTTGTTTAAAAATAAAAATTTTAAAATAACGTTATTTATTGCACTGTATATCAATAATGATTATTTAAGCAATATCCATGTTCTTATTCCTTAAGGTTTTATGTTGAAACCATTATAGATAATCTTAGCAAAAAACCAGGAATATCAAATAATCTAGAACTTTTTTAAGGCTCAAAACAAACTCACGCCTCTGAGAACTTGTAGGCGTACGTCGACCTCTCCTTAAGCCCGATGGCGTAAGGCCTAACACTGAACTGATCTCCGACTGCAGAGAGAAGACAATCTCTCCCCATGTAGTACTGTATGAACGGGGACTCAGTGATCAGTGCAAAGTTCTCCGTCAGCACTTTATCCAACCCCACCTCAACAGAACTCACGGGTCCTGTGTCTTGGATTGTCCTCCAAATACCTCCATACTTGTTGCCTTGAATATTAATTCATTGTTATCTCATATAACTTTGATGAAATAAATTTTATTGGAAATTTAAAACTGCGTTGATGTTAATTAGACATTGGTTCAAGTGCGATATTGTTTCACTGTAATGTAGGGAACACTAATAAATTTATGATGACATGGATAATGCACTCTAATAAATTTTTCAAAAATGTTTGAATACCTAACGGATATTCCCAAACAGCCAGGCTGTCCTGATTGCTTGCTGTCTTCTCCAAACTCATGTTCTTCCACCGTTCATAAAAGTCTGCTTCTATTTTAGCCATACGCTTGAAGTAGTCCATTACACTCGTCTGGGAGTTAATAAGACAGTGAGTGAGTTAGGCAAAAAGATTGTTAAAAACAAATTTTCGTTAAGAAAAAAAAACACAACACGTTTTAAAATGCACTATCTGTTTTAATAATCAAGTTGTATTGTTATTGACAAATAAGAACAAAAAAGGTTTATTGAGGCTTGGATCACATGACAAGAATAAATATTGGAAAAAGCCTCATCATCAAACACCCTCATCCAAATTCTTTGCATTATGTGCTGACCCAATTCAAACATGAGAATTATGTTTATATCTTAGCAATAAAATGTACTTGCTCTATTAATGTAATTAATTAAGAAGTAATGTAAAACTTATTTGTGTAACTATGATTGATATTAATGTAAATTATTATTTTTAACTGAGCTTAAAAATTCCACATCAGAAAATGTATCTATATTTGATGAAATAATATTATCTCTTTTTTGTTACAGTGCAAAGTTAACCACGCCTCATCAGATGTCTGCTTACTCACAGCAATGTTTTTTTTTCAAATATAATATAACACTTTGAATATCGAATACAAGCTATAAATATCCTTCAGCGTTTTCGGCCTTGAATCAGCTATTCAATTAGTAACAAGTTTTCATGGCGGTTACAAACGTAATTATTTTTAAAAGAAATTTCAGCAAGTACTTCCTTAAATAAACCACTCCTTTCATCTAAAAACTTCATTCACCTTATCGACAACTGAGTACTTGATGTCCGTCTGAGCAGCCAATGTGTCCAGTGACGTGACGGTCATCCCCATTCTAGAGACTGTCAAGAAAGCTGCCAGATTGGCCGTGAACGTTGACATCATGATGATGGCAAAGAACCAGAACCCTGAGATCAGAAACCTACCGGATAGGCTATTGGGTGGCTCGCCTCCCCCTGCATACAAAATATTGTAACTAATTATTGCACGCAGCAAACGAAGTAAAACAAAAAGTGAAGGCATTGATGTTTTCAACGTCTTTCAAATCTAAAAAACTGATCGTTTTATTTGAACGGGAGTCGGAACCTTAGATGACGATAATTTAATTAATGCAATTTCTGTAATATTGTCAAAACTGTGTCACATTTTTAGAGATATCTTAAAATATATTTATACCTTGGCAAGATCATTTAATCGTACATGCTACTTTGTAATACTAATAGCAATGTACATTCAAAACTTTTAAAAACCAAACCTTCCAACTCTTTGAATTGGCCACAATTTTTAATATCTTATCAACAATTGTGTAAGATAAAAAATTTTTTAAATAACATACCCGCCATCGTTAAGGCGCCAATCACAAACCAGAGCGCGTCACCGATCGTTTGGAATGACGTATGCTCCTCGGCTTCCAGATCTACATTCTTGTCGAACTTAACCATGCCTCCATGATCGTGTTCAGAATTACCGGAAGCTTGCTTGTTACTCGACAGCGCTCGATCACGAAGCTGGAATGGCGCATCAGCTTGTGAGAATGCCCCTTTCTCATTGGTGGCCATATGGTTGGAGTCCTTGCCCGAGAAAGTACTTAGAAAATCTTTGTCATGTCCTACTTCTCGTTTGTTCACTGTGTATTGTCCCTCTTTGTGTCCAGTCGATGTCAAGTTTTCAAAAGCCCAAAGAAGCAGACTGGCCACTAACACCACGGCCCCCAGACAAAGCCATGCCTGAAACGAATGCAAATTAAAAGTTTTATTTCATGTATGAATGTTAATTATCTCTTTTTTGTCTTGCCACTACTTATGAATCAATGCAAATGATTGGCTTATATTTAGCGGTTGTTTTCACTAGGCGAATAAATTAAACAAACATTATTGATGGCACTGAATAATAATATAATATACAAATATATTCAATTAGAACGACTCCATAATGTTAAACAAATGTCTGTAAACAAAGACAATCAGCACCAGACGCACTATCAGTTGCACAGAAGACATCAGTTTTAATTATTTCAACTTACTTGGCGAGTAAAAACATTTCCGTAGTAGAACAAATCGATCTGCGCCGTCTGCTTTTTGAGCAGAATTTGTATTCCCGCGAAATCGTAGTACGGCAGTGTAAAGTCTATGACAGTGTCTCGTTCTGCAGTGACTGTCAGAGCTCCCAGGATCACATCCGCTTCCTGCAGGTTAAGCAAATAATCTTTGCAGCTTATTTAAGACTAATTTCAGGTTAATCCTTTATATAAACATAATCACATTAAGTGTAATCATTTGTAAATTTATAAAATTCAATATTTTTTCTTTAATCGAGTCTCTAAAAAAACTAGATACAACCCACGGCGTAGCATACGCCGCAGACTTGATCATAGATAGTGCAAAAAAAAAGGGGGGGGAAGAACTGACACAAACAGCAGCACGAAGAAATGGGATCAGCGCGATTAAACACTGGGGGGACCGTCGACGCATTTTTGGTCTCGAGACATGCGCACTGCGGTTGAGCGCCCCCCTGCACCACCCTCACTTGCCAACCATAAATTGTGATTGGTAGACCCTAGCGAGGGTCATTCGTCATGCTTATTTGCTCGCGTCTTGTGCTTGTCCTAATTTCTGGTGAATTATATATATATATATAGACGTTGTTCTGTTTTCCACAGTAGAAATGACTACCCCCACCCCGAACCCCTCACCCCTCTGACGACGTTTCCAATACATCCGTTCCACTCGCCACTATCCTGCACCCCGTAGCCGCCCTGGTCACACTCTCGGATCGTGTAAGAGAATCCGACACGTTGAGAGATCTCCTCAAGGACATCAATGCTGTAGCCGTAATAGGATCCTGGCTCGCTCTCGTTCTTAAAGACGAAGGGTGGCTCCTGAAATATTGAAACAATAGCAAATCCATCAACTCATCCGCGAGTTTGGCATGGAACTCGGTGCATAAAAGGAAACAACTGCTTAATTGTACTTAAACCAGTCGCGAAAGAAAGAGTTTAAAAATTTTTTTTTATCATTGATCTAATTTTATTGGTTAATTTGTATTCTAAATATAAACTTTAAAAATAATGGTAATAAATAATATAGTTTGAAACAAATTTATAAGTTACATGACAAAACGTGCATTCACGAAAAGGTCTGTGTCCAGTAATATCTTCTCCCCAATGCATGGTACGCCACCGCACAATTAAAAAAAAAGAAGAAAAAAAACCACTAACCAAAAATGCTACAAAATCCCCATCCACCATTAAGCCAAAGATTCAAACCATACAATTAAAAGTAAGGTCATTAACGTATCTTAAAATGAAAATATAAAGACCAGATATACTAGTGACGTTTTTAACCACGTTTTATTAACTCGCTTTCGTTCCTGTGGATTTGTTTGTCTGTCCACAACTTTTCAAATCTGCCAACGTAAAATTAAACCACTTCTGATGGTCCTGGAGATCTGAAAATTTTACCACAGATAGATCTTGGATGACAATGCATTGTATCAAAATTTCAGATCGATCGAATGTACCGTTATTAAATTATTGAACATTTTAGTTTATCTATATATAAGCATCTGTACCGTCTGCGATTGTTGACATCCATGAGTTCACCCCGTGACCACATCACCGTGTTTTTAAAACGTTGGGCGGGCGCTTATGAGGTGTTTGGTATAAAAAAAATAGAGGTAAAAAAAGATTTTTAAAAACAACGTTTTGCTAAGTGGACTAAAAAGAATAAAATAAATAGAGGTAAAAAAAAGATTTTTAAAAATCACGTTTTTATAAGTGTACTAAAAAGAAGAAAATAATTTAAAACGAATAAGTTCAAGTACTTTCATATAATATGACTAAAAACGTGGGGTGGTTGTTTGGTATAAAAATTAAAGATTTATAATTAAGAAGGCAAAAAAGATATCTATAATTGAGAGAATGAGTGAACTGCATATGTAAAACCTCATAAGCGCCTGCCCAACGTTTTTAGTCATACTATAAGTAATCGCCTGAACTTATTAGTTTTAAATTATTTTCTTCTTTTAGTACACTTATAAAAACGTGGTTTTTTAAAATCTTTTTTTTAACTCTATTTTTTAAGAGTCTCATTATATCTTAGTTGCTGTGGACACTCTTCATGCTATTGTACTATTTATGGCAAGATGTATTTTTTTACTTCATGATTAAATATATTTACTGACGACCCAAACATGAATTTATGATTATGTGTATTTCATTATTTTGTTTTGTTAGAGCTACTAATTTTATAGTATAGCTTGTCATAGTGCCCTCCCCATGGAAGAGTCTAAGATTTCTCACCACGATGACAGCCACTGTAAGCTGAGAGTTGATGAAGCTTGGGGGGTATGCAGGCTGGTTCAACATTAAGCCAGTGGATTGGGACCAATTCCCTAGCTGGGAGGGAAACAGTTTGTTTTTTGTATCTCAATTTCAACAAAAACACAATGATCAATGAAATAATTTTGCTAGTTCTGTAGACACCAGTCAATGTGTTCAAGCTAAACTTTAGGTCGAGTTCTATTTAGCTAGTTCTGTAGACACCAGTCAATGTGTTCAAGCTAAACTTTAGGTCGAGTTCTATTTAGCTAGTTCTGTAGACACCATTCAATGTGTTCAAGCTAAACTTTAGGTCGAGTTCTATTTAGCTAGTTCTGTAGACACCAGTCAATGTGTTCAAGCTAAACTTTAGGTCGAGTTCTATTTAGCTAGTTCTGTAGACACCATTCAATGTGTTCAAGCTAAACTTTAGGTCGAGTTCTATTTAGCTAGTTCTGTAGACACCAGTCAATGTGTTCAAGCTAAACTTTAGGTCGAGTTCTAACGAAAATGAAAGAAATAAAATTATTGGCTCTGTGAGAGTTAAATTTTCATTTCATATTATTTAATAATTTTTATTTTACTGTATGATAAGTTATAAAACATTATAAAAAATCATATGTCTTAATGTCGATTAAAAATTAGATAACAAAATAGCTATATTCCTTTAAGGGACGTCCATAAATGACGTCACGCGATTTTGGCCGATTTTTACCCCCCATCCCCCTCGTCACACGTCATCACAAAAACTAAGACCTCCCCCCTCCAATATAACGTCACAAAGCTTTGAGCCCCCCCCCTAAAAGCCGTATTTTCTAATTCAAAATTAGCACGCTTCAAATTACTTTTTTGTCATTTAAATATGTATCTGGTGTAAGGCTGCACTTTAATATCGTAACATGTGTGAAGCCATTGAAAATGTCATTAAATAAATTGTATGCAATCAAATATTTATTTGGAACTTTTATTTAAAATTACGCGTTTTTGCTGTGATGTTACGTTTCTTAAACGACCCCCCCCCCACTCATCACACATCGTCACAAATGCGCGACACCCCACACCCCCCCCCCTTTTGTTTTCCAGGCGCGGGACGTCATTTATGGACGGCCCCTAATACGTTTTCTTTCTTTGTTTTGTATTGTCTGTCAAACATATAGCTTACGAAAATTGATCTTCAATTATTTTGATATTTGCTAAAGCCTAAAAATACCGTATGCCATTATTTATTTACATGGTTTGAACTCAGTCTGCCATGTATCCCGCTCCTTATATTTGCTGAGCAGCGTAAAAGACAGAGCTGTGTTAGTTAATTTTTTTTTACTTACATAGACATTTCCACCACTATTGAGACGGGTCAAATCAAACATAATCTCTCTTTTAACGTCAGCTTGTTGTGCTGTAAAAATGTTGTTCTTTCTGCAGTCCACCTTGAGAGGGAGAATTCGGAAACATTTAGTAATGTAATGTTCTTATTTTTTAGTAAATAATTATACACACATGAAAAAGAATTAATATTTTTACAAAAGTAAAATGTATTTGACATTCGCCCTTTATCTGCATGCAAATGTTAAAGTAACCAATTGTAATTAAATTTACTGACATAGAGACTTTTATTGTTTTTGATTGTCAGTGGAATTCCGATCGCATCTCACCTCCGTCAATGCTGCTTTAAACAGTTCCTGACATGGACCACAATTTGTTGTACAGTTTAGTGAGCAGGTCTCCGTGATGTCATTAGCAACGTACTTGACAAATCTCTTAACACCATCGGTAGCAAAGTGTAAAAGTCTTTCTTGTATATCCTTCACTTCCAGCTGTATAACAACATTGACTATTGCACTGACATTTGTTAGATAAATACTATAACAAAGTTGATTTGTACTTAGCAGGAATTTTGAGATAAGGTGTAGTACATTAAGATTTAAATTTAAAACATATGCTTAGGTAATAAAATAAAATTGCCTTCAGTAATAGTAATATTTACGAGTAGGCGTTTTAGAAATGAATTATTCTTGTTTCTATTTTAAAATGGTTGTATGGCTAAGTTTAA
The DNA here is from genome assembly GCA_944989445.1 of Ampullaceana balthica. Taxonomy (NCBI): domain Eukaryota; kingdom Metazoa; phylum Mollusca; class Gastropoda; family Lymnaeidae; genus Ampullaceana; species Ampullaceana balthica. The sequence continues at coordinate 125,244 of CALYLW010000009.1, read as the reverse complement.
GTGGCAACAAAAATTAAAACCAGTCAGACAGCCAACCATAAAAGACAATCTCACTTTAGTGAACCCCGCATAGAAGGTAACATCACACTAAACACCAGCTGGCAACATCACACTAAACACCAGCTGGCAACATCACACTAAACACACCAGCTGGCAACATCACACTAAACACACCAGCTGGCAACATCACACTAAACACACCAGCTGGCAACATCACACTAAACACATCAGCTGGCAACATCACACTAAACACACCAGCTGGCAACATCACACTAAACACACCAGCTGGCAACATCACACTAAACACACCAGCTGGCAACATCACACTAAACACACCAGCTGGCAACATCACACTAAACACACCAGCTGGCAACATCACACTAAACACACCAGCTGGCAACATCACACTAAACACATCAGCTGGCAACATCACACTAAACACACCAGCTGGCAACATCACACTAAACACACCAGCTGGCAACATCACACTAAACACACCAGCTGGCAACATCACACTAAACACACCAGCTGGCAACATCACACTAAACACACCAGCTGGCAACATCACACTAAACACACCAGCTGGCAACATCACACTAAACACACCAGCTGGCAACATCACACTAAACACACCAGCTGGCAACATCACACTAAACACACCAGCTGGCAACATCACACTAAACACAACAGCTGGCAACATCACACCAAACACACCAGCTGGCAACATCACACCAAACACACCAGCTGGCAGCATCACACTAAACACACCAGCTGGCAACATCACACTAAACACACCAGCTGGCAACATCACACTAAACACACCAGCTGTCAACATCACACCAAACACACCAGCTGGCAGCATCACACTAAACACACCAGCTGGCAACATCACACTAAACACACCAGCAGACATGAAAACAACCAACTACAGGCGAGCACACGATCACAGACGCTCTAACGTTGTGACAGCCTTTCGATACACAAGCAAACTTGGGTGGTTTACTTGTGTCGTATTTGTTCTCTCCGTGAGCAGCACTGTGTGAATGAGGTCACAGAACCACGAGAAGTTGGCGCAATGAAATGGATCTTGTAGATGGTTGGTTGGGTGGAGTATCCAACGGAATCTCGTAGGTGGCAACTGGAGTAGGGAGACCTGGCGATGCAATGCAATTATTGTTTTCACAGTCACATCTCTATGAGAATGATGAGGATATACATCGTTGAAATGTAGTATGAATTATTATTATTTATAATGAAGTCAGTGTTAATTTTGATGACTAAAGATATTGCGAAGATTGTAATTTTGTAAATAAATATTTCTTAGCATACTTAAGCTTAATTACAAATGTTGACCCGAGCTTATGGCATTGTTCACTAGCTCTAGAAATTAAAAAAAAAGTTTTTCCACAATTTGTTTCTCCTAAAGAAGGTTATGGCAAAGAGCGGCTCCTGCGTTTCTGAGTTGTAATAATTGCGATAGTGATTGCAAGGGACATAACGCGTGAGTTTGTAAAAAACCTCTTCGTTATCTATGTTGTAGTCCAATTCTGTGTTCACCAAAGAGTTGCTGAACATGAAATGATACTCACCGCCCGAAATAGCTCACGGATGCAGCCACTTGTGGCAATGAGCAAAACGTCTTTGATGTTGGTCTGGGCGGCCAGATTGGTCACGTGATCAGAATCGCCGCAATTTACCAGTGGAAGGGTGATCTCAAAAACCAAACGGTTTTGCGGTTTCCTGTTCGGCAACAAGAAATAACCTGAATATCAAGAGAAATCGGTGGAATAAACTTTGATATTATTTTAACAATAGAAGAAAATAGAAGTCATTTGATATTTACATTTTTAAATTAAAAAATAAAATGTATATGTATATAAATAACAAAAATGCAGTAATTTTTTTACATGGAAGTTGTATACAGTTTACCTAGAAGCTTCCTTTTGCAATAGATTACCTTCCAAGGAGCTGCAATCAAGTTAGATGTCGACACATTAAAAAAACTCTTACCTGCACCAGATTGGTCGAACAGAAGAGCAAAAGAAGAATGAATTTTAGGTATCGTGGCCCATGAGTACAAGAACTCAGAGACAAAAATCATGAAGTCAAGAGCACATGTTTCCACTGTTATTACAGCTGCCCTCGTCACGTCTCCGATCTGATTACAGTAACGAGTGCTCGTTGTTAAATAGGCCAGTAATCTGTGTTGGAAAAAGTCTATAGGGCACTCCTGATGCCTTAAGTCCACGAAGAGGATTAGAGATGTAGATTTTGTGTAAACTAAGAAGAAAGGGGATGAAAGGGGAAATTACAACTGAATGATCAAACTTTTATTATTATTTCCAAATGTTAAAATTTAATACATTGAATACTCGTTTCATTATAGGAGTAAAGATAGCTTTACTTTCATTTGGGGAATTATTTAGTTTTTCGTGTTGCCCTACTTGTTTTTTTAACGATTAAAATTAACATTTTAATTTTACTCATAGTTCAATTGAACTTTAAAAAATTATACCTATAATAAATGATTATTATGTATGAGCTAATATATTTCTGAAACTTCTGCATACCTAAGATTTAACTTACAATTCTTTTACAAATCAATTTAAAAATGTGTACACATTTTCAATCAAGAATAGTTCAAAAATGTGCTGCTAAATAGTGCATGCAACAAATAGAAGTAATATTATATAATGGAATACGGCAGTCTATGGTGCATCAACCTTTGTTGTAAAAGGACACTACATCCCCTGGGAATATGAAGGTGTCGTTGTCAGGGTCATACACTGAGATGTCATTCTGGTTCCCTCCCTTGTCCCTCAGTAGTGGCCCATGTTGTCCTGGCCAGGAGACTAATGGCGAGGATTCTCTGATGAGAACTGAAAGCAAATAGTAAAACAAGTGTTTGTGTTTGTTGTTTGTGGTTGTGTGCGTGGTTGTGGTTGTCAAGCTGTGGATAGCATACATAAAACAGAGCGTGGTTTCTCGCTTTTTTCTATCCATCTTGCTCTGTTTTTGTACAAGTCTCACTTGTTTTCATATCTATTTGCACTGTATCTCACAGTTTCACTCTCTCTTTATAAATTATTGAATTTGGCTTATGCGAAACAGTGTTGACGCCCCATTTTATTGAAAACTGAATGTTCACACATAAAGCATTCTAAATTTAAATTTATTATAACTCATTTCTAATCATTTATTTTTAGGCTTTACTAAACACAATATTACGGCCGGGTATACAAAATCGATTAACCGTTGTTTGATTGCGTCATTTATTCCATGCTCTCTGGCAGAGCTGAACTCAGAACTTCGCCTTGTGATCAAATGAGTTGTACATATTAGAATCCATTTTTAAATCCTTTATATTAACTCGTGGTGTCTGCACCCTTGATTGCTTGATTGCTTGCTTGTCGCCAAAACTTTTGATCGATTTTTAACCCACTTGCTCGTAAGCTAGCGAGCTGACATTTTGCAGGCAGTTTGGGGTGGCGATGATAAAAACTATGTATCAAAATTTCAGATCGATCACATGTACCGTAATTAAATTATGAATTTTTAGATTATTTTATTTATCCCTATGTATCATGTTATTTTTTGAGATAGAGTGTAAGGGTGCGCATTATATTGAACAACCTTTCTGTCGCGCAATTAGGTGCGTATTTTATTGACAACACTTTTTATAAACATATTCCTCATCGGTGCGCATTATATTAAACATGTTTTACGACAAAACTACAAATTTTGTATTTTTGGATGGTCTTGCGCTGCGTATTATAATGAACATTCTTTTAGTTACGACTCATACATAAAGGATTTATAGTCAAAAACTTGGTTTTTTACGGGTTTATTTTATTACTCCCCTCCTCGCATATAACTCGCTCTTCACTGTGTCGTCTGACCACGTCCTGTTTAGTGTATTACTTTGCTGCAGTTATCGTCTCTATATCTTCATTTAAACAACACAAACAAGGACAGGGGTAGCGATTCCTTATTAATTTCTATTGAATATTTGTAAGGCTATAGTAAATCTTTATTAGTTTGTAGCGGATCTTTATTATTTATGTGAAATTATTTTTTAATTTCAAAAATATAATTATTGATGTAGGCCAAATGTAGCCTTTACTTTGAACAACAACAAAAATAAATAAATAAATAAATAATTATGTATTAATAACTTCTATGGTGTCATGTGGAGGAGGGGTGGTGGGGGTGGTGGGGTGGTGGGGGAGGAGGGGGTGGTGGGGGAGGTGGGGGAGGTGGGGTGGTGGGGGAGGAGGGGGTGGTGGTGGTGTCTACAACTAAAGGACGCGGGCCTCGTTTTAACAAGAATAAAAGAAGCGGTTAGATCTTGGCGCCAGAAAAATATAAAAAATATAAAAAATCATTAAAAAACATGTTTTTGACTATAAATCCTTTATATACGAGACATAACTATAAGAATGTTCATTATAATACACAGCGCAAGACAATATAAAATACAAAATTTTAGTTATGTCTCTTAAAACATGTTTAAAATAATGCGCACCGATCAGGAATATATTTTTAAAAATTATCTCCAATATAATAGGCACTTTACTGCGTGACAGGAAAGGTTGTTCAATATAATACGCACCGCGACACTCCAGCACAAAAATTAACATGTTACATAGAGATAAATAAAGATAATCTAACAATTCATTAATTTAATTACAGTGCATTCGATCGATCTGAAATTTTGAGAGATCATTTTTATCATCGCACGAGTCTGCCTACAAAATTTCAGCTCACCAGCATACGAGGAAGAGGGTTAAAAATCGATCCAAAAGTTTTTAGGCACTCAAGCAGACACCACGAGTTAATATAAAGGATTTAAATATGTCTCATTATCTGTTTCTCACTATGTCTCTGTCTGTGATTTTTCGTACATAATTTCAACAGTATAGCATTGACTAAGTTTAAGATTTATGGAAAAAGCTTGATTCCAAACAATAATTATTTTCCGAAATTTCAGAATTTTTTTACTTTTACTGAATTTCCAAAAACTTTAAGTGAGATAGAGTTATATTATTGCCAGACAAATAAAAATAAGCACAATCTCAAATGAATAAAGGAGGAAATCCAGCAAATGAGCAATTGCTATTTATTGAGTTAATTATGAAAGAAATATTGGATACAAATATTATAACTTTAATATAAGTTATAGAAGATTAGCAAACCTAAACATACGTTTCTCACAAATTGCGAGTCTGCGAAACTCAGCTGCAGTAATTAATCATCGACGCTAAAGGATGATTTTATCGTGTTCATATTTGAGTCTTTTCTTCTCATCCCACATCACTAAAATGTTACAATGCCATTGGCATAATCGCCTTAAACTCTGACCTCTGGTATCAAGGAGTATATACAAACTTTGCTTATGTTCCATTGAAATTATTAATTGCATTAGTTTTAAATTTTAAGCTTTAAAATACTTTTTATTTTAATTTGCCACACCTTGTAATTTAATTATTTTTTTTTAAATCCTGAGTCGAATCTGTAATTGCTCATCTGTGTTGTTAAGTGTGGCCTTCACAGGAGGCGGTTCATCTTTCTCGAAGAGATAAACAGCCAATCTTACCTGTAATTACTGGTGAGTCCTCGCTATGGGTGGACACTAAATATCCGTACACAAGCAGGAAACTAAGAATTCCCTTCATTCTTGTGGCTGGGGGGACACCATGAGCAGAAATTGAACACAGCTTGTCTTTCGGTGAATTCATCGCAACGATTTTATTGATTAAATACGGCTAGTTGATATAAGTGGCAAATCGTTGTTCGTTTGTTATAACAATGTGTACACATATATGTGTGTTCGTGTGTTTATATGTATGCATCGATCATACTTGGCGGTATTTTTCTTATATGTAATATCTGATTTTTTTAAAAAGCACGATTAAAAAAAACAAAAACAACTGATAACTATTCTGTCACGTAACTTTCAGATATAGCTCCATGAAGTGCCTCACAATGAAGGCAACAGAAGGAATAGCAAGATCAAAATACAACTGCGATTATTAGATCCCGTGAAACGCAACATTGTTGCCTCCCTCTAATGTTAACATGATTTGTTTTCTGCTTCATTTCAAATTCAGCCAGTCATCACTGGCGGTATGTAACGGCCCGCTAACCTTTTAGGCTCACGAAGGAACACAGAACAAGTTCCAGGGCTACTGGTGTGGAATTAATGGGACGACAGATGGAATAATCTCTCTACGGGGGAATTGATCTTACCTGCAACAAAATTAAAGTTAAAAAAACAACAACTTTTACTCATAATGCACTGTAATCTTTAGGAGTTAAATTGTGTGCACGTTGTTTATAGCAGGATTCAATAATCTTCATGTGAATCATGCAATAACTTTCATGTGTATTATAACAGTGTTCTATAATCTTCTTGTGTATTATAACAGTGTTCAATAATCTTCTTGTGTATTATACCAGTGTTCTATAATCTTCTTGTGTATTATACCAGTGTTCAATAATCTTCTTGTGTATTATACCAGTGTTCAATAATCTTCTTGTGTATTATACCAGTGTTCTATAATCTTCTTGTGTATTATACCAGTGTTCTATAATCTTCTTGTGTATTATACCAGTGTTCTATAATCTTCTTGTGTATATACCAGTGTTATATAATCTTCTTGTGTATATACCAGTGTTCTATAATCTTCTTGTGTATATACCAGTGTTCTATAATCTTCTTGTGTATTATACCAGTGTTCTATAATCTTCTTGTGTATTATACCAGTGTTCTATAATATTCTTGTGTATTATACCAATGTTCTATAATCTTCTTGAGTATATACCAGTGTTATATAATCTTCTTGTGTATATACCAGTGTTCTATAATCTTCTTGTGTATATACCAGTGTTCTATAATCTTCTTGTGTATTATACCAGTGTTCTATAATCTTCTTGTGTATTATACCAGTGTTCTATAATCTTCTTGTGTATATACCAGTGTTCAATAATCTTCTTGTGTATTATACCAGTGTTCAATAATCTTCTTGTGTATATACCAGTGTTCAATAATTTTCTTGTGTATATACCAGTGTTCAATAATCTTCTTGTGTATTATAACAGTGTTCTATAATCTTCTTGTGTATTCTACCAGTGCCAATAATCTTCTTGTGTATATACCAGTGTTCTATAATCTTCTTGTGTTATACCAATGTTCAATAATCTTCTTGTGTATTATACCAGTGTTCTATAATCTTCTTGTGTATTATACCAGTGTTCAATAATCTTCTTGTGTATTATACCAGTGTTCAATAATCTTCTTGTGTATTATACCAGTGTTCAATAATCTTCTTGTGTATTCTACAACAAAAGGAAGAAGGATGCCCTCATTTTAACAACAGTAAAAGAGGCGGGTAGATCTCGGTGTCAGTCCAACTATATAGATATTTCTTATTACCGTACATACTCGTTCTATAGCCCGTTCGTTCATAAGCCGACCCGCGTTTTGGAAGAGAAAAGTATTTAACCTGCTCGCAAGCAGACAAAAAAAAACAACAACAACAATGGGACACCTTAAACAAAATGGTAAATATTTTTAAAAAAAAACAACTACAAACTAAATCGGTAATTATGATTGTTTACTTTGTACTGCCTATCTTTGTCTTTGTGTTCTTTGTGAGGCAAGAGTTACCGGTATTTAAAAATATTCTTTGGTAAACAGTGGCGAAAGCGCATACATTAAAGTTCGTTGTCGAAAACGAAATTTGTAAAACAATTTATTAAAACATTCACAAAAATAAATAAAATGATTAAATGATGTAAGTTTAGACGTTTAGCAATATATTATAGCTTCTGGTAGAGCAGTCGAATCTTGTAGAATGTAGACAAGGACCTTGCCTTGATGATCTACAATAACAACACCGATATTCAATGTACATGCAGAAATCACCTATGACCCGCTCATAAGCCGACCCCCCAACTTTTTCCCTTAGATTTTCCCCAAAACAGGTCGGCTTTAAAACGAGTATATACGGTATATATTTTTCACTATGTCTCTCTCTGTGATTTTTTAAACAAAATAATATTCTTGAGTATTATATCAGTTTTCAATAATCTTCAAGTCTATCACACCGCCGTTCAATAATCTAATGTACTAATACTTTTGCTGTTAACGATTAATTTAAATTTAATCGATAACTTTTGAAAAATTAACGATAAATTAATCGTTAATTTCGATTAAAGCCAAAAATTAAAATTACGACGTCATAAGTTAACACTTATTAAACGTTATTGTTGAAAATCTAATTAACACTGGATCGTCTCCTTTATATCCCATCGTTTAAGCAACTACGCAAAAAGACAAGTCTTAGTGTGTCAGTGTTGACATTATTCGTGATGACATAAGTCAGCGGTTCCCAACCTTTTTGTACTCTAGAGCACATTCTAAAATATCGGTAGGGTGACGGGCACCACCTATTTTTAATCGACAAAATCATTCCATAACTTCTCATGTTCCCATAATTGTTTTCTTATATTCATAATAAAACAATATAATTTGCAATTGTCACGCAAGTCAGTAGTGTCTGTCAGTCAGTCCTGACGCTACTAATTTTAGAAAGCAGGGAAAACCAAATTACTGCACCAAAGCATCAAAAGGTGTGCAAATTAAATATGCGCTTTAAAAAATATTATATGACGTCATTGTTTTCGCTCATATTTTAATTTTGGAAAAGGGAACATTGTAAAAAGAGAATTAGATGGTGGTTAATTATAAAATCAAAAATTAAAGGGGGCGCCGTAGGCGCCCTGTAACCCCTATTATAAAATACTTGTGTACATTTCAGAAAGTTTTAATATTTCGTATTTATCAAACAAGGACAAGTTAGTTGGGCTTTTGAAAAAGGTCGGCGCAGTAGGCGCCCTAAAAAATGTGCATTTTTTATAAAATAAATAGATTTCAGCTGAAAACTTCCGTCATTTTTGACGGGTGTACGCTATTGTAGTAATAAATAATAAACACAAATGTTTCAAAATAATACAATTGTTATTCAAATTGCATACACAAATAGAAATATATTTACAAAACGTAAACAAAGTAAACAAAAAAACATAAATACAAAGAAAACATTTTATTAAAAAATATGTCAATGTGATCTTTGGCATTCTATATCATAAAGAGGCTCATCGATGAGTCGAGATAGATATTTTGATTTTTATTAAGTTCATATTTGAAAACAATGATTCGCATAAATATATCGAACCGAAAATGATGCAATTTTATATGCCGCTTTTTTTAAAAAATGGGAACTTTTTTCTGTCCATTGTATTCCAAAAGTCCTCTGATATTAAGGATTTTAGCAAAATATCATTCTTAAGGTCCAAAATTTCTAACTCTAGTTCTTCTGTCTTACCTTGAACAAAATCTGCAATACATGCGGCCATTTCCATTATTTTTATTTGGCAAGTAAAAGGATTGATACAGAAGGGAGCAATTGGCTCGATATGTGTAAACTGCAAAAATCTCTCTTCAAACTGTTTTTTAAACTCTTGAAGATGCTTAATAAATAATGACCTAGCATTTTCTTTATGTTTGGGAAATGCACTAGAGAATATATCTGCAGATGTGACATCAACAAATCCAATTTAGCTTTATATGACCTTACAAAGCCTATCATTTCAGCTATTTTTTGGTTTACCTTGCAACTCCAAATTTAAAGAATTCAATTTTTCCATGATGTCTGTGAGAAATCCCAAATCAATCGGCCAGCGAGAGTCAGCTAGTTCATCATAACTTTCCTTTTTTCCTTTTGATCGTTTATAAATGTTTTTATTTCTTCAATTAAACTCACAAATCATGTAAGAACCTTTCCTTTACTGAGCCAACCTACTTCAGTATGCAGATAAGATCATGCTCTTTATCTTCAGTATCTTCTAAAAGGGCCTAGAAAAGTCGATGTTGCAAAGGAGCTGTCCAATAGAATTGATTATTTTTGTAACTATTTTCATAACGTGTTCAAGTGGCAATATTTTACAACACAGAGCTTCCTGGTGGATAATACAGTAGTAGGACATACAGTTTGAAAATTATTCATCCTTCTTGCAGAGGACAATAAATCCTTTGTTTTTACCTACCATTGCTGGTTCCCCATCGGTGTTTATCGCAGACAGCTTGTGCAAAGGATATATTTATTGACTTGGCGTATGTTCTGAATGTAATATAAATATCCTCACTCCTCGTATGTCTTGCGTGTACAAGGCGTGATGTGCAAATATCACTCCCCGTTCCAGGCTAGCGTGAAGAGTGCGTTCTGGCTAGCAGCTAGACAAGTTGAGACAAGTACTGTCAGCAAAGGGCGCACTCATACATACAATATCGCAAACATACGAACGTATTTAATAAACCTAGTCACTCAAAAAAATGAAAACTCTGACAAATAAATAAAAAATAAATCACATTTTTAATTAATGTTTATGAAAAATTATGTCTCTGTCGAATAGTGGCGGGCACATGCGAATCGTTCCGCGGTCGCCATGGTGCCCGCGGGCACGGGGTTGGGAACCCCTGAGATAAGTGATGAGCGGGTCTAATTGACAATATAACCAGCCGAGCTAAACAATCGTTACCATAACTTTAGATTGTCTCAGCTGAAGTTTCTGATACTATAGTGGATGTTTGGTTTGCAGGTGATATGTAAGCGAAATGTTAGAACAATGGTAGCTGCGCTGATATTTGATCGACGCCACGCAGGAGTTTAGAATCACCGCGCAGCAAATTTTGTAAAATATTGCACACAAAATGGACGTTGTGCAACTTTGAACACGAGTTTTTTTTTCCTAACTTTGCACACGGACCAACGAAGTTTAGACTTAGTAGAGGAAACATTGCATGGTAGGCAAAAGATCTCTCTCAATCGACACAATAACCTTTATCAACATTTTGAACATTCACGTCAGTTAATAGTTTAAAACCAAAATGTTCGTGTAATCGTCCGAGTGGTAGGTCGATTAATCGTTAAAAATTTTTAATCGTTAAAAGATTTTAACGATTAATCGAGAAATTAATCGTTAATTTCCGCAGCCCTAAATAATACTTAATAAAAACACCTTCCTTATTCAATATGCAAGAACAAACACATACAAATTCTCATTTTTCCCGTCCGGAATTCGGGCGTGAAATGGGTTGCCTGAAGAAACCAGTAAAACCTACAGTTTATCAACATTTAAAACTCTAATAAGAATGCAGGACTAAACATAAACCATATATAGTCGTAGGACGCAATAATATTCTGTTAAGAAGGACCGTCTGTAAAAGATAAGATAAGATCTTCATGTATAGTACACCAGTGCTCAATTTTCTTTTCGCGAATTACTCGCGTGCGTCACCTACCTTAGTAATTAACAATCGTATTGTAAACTTTCGGTAATTATTTCAAACTAGCTGACCCGCGGCGTAGCATACGCCGCTAATGATTTAGTGACGGGTGAAGACTTCCTGAAAGACACAGTTGTCAAAATGGGGTGGGTTTGGGCAAACGACTGTGAGTGAATGAAAAGAAGGAACTCTGGAGAGACCCGCGGCGTATCACCCGTAAAAAATGACGGAAGTGCTCAGCTGAAATCTATTTATTTTGAAAAAAAAATCAATTTTTAGGGCGCATACGGCGCCCACCTTTTTCAAAATCCCAACTAACTTGTCCTTGTTTGATCAATACGAAATATTAAATTTTCTGAAATGTACACAAAGTATTTTATAACTTTTTACATTGTTCCCTTTTTACAAAATTAAAATATCAGCGAAAACAATGACGTCATATAATTACAGCGCATATTTAATTTGCACACCTTTTAATGCATTGGTGCAGTAATTAAATTTTCTGAAATGTACACAAAGTATTTTATAACTTTTTACATTGTTCCCTTTTTACAAAATTAAAATATCAGCTAAAACGATGACGTCATATAATTATTTTTTTTACAGCGCATATTTAATTTGCACACCTTTTGATGCATTGGTGGAGTAATTTGGTGCGCTGCTTTCTAAAATTAGTATCTAGTGAACATACTTGCAGCTTGTCTCGCAGGGTCCGACCACGAAGAGAATATATTATATCTTTACGCTCAATTATCGCTGATACCTAACGCTAAGGGACATCACTCTGCTTTTTAAAAAATTTGTGTTGTAAGCAGTGCTGATTGACTCAAAAGTTATTTTTTGATGCAGTAATTTGGTGCGCTGCTTTCTAAAATTAGTTTTAAAATCGTGTGGTGATTAGCACTGTAAAAAATACAACCTCTATTTAAAATTACTTTGTGGACATTTAAGGTAGTTTAATATTACGTATCTATCATACAAGGACAAGTTTGTTGGGCTTTTGAAAAAAGTGGGCGCCGTAGGCGCCCTAAATAAAAGTGGGCGCCGCAGCACAACCTATATTATATACATACCTTGTGTATATTTCAGGAATATTTCTTATTTATCATACAAGGATAAGTTACTTGGGCTTCTGACTTAAAAAACTTTTTAAAAAAAATTTAAACAACATTTGTTTATAAAATACTTTGTGCACATTTAAGAAATTTTAATATTACGTATTTATCATACAAGGACAAGTTAGGGGGCTTTTGAAAAAGGTGGGCGCCGTAGGCACCCTTAAAAAAAAAGGGGGGGGGGTGCCGCAGGCGCCACGGCGCCGCAGCACAAACTAGTTATATATATAGATAGATGTTAAAGAGCCTTTAAAACTTAATTGTTGTTTTCCCACGATCTTATTCATTTAAAGACACAAATATTATTTTATAGAAACAAAGACGTGTAAATGGAATATCAGTTACTGCCCATTCGTTGGCCAATTAAAATCGAACGTCAACAAAACTGGGCACTAAGTCAACAAATTCTCCTATTGCATCATCAATAAGATAACTATATCCACTTTTTATTTCTCTTCTACTAATGTAAGAGTCGGTTGTCTGCATTGTCCAGACGTGGTCTTCGGTTGTCTGCATTGTCCAGACGTGGTCTTTTAAAAAGTCATGAAATAAAAAACAAAAAAGAAGATTAAGTACAAGTTTTACGAGGTGATCCCTAGCAGAAGGACTTTACAGTCTCATCACCATGAAAAAAATATTTTTTTGTATTCCAATGTGTGGTCATTGGTCAAGTCGATGCAATTCTAGCGGTCATACATTAAATGTTATACTTAAACTATTGTTATCGTCTGTTTCTGCAGCTGGGAGTCCAACTGCCCGTTCTGTATCAAACGTAATCACATCAGCAGCTGCATGTGCAAAAATGAGTTCTAAAAAGATTACAATTAGGTAGTACTAGTACGCCCAGTTCGTTACAGATCACCATAAGTTTTTGTTTACACAATATTTTAAATAATGTTCGCCATAAATTATGTAAAGCAGGGTCACCATTTATTTCCAACCTTTTAATTATGATCTGCTTAATGAAAGGAATAAAACTTTGCTTCGTTTCAAAGAAACCCGCCAAAAACATTGTACTTTACTTTTAATTCCTTGTTTTATAGAGACATGGCGATACAATAGGTGGGTTTGTACAAAACCATACGTTGCACATATCTTTTAACATTAAAAATAATACTTAAAATTTTATTTTAATTTTAGGAAAAACCTTACAAATAATGTATAAGGATCTTTTAAAATTAATAAATAAAAATAACCACATTTAAAATTAAAATGCGTATACAATTATCTATGAGGTAGAAAAATATATTGAAAGAAATATGAAACTTTGTTGCTTTATGCTGTTGGTCAACAAAACGATATATTTGTACACCTATTTCCTTCCATCAAGTACATTTTCTATTTGATTGTAGTAACTTAATTAATATGTTCAGGACACAGCAATAAGTTTCAATAACAAGCCATGTAAACTATATTGTTAGGTTTAAGTGCACTATCAATTCAGTTGGGCAATGCAGTTAGAGCACCAATCAATGAAGATAATTTTACAAGATTCGGTATCAATCAATCAATCAGCAAGTGTCGATAAACAGCTGCTTGTTAATGGCGTCCAAATAGCTGCTTGTTAATGGCGTCCAAATAGCTGCTTGTTAATGGCATCCAAACAGCTGCTTGTTAATGGCATCCAAACAGCTGCTTGTTAATGGCGTACAAATAGCTGCTTGTTAATGGCATGCAAACAGCTGCTTGTTAATGGCATCCAAACAGCTGCTTGTTAATGGCGTCCAAATAGCTGCTTGTTAATGGCATCCAAACAGCTGCTTGTTAATGGCATCCAAACAGCTGCTTGTTAATGGCGTCCAAATAGCTGCTTGTTAATGGCGTCCAAACAGCTGCTTGTTAATGGCGTCCAAACAGCTGCTTGTTAATGGCGTCCAAATAGCTGCTTGTTAATGGCGTCCAAATAGTTTTGTTTTAAATTGAGAGGAAACATTAAAATAAAATTAACTAAACTGTAAGGGATAGAGGCTAATAAAAACAATTCTTTATAGTATTATTTTAGAGCTGTTAGGATTAAAGATTCAGGATTTAAGTAAACTCATTACTCATCTGATATCTAGACTAGAAACTAAGGAATGAAGTACGATAGAGTAAGACATTAGTTAGCGATGACGTACGATAGAGTAAGACATTAGTTAGCGATGACGTACGATAGAGTAAGACATTAGTTAGCGATGACGTACGATAGAGTAAGACATTAGTTAGCGATGAAGTACGATAGAGTAAGACATTAGTTAGCGATGAAGTACGATAGAGTAAGACATTAGTTAGCAATGAAGTACGATAGAGTAAGACATTACTTATCGTCTGTCTCCGCTGAGTTATTTGGTATTTTAAAAAAAGTTATGGGCAGTTATAAGAAATTGAATAAATTTAAAAATAAAAATTAAATATATTCAAAAAATAGTATTTTCGCATCGAGGCAGAGAGCAAGTGAAACAGATCTTGTTAAAGGAAAGTTTGTACTATGCTAAATTTGATGAAAGCTATAATTTGATGAAAGCTATAATTTGATGAAAGCTATAATTTGATGAAAGCTATAATTTGATGAAAGCTATAATTTGATGAAAGCTATAATTTGATGAAAGCTATAATTTGATGAAAGCTATAATTTGATGAAAGCTATAATTTGATGAAAGCTATAATTTGATGAAAGCTATAATTTGATGAAAGCTATAATTTGATGAAAGCTATAATTTGAAATATATTTGATAAGATTTCTAGTAATTTATTTTCATAAGCATTAATCCGTATTCCCAAACATGTGGATCAAATTAAACAACTCTACTTCTATTCAACACGATCACACAGTGTTCTTACTTTCTTAACAACTCAAAAACATTTGAAGCATGTTTGAGGTCAACTCACCGACTAATCCGTGATGTTTGAGGTCAACTCACCGACTAATCCGTGATGTTTGAGGTCAACTCACCGACTAATCCGTGATGTTTGAGGTCAACTCACCGACTAATCCGGGATAATGTAAAATAAAACATAAAGCAATTTGAAAAGTGAATTTCTTTCAAACCTTATTTAAAAGTGGTTTTAATTAAATGATTATAATTTTATGACTGTTAAACAGGAAAATTTGTTAGTTATATGTCACCAGTTTATACAAATTCATGGGAAATGTTTTGTGATACTCTACTTCTTTTCTGCACGTATATATTTGCATGTTTGTGACGTTTCATTATTTTTGACGAATCTACGACTTTCCAGCTTCCATTCTTCTCATTAATAAAACATAAGATGCGATCATCGCTGTGACATAATTTAAATTCAATCTTCTTGTTCTGGATATGCGCATGGAAGTTACTGCGTCATCTCCGCCTAACTAGTTTCATTTTCCCAACTACAAATACCTGGTGAAGCTGTTATCTAGATAGGTGTGACGTGACTGTCATTACTCGAAATGGAATCTCTTTCCCGCCACTAATGGATTTGACCAAGTGGATATTTTGTGGGTTGCGCTAGTTCTATTATTTTAAAAATGCGTTTCCTTGTCCATGTTCTCTTGTACTTGTATATAATTATAAGTTATTATTTCTTAAAAGTAATGTATTCCATGCCTGTAGCATGTACCCTGTAGTATGTAGACTCCTCACATTAGTTCTAGTTATGTTGTAGTTTTGAGAATCTTTCATTAAAGTAATAAAAAAAGTATCCAAAGTTTGATGTTGTGAAAATGTATCAAATATCATGAACCATTCCACGTACATTGTACTAGATACATTTCATATCATGAACCATTCCACGTACATTGTACTAGATACATTTCATATCATGAACCATTCCACGTACATTGTACTAGATACATTTCATATCATGAACCATTCCACGTACATTGTACTAGATACATTTCATATCATGAACCATTCCACGTACATTGTACTAGATACATTTCATATCATGAACCATTCCACGTACATTGTACTAGATACATTTCATATCATTTTAACATCAGTGGTTTTCACTAATACAGGTAAAACCAGACCGGCCATTAAGAGTTGACAATGACAGCTTCAAAGCCTCAAACCATGATATGTGGGATAGGCTCAGTAATAGTTCTGACCATTGTAATACTGGCTGTCCACACGGTCTATGGGAGAATGCCAGAAAGTGTGTTGAGACCGATCATAGAACCAATGGTTTGTTAGTATCCTTATCAAATTGTTTTTTTGTTGATTATATACATTTTACTTTGTTAGTTACTTTGTATCTCTGCATCAGAAGATTTCACTCATGAATATACTGCAATTAAAATTAAAACTGGCTTTGTCCTGTAAAAACTTAGTTTAAACATACCTAAAAAAAAATAAAAAATATTCTTGCATATACTTCGTGCTCCGGTGTTAAAATATCGTATCGTAAATAAAGATGTTCCCTTATGTATAAATAACTAATTAAAAAAATTAATTCTAGAAAATTAAATGTATTTCCATCAAGGCATTATTATTATTTTTTTATTATGAAAAATATAATTTAAAAAAAATATTTACCACATAAATAAAATAATTCAAATTTCTTTCATTTTTCTCTACCTACAGGTACAATAGAGGAAACCAATTTTTTACCAAAAGATACCGACATTGTTCTTCTAGCCGAAGAGAAAGCCTCCTTGCGACTTTCTACAACAGCCAATTTTTCATTAAACAGAACATTCGTGTTAGCCGAAGATGTTTTTGATTTTATATCAAACGGTGAGCTCTCTGTTGGAACTCCCGTGTTTGAAGTCATTTAAACTTTAATTGACCCTGCTTATTGAAAACATGTCTTAAGTTAGATATGAGCAATATGTGTGTTCTATCAAATATTTCACAGAGCTGCTAGGGATGTAAAAAACATGGTTGTCTCGTGAAACTATATGATGTCATTGTGGAGATTTTAATTGGAAACAACAGTACTCAAAAGTTCAAATCTCAGCACAACAGACTGACCTTTTAAATCAACATGACCATGGCCAATCTATTGAAAATAGACAGCGTTGGAAGTCGTCCTCATGTTGGGCCAACTAAAAATCCTAATCAATACGTGACAAGCAGTGACGCACTTTGTCCAGTTTAAAAGCACGCAACATATTGGATTGCTATTCTTGATGCCTCGTTAAGTGGGATGCTAAATATCTGCTGGCTTTTGAAATCGGACCATTGTTTGAAGAAAAAAAAAGAGATATCCAGCTCAAATGTTTCAGTTTAAAATCTAAAAAAAATGAACCGGAAGTGTGCCCGTCCGGCTCTTGGTATCTTGAAAAGCGAGATTACAAAACTGATATTTTCTCTAATTGGGGATATAAAAATAAGTGTGTCACGCCTGAAATTCTAACTAAAATGAGGGAAAAGGGGCCGTCCATAAATGACGTCACGCAATTTTGGCCTATTTTTGACCCCCTCCCCCCTCGTCACGCGTCGTCACAAAAAGTTAGACCCCCCCTCTAAATATACGTCACAAAGTTTTGACCCCCCCCCCTCCAAAAAAAAAGAAGAAAACAAACAAAAAACACCTTATTTTCTATTTGAACATAAGTATGTTTCAAATCAATTTTATTGTCATTTAAGTATTTATTATTTATTTAGTGAAGGTCTACATTGTATTATCGTAAACCGCGTGAAGTATTTTTTTCAAAACGTTTAACCGGCCTTCAAAAAACGAACTGTGTTAACATCCTTAGATTATATTTTATTTTAATGAATACAAATTAAACATTGACTATTAATCATCACGGTTAACGTCTTTGTTTAGAAAAAAAAATATATAAAAATAATATTAAAATAAATCCCTCAATTGACTGACGGGCATCCCGTAAGAAAGAGGTCGGCGAACATGGGTAAATAACCTAATCTAGAGTCAAAAGGAAATTCTTGGGTGTACTGCAGACTCATTTGAGACATATAACATCCACTACAATCACCTAGATATATTAAAATACGTCATGTGTACGTGTACGCTTGGAACATAAGCCCATTATTGAACCGGTTCCTTCCAGAAAATGCATTTTTTTTTAATTTGACAACTATGTAGATTTCTTACCTACGTACTATACGAAGACACCTAAATCCACCCTACTTTCATTTATATTTACACGAGTGACAATAGGCCTAATCTTAATCCACATGACTTGACTGTATCAAGTGTCCTTTCTGTGATATTTAAAATTAATGCCTTAAAAACTGAGCTAAGAAGAAAAGTTGTTTTGTGCTCCTCTCGAATTGCGATGTCAAGAATTTGATGCATTCAATAAAGTTAATGAATACTTGACTAATTTTAAGCGGGCTCATTTATCATTATATTTAGAATGGCCAGTGGCGTTTGACCACAAACCAATCGAACAATTATATCAAACTTAAAACGTTTATAATTCTATCAAATAGATTCCCCCCCCCCTTTTTTTTTAAAAAGAAAAAGGATATTCCGTGTCGTTTTGACTTAAAATATCTACAGATAATCCTATTCAGATCATTTTTAGACACTTGTCATGCTTGTAAAACACACCATTAGCATTTGCTTTTATTATTATTATTTTTTTTTGCTATCAACGATCCCCCAAATCCCCAAGTCATGTGAGCAGTACCTAGAGTCTGTGGATTGGGGGGGGGTAACGCGCACATAAACTTGAATATTTTGGGGTAACGGGCAAAAAAGTTTCCGACGGAGCTGCGGTTACATCACAAATGCTTTGATGTCAACATCAAACGACGCAGTGTAACAATTTCATACGTTATCTTGTGTAGTTCTCAAACTTAAGGATTATAATTAGATTTAATTTTCGTCTCTTGATAGCTTACGCCAACCAGCGTCTGATGGCCTACCGACCGGCACATTGAGAAGCCCTGATTTTTTTTAAAAATTTGATTAAATAAATTGTAAGCCACCAAATATTTCAGTGGAAGTTTTATTTAGTTACCCTTTTGATGTGACGTCACATTTCTTCAACCCCCCTCCCCCCTCGTCACGCATCGTCACAAAAGTGTGACCCCCCTCCGCCCCTAGGAGCGTGACGTCATTTATGGACGGCCCCTAAAGCAATATATAACATAGAAAAGGATAAATTGCTTCAGCTAGAAAAATTGAATATTTTTTAAATGTTTTGGCTTTGGAGAAAACAAAATTATGTTTCAGAAATGAAAGATTAAAAAACAATATTTTAAGATAGACATTAATAAATACATATTTGATTAAATAAGTATATTGATATAATAAATTTTTTTACCTTTCCATTCTCATCGGTGAATTTTCTGTGTACCCATAACCAGAGATATCATAGATGACATTATTTTATGAAGTATATTTGGGACTCATCAAGATCAAAATTTACATTTTATTAATAGTGTCTGAATAGTACAAATCTATATCAGGAAAAGTGACATACCGTAATTGTTCTGCCTAATTTCAATTATTCATGTTTAAACAAGAAAGGAAAGATATGATACAAATTGATGGGGATTTTTTCCTTCAGAAAATTGTTTCAGGCAGCAAATAAAACGGGAATACTTTGGACTTTGGGCCAAAGCAAACAAAGCAGGCGCATCATTATTTTATTTAGAATAACAACATAATACTTTTATTTAAAAAAATATTTTTCTCTTAAGTGAATCGAAAACGCCTCTATCAGTTCGTTAGCATCATACCTCAGGACCCACGCCTCAGACATTGAAATCGCGTTTTTATACCTATTTTAAATGTGATTGCAGCCATCTTTTGAAGCATGCATGTCCTATTTCTAAGAACCTCGTTTTTCCTGATCTTTTTTTTTCCATCATATATTTACTTTTACCGATCGACAAAACAGTTTGATGGACCGACATGTTTCCAATTGTGATTTCCTTTTGTCTTATATATCCAACATATACTGTGTATTTAGATTTATTTCATGACTTCCACAATGTGTTCCATGAATGTCTCTGTAAGGCTATTATCACTTGTACGCGTAGTAGATTTGCTGTATCAAAATACAAGCCTTGCAATGTATTTTCAGGCTGTAAAACTTTAAGTGAAAAGTGCACCGTCCTTGCTATCATCGCCAGATGCCCCGTGGTCACTGCTCTAGATGCTTGGGCCGCTGACCATGAAATCCTTCACCTGACCTTGTCTCCGGGACCTGTTGACTGTCGTGTGGACTCAGACAGTGGTATTCAGCTGGCACCCGTTGGGCAAGTTACGAGCGATGTCTTGAAAGTTCTGATACATCATGTATGGAACTGGAGGGAACTGGTGTTTCTTTACGATGATTTTCTTGGTAAACTGAAAACGGAATGTTCTTGTAGTCAATTTCGATCTAAAATATTTGTCATGACGCTTACATTATTTAAAATATAACTGTTAAAATGTAAAAAAAAAGTTTGAATATTTAGCAACAGTTAAAGTTATCATAAAATAAATTGGTAGAGTTGTGGGTGGGAATAAAAATGTTAGTTATCCTGAAGCTGTTATGCCTTTCATAAATCAATAGTTTAGTTCTACGGAGTCAGTAAAACTGAAGAACAAACACAATAAAGAAATACATCATTGTATTTTTAACATTGTATGAAAGTTTATGATATTACTGTAATTTGGTCAGGAACTTATTACTACGTATAACGATGAATGTTTGATGACCAGATCCCAGGATTATCACAGAAATCCACCTGATGTTGTCACAAATTCCAGTCACCACGTGCTCGTTTATCATTAATGATGGCACCACAAATGAGACCTTCGATGAATTCGTCAGCGTCACCCCAGAACTACGTCACGTCCTCGTGGCTGTGACGTCACCTCGTCTCAAGTCAATTTATGAAGTGGTAAGACTATTACTAAACATAACAAACAAGTGATCACCACACTCACATAGACATAGATCTTGCTCGTCTCAACTCGAGGCGAAGAGCTTAGTGCTAAAAATAATTAAGTCACAAAAGACGCATTTTGAGATAATCAAGTTTTAATTTGTTTTTGTGTACCTTTGATGATAACATTTTAATTTTGTAGGCTTTGAAGAAGAATTGACCTAGTTACGTATTGTTTCCAACTTTATACAGTATATTGGTCTAAATGTTCACTGTTTAGATTGAATTGACAAAAATATGACATAAGTGATTTTAGCACTAGGGTCTTCTTATTTATTATCATCCTATTACAGGTAAAATATGAGAATGAGAATTTGGCCCCTAAATTCGTTGACTCTAGGGCTGCCTGGGAAATCTTTAATCTTTTGACAGACCAACACATACATTATGTAAAAGCTCCAATTGAAAAATACTCCTGTTAATTTGCTGTAGATCCGATCTTTATTTTAGCAATAACATCCCATATAGATATCGAAATCCTCACGTTGTCTAGATAGTATGAACATCATCTTTGTTCAGTTACATTGAGTACAATAGTTTACCGGCTATGAGGGAATCGCAGACATTCTATACTGCTATTTATAAAGTCTGTAGTTTTTGTAAGTAAAATATGAAATACTAGATACGACTCGCGACGTAGCATACGCCATAGACTTGCTAATAGATAGTGCAAAGAAAGCGGTAAAGAACGGACACAAATTACAACACGAAGAAATCAGAACAACGCGAGTGAACGTCGGGGGGGGGGAACCACCGACGCATTGTTGGTCTCGAGACATGTACACTGCGGTTAACTGCCTGCCCCTCCACGCTACACCACCCTAGCTTGCCAGCCATAAACTGTGATTGGGGGACCCTAGCGAGGGTCATTCGTCATGCTTATTTGTACTTGTCCTGTGCTTGTTCTGGTGAATTAAATATATAGATCTTTTTGTGATTATGTTACATACTTTGTCCATGCATTTTATACATCGCCTAGGCAATTTAATATATTGACCAATATATTTCATGCAAAGCGCTAAAAAAGTGACGTAAAAATGTATTTATTGGTGACATATATTTGAAATTGAAAGACAACGAAACACGAAAAGCAAACGTCGCATCAAACTACTTGTTGCTGCAAGGAAGGCTAGAGGGGCATTTTGAATTGCACTTATTTATTGCTCACACAAAAACCATTTATGTTTTATCCCTTGGTCTTGCATATACCACCTCACGAATTTTTGACCACTTCCATTTGACTGAGAAGTAGCAGCAGATTTTGAGGTATTTATGCTGTTGGACGTCTTCAACTCACAGTAAGTCCTTTGGATATATGATCAGTGAACTTTGATCTCACATAAAGTGATTTCAAGTCCATGAAAGCCGCCTTCTGTCACTGTCATAGCATTGTCCTCAGATTGCTCAAATCACCCCGCCCCTTGTCAACATTTGGAATAAGAACATGAACAATTGTTCCCAAAGTTGCGGGATTAAATATTCTGTGAGAGTTCATTTTCATTTTTTTGCCCGGATTTGTATTTTTTATTTTAATTCTTATCTGTCTTGGACAGAACTTTAATCTTGAAACATAGATACCTTAACCTTTTATTTCCTCATCTGCCTCGTTTATATCGTCATGCTCACAAATATCATGAACATTACAACGAAAGTCTCGGTGTGTACATCTCAAAAATATCATGAACATTACAACCAGAGTCTCGCTGTACATCTCACAAATATCATGAACATTACAACGAGAGTCTCGGTGTACATCTCACAAATATCATGAACATTACAACCAGAGTCTCGCTGTACATCTCACAAATATCATGAACATTGCAACGAGAGTCTCGGTGTACATCTCACAAATATCATGAACATTACAACGAGAGTCTCGGTGTACATCTCACAAATATCATGAACATTACAACGAGAGTCTCGGTGTACATCTCACAAATATCATGAACATTACAACCAGAGTCTCGGTGTACATCTCACAAATATCATGAACATTACAACCAGAGTCTCGCTGTACATCTCACAAATATCATGAACATTACAACGAGAGTCTCGGTGTACATCTCACAAATATCATGAACATTACAACCAGAGTCTCGGTGTACATCTCACAAATATCATGAACATTACAACCAGAGTCTCGGTGTACATCGGCACCGCTGTATTATTTCAAGCCAACACAACAAACAAAAGAAGTTGAAGGCTCTGCAGTAACCATGACGTCACAACCATTTTAGTT